>NQII01001732.1:66665-183555 GCA_002778355.1 Clitarchus hookeri
CTTCACTACGGCAACAACCCTCTTCAGAACGTTTCTCCAATGAGTAATTTCTTCATCGATCTGGACATGCAGTAAATTGTCGAGTCGGCCATCAATCTCACTTCTAACTTTCAAACTAAGGATACTAGATTTATGACGCGCAGAGTTTTCATGCTGAGCTACTCGGTGTTCTGCATTTTTCCAGTCATTAAATCCTTCGTTCTCAAACTGAGTCTTATTCTCCAATGGACCGAATGCCAAACAGGGCCCGCAATATACAGATCTTTTACTTTCAGAATAAACCAGCCAATTTCGGTCATTCACTTCATTATTTTTCATTTTTCTTTGGAAGATACTCACTGGCAAGAAACGACGCT
Organism: Clitarchus hookeri; assembly: GCA_002778355.1. Classification (NCBI taxonomy): domain Eukaryota; kingdom Metazoa; phylum Arthropoda; class Insecta; order Phasmatodea; family Phasmatidae; genus Clitarchus; species Clitarchus hookeri. Next base: position 67,022 of record NQII01001732.1, read on the forward strand.
GATCAGCATATATTTTTTCACTTTTAGAGAAGTCACAAGACTTGTTTTGATCGAAGCCGTACCTTGCGATAATCTCCCTTAAGGTATCGTTGATTTCCCATAAAGCTGGATCTTTGTTTAGATTTACTGTTGTTTGCACTTGGTCATTACTTAACGTCTGATTCTGATACGCATCTTCAATTGTTATACTTTTTGATGATTCCTCTACCGCCTCTACGTCAAAAACATAAATATCCGTTTTTTAAAAAGTAGATGGTTCAACAGATGACTGTTGTTGTTGGGCGGCAGAGTTCAAATCCGTTCCATCTTTTCCAGATTGTATTGTGTCAGTGCATGCTGTTGAAGTTCCTGGTCTTTCAACACTACTTCCACTTCCACTTTAAAAAAAACTGTAAATTTTTTACGTTTTATGGATAATCTGTTCTTGTTCTTCTTTTTTCATTTTGGCATTCTTTTTATACTCAGCTCCACTAAGTCGCTTTCTCCCATCACTCATTCTAGCCATTTCTTGTATTCCAAGAACTAAAATAAAAAATATTACATTGGGAGTTTTATTTCTCGTACATTCTTTGTTCAGACTTCAGACATTGAATAGTTACCTAACATAAGTAAAAAAAATGTATTAAAGTTTGATATAACAAAAAAATTGAAATTTCTTTGCATAGCTTTCGAAACAGCTATTTATCAAGTTAAATTGCGTCTTACTAATTCGTTACGGATGATATATTGTAATATATTATGATTACTTACCTACTATAAGTTTCTACGCACCGGTGATATTATGCTATGAAATTATTCATACAATCCGTGAAACACTTTGAAAAATTACAGCACACAACCAGAAAAAGAAGATGCGGGACGAGACTTGCCCGTTTGTATCGCCGGCCGCCGCTCTATATCTAACTCTCTCGAACTCAATGCCACCGCGCGGCGTATGCCTACAACATCACGACCCCGCTTCGACTCCCTCGGCGGCCGCGCTGCGCTCCTACAGTCAATTCGGCTAGACACACTTCGCGAACGGTCATGTCACTCGTTCCCGCGCCGCAACCAAACGCGACTGCGCAAATTGTACAAAAAAATTATCTAAGTGGTGAAACATATTACATGTTGAATTGTTTCTGTGGACCTAATAACATTTAGGTATATAAATATCAATCTTTTTAATTTATGTATGACAAAAAAAAATTTGACCCCAAATTTGCCGCCCCTAAAAACTGCCGCCCTAGGCTCCAGCCTACTCAGCCTGCTGGTAAATCCGCCACTGCAAAAAGGAAATAATTTTCATTCGCTAACGAATTTCATCAATACTTTCTTAAAAATAAGTTTTGATTCGTAGTTAGGCTACTTGTTCACTGCCAACATTACTGCAGAGAAACCGGCCCATGTTTACACAAAAAAAACGTGTAGTTATGGGCAAAGAATTTTTTTTTTTTTTCAATGGTTGATTTCGAAAGTGTTTGATTACTCGTGAACAGTTATATAAATAAATGTTCACGTTACTTGTACTGTAATTGACATTTCTTTGACTCGCTATATTGTTGTAGAAGAAATTCCCTGGCAGTTTGCTGAGGAAATCTGACAAGATATAAGGGGCAAAAATTGTATCCTGCATGTTTATTTTAAAGATAGCTAAATAATGTAAAACTGTAGTGATAGTGATAAGAAACGTCTACGAGTTGCGTCATACTTTGAAGACAAACGGAATTCGAGTTCTTGCAAAGGTGGATCCCAGATTATGGTATATTCGCGGTTTCTTCACACTTTTTGAATCAAACCTTCGAAAAATCATTCCATGTATGATGTGTTTGGTCGTTTCCTAAATATCCTATGTATTAAAAACGTTTTATAATTGTTGTAACATTAAGTCAAACAGACGAGTTGCAGAATGATGTTATATGTATTTGGGAAACTCACAAAATTATGCATTTTAATTAAGTTCGTGATATGTTAGGCATATTTTTATTATGTGACTACTATTACTCAAATACACGATGATGGAAGGTATATTCACAAAACTCCGTCATGGCATCAACATTTATTTCCTGTGTTATCTGTCAGTATTCAGAATACTAAGACAGTTTCATCTGGCCTGTGGCATTGTGCATTAACAATTAACTTTAATTTATAATTAGAACACACAATTTATGCCCTGCGTAATAACCTCCTGATACAAATTGAGATTCCCTAATTATCAGATACAGTGCAAAAATAGATCACCCTGTGAGAGACATCCATGATGTGTGACGGGTACAGAGGATAGGCATTACACTGTTTTCACACCCTGCTATAGTTGTCCTGAGCAGCCAGCCAGGGCAGGCAGGTGACAACGAAACTTTGTGGGGAAGAACCGAATTCGAGAAAAACAGAGAAAGTCCCGAGAAGTAGCTGATGCAGCCCTCTACGAAGGATACAGGGGGTGCCCCCGACGAGATTACTGCCGACACAGCTTACAGGAATCCCCGGGAACGTTCTACCCCACCCCTCCCTTCACCCCAGTTGGAGCGCACGCGCAGCTGACGAGACACGAAATCGTACCCAAAAAAACGTGCGAGGTACAGGAGGGAATTCCCGATTTCTCTGGCGACAAACTGCTGACAGCCAATTTGAATATATCGGGAGACGGGTTAAATTCCGGGGCAGCCAAGAAACGAGATCAGTTGTAGTCCATCAGTTGTAATCAGTGGTTGACGAGGAGTTGTTCGGCAGTCGCGATGCGAGACAGAGAAGGCAGTTAGGCGAGAGGCAGTCGTATCACCGGGCCGGAGTTCAGACCCGGCCCAAGCAGTCAGTTGTTCGGGAGCAATTATCGCCAGCTGAGACGGGAGTTGTTCGGCGGTACAGCTGCGAGACGAGATAGATGCAACCGAAACGGAACAAGCCGAAACGGGAGTAATCAGTCGTCTGACGAGGACAGTGCCGAGAATATGAGTAAATTCCCGGAGACGAGTGGCAGCCCCAGTCCGAGAGGCGCCATTCCCCGAGAATACATAGTCGTGCGCCGTATGGCGACGAGGCGAGCAGTCAGTCAGTCAGTCAGTGAGTCAATAGTGACGTCGCCGAGGAGAGAACCCAGGAACAGCCGAAACTTCATGTGTAAATTCCCGAGACAAACCCAGTAAAAGTGCCGAGAACTTATGAGTTCATTTCCACAAACGTAGTGGCAGTTTCTGCGGTGAGGAATGCAGAAACGCGAGCCGGAAGCAGGACGAGGAGGACACAATCTCCAACCAGGAACGCCAGCCGGGGTCGCAGGGAAAGTACAAGTCACGGGAAACCAATCCCGGACTACAGAGAGAGTCGGTAAAAGCTGCAGGAAAAAGCCAACGTAGTACAGCACGCCAACGAGAGCTAGTCCGAGGGCCTGGATCAGGGCCACCCTACTCACCATGCCTCAGCTATCAACGAAGAAAACTCACCAAAAGCCGCAGTCACAGATAAGTAAAGAAACGTCTCCCTTCAACAACCTTCCCCGACGCATAGTATTCAGCCCACCAGCCCCTCAGGCTGACTACTTGCAGGGGGGCTCAGTCTCGCCAGTGCGTGTAAATACCAATGTGACCTTCAGACCAATAAAATACTGGTGTGTTAAATAACGGAGAATACGAGTATTTGGTTACCCCTAACGCAACAACCTCAGGTGCTCTTAGTCTGCACCTAAATAATTTAACTATATAAACTACTGGCCACCACCCTGTATAACTCAGGTGGCATAGTAGCGACATCCGGAACATGACAAGTAAGTTGAAGTCTAATTGCGAATGTAGCACAATCATACTAGTGTTTCAAGTTTACTTTACCCGCGAGTAAATCAGAAAATGTTTCATGTCTGTGTCCCTTCGACTCCTAATAAATAAATAACACGTCAAAACGTCTGACACCACTACCATCTCATTTGTGTTTATGCGTAACGTTTCTGCTCTTGATAAATATTTTTGCCCTGGGTATCGCTGTCTGTCCCCGATTCATTCGAAAGAAAGGAATTTACTGACTTACATAATTCAGAAGAGCAGAAACATAAAATAACTCAAACGGGCTGCCACGAGACATCTGGGAATGTTCCTAACTGGAGCAATAAACACGCACGTAGCATATCACGTGGAGTCTTCGTCGTGCAATGTGCGACCTTGACGCCATATCATTTTATGGCATAATAATAAAGATAACAAATGTGTTTCACGATCCGCGAGCAGCTTTGAGTTTCTTTAGATGAATCTCTGTGACTAAAAGTTTACCTCAGAACACCAGTTTTAAAACTATACGCTCCAGACTTAGAATGTGCAGGAATGCAGTAATGAAATGGAGGCGCGTAAAGTATATTTGCGGTTTCTTCACACTTTTTATATCAAACCTTTGAAAAATCACCCCATGTATGACGTGTTTGGCTGTTTCCTAAATATGTGTGTGTGTATATATATATATCAAGCGTTTTGTACTTGTGTTAACATAAATGTACCATATTTTTCGGTAAATTGAACTTTTACTTGTAGTCTATCTATAAGTTATAATAAAATGAATAAAAAAAGAGAGAAATTGGTTCTGTTGGTAATCCCTATAGTAAGAAATAGTTCTTATGGGAACTATTATTACACTGAGTACGCGCGAATGCGGTGCGTTTACCCTCTTCGGTGTACTACTGTTATAGACATGGTTAAGCTTGCTTTGCATGAAGCGGAAGAATATCCCGCAAGCAGAACTTTAGCAGGACTTCAGAATATAGTTTGAATTAACCGTGAATAGACTACACTGCGAACTCCAGCAACACACGCCGGCAATATGGCTTCACTGGCAAGCAACATGGCGGAACGTCGTTCACCAATAAGCTTCTGGAGACTAACCTGCCAGACGGCTGCCTGGTCAGTAGGTAGGGCCACTGATTTTTCGCGTAAAAATCGGAGCACACAGTGGACTTCAATACTATATGCACACCTTAGCTGTTGTCGTACCTCCATTGGCTGCTGGTGTCGTTTCCGCATTTGACTGAGCCACTCAAGATTATGTAACTCCGACACCGAACCTTCTTGATTCGTGCGCAAATAGCTTACACGGACCAGAACATGTTTCAGCCAATCAAAAAAACTGGGCTACCCTACAGTGCTTTGAACTTTATCTTGTCTCGAAATATGACTGCCCCTACCAATAGGCAATATTCCGTAACATGCCATAACGAGAACCAGTGCCCGATTTTCAAGTGCCCGTTTCTACAGCTTCACGTGGTCAATGAACGACAAAAGGGGAGGGGAGGAGATGAGTGGAGAGATTTGGACGGCTTGTAACATCGGGATTAAACAATGTGAGTATAGAGCAGCGCAGGAATGCAAGGGCGGGGGAAACGGGAGACCCCTGAGAAAACTCGCCAACCAGCGGCATCGTCCGGCACGATTCCCACATGCGAAAATCCGGGAGTGGCCCCGCCGGGAATAAAACCCGCTTCGCCTAGGTGGGAGGCGAGTGGTCTGACCACTACACCACCGCAGCCCGAAGTGATAGGGTACGCTAACATCAAAGGAACCGCCACGCAATTTAACCTCAGTAGATTTTCTTATTCTGTGATTTAGATGTGAATTCAGAAGGAAAATATGTTCACCAGCTATGAAAACTTTCTTTTGTTGTTCGTGAACAGACTCGACTTAAAACTACTGTTTAAAATAAAAGTAATGTTAATAATAAAGTACAGCACACAACTTGACGTTTGGCTAAGGCGCCTTCAAGAGAGTCCAGTCACCATGTTCAAGAGCCGGAAATGTTGCATGCAAAGGATCCTTATGATCGTCATTGTTCATAGCGCCCGGTTTCTGAGTGTTTTCTATGTGGGTGCTTTGATTTGAGAATATTTCTGCACTACTCTCGTTTATGAATGGTTAATATTGATATAGGCTGTTCTTGGTAAAGTGAGCACTTTTTAAGGTCGTGCTTAAAAGTTCGTTTCAGCTTGTTTGTATCATTTCGCCAATTGTTAAAATAAAAATTGCAATGTGACTAATAAACACAGTTTTTTTATATAGATATCAATATTTTACGTCTGGCGTTAAAATAAAATATAATTTTTTGGTTATCATGCCTGATGGGAGTGCCTTAAAAGGTGTCCACTTCACTGTGATTAGCCTATAGTAGCACGTTGTTGGCTGGTCGTGAGAAGCAGGCTTGGCCAAACCTGCTCTCACAGTGAGGAAGCCCGCCCTTCTTTCTCGGACTGGGTTGTTCACAATTCAACCATTCTGCCTCCAGATTTTTTTTTTTTTTACCCCTACAGGATGAGTTGACTGAACTGCAGTCCAGTGAATACGCTTGTACATTTGTTTGAAATCTATCCTACGCCCTAATGCATTCGCCAAAAAATACGGGTATCTGTTGACACCGAATGTAAAATTGTATAGTTTTGTAGCCACTTTTAGCTTTGAAACAAAAGGCGACGCATTTCTTATAGTACTGATGCAAAACGACGAATCGGCAATTGCCAAATGCAAGGCCTCAAATACGGGGCTAAAACTGAGCCGCCCCTACTGTTTAGCCTATATGAACATTAAACGTCACAGACACATCAATTGCATACAACTTTACCAATTTTACAAAAATTATCGATACCTCAGCCATCGAAAATTACAAGTGTCCTAAAAACTGAACATCCGTACTCAAATATTAGAATTTTTACAAAATAATTAAATACAGCACATTAAAATAATATATTTGAAAAAGTGAGCGAAGATTCTTTGCTTTGCGATCGTTAAGATTTGGATAAATTTTGAGCATTTCTACTGCAACGTGGTTCCTTGTTTTTCCTCTGTGTGCCTGAAACCTGTATTTTATTGTTATTGAAATGCCAAATGCTTTCTTTGACGTGACATGCTGCTGACGCGAAACCGGTTGGCCATGCCCGCGCAGGTAGTATCAGCCATCAGTGTATACCGAATTACGTAACGTCTGGTGCTCAAAAGTGATAAATGTCAAACAGCTAACCTACGGGAACCCGACTGTTGCCAACCCTGACGTCAGGTTAGCGTGTTTGTTCCGGCCACCCGCTGTGCCAACTTTTAAAACGTAAAACGTCCACCTTGCCCGGCGCTTTAACTACGTTTTTTACGTGTTTTTAAATCCGCTTTTATAACACCAGCTGCTGAAAGCATTCTCAGTTGAGTTGCCTTAAAGTTAAACGGATCAAGTCCGCTCCGGCAAATTTCGAGAAAACAGCAAAAAAAAAAAAAAAACTGCTATCGCCTTGCATTAAGCGTGTTGCTTGTAGAATTTCTTCAGAGGGGAGAAAGTATAGGTTTTTATGGCCTTCGCTTGTAAATAATTTTTGACTTCAATAAAAACCTCTTTCACAGGTGAATTTCTACAATAAACTAATTTTTCGTCAAAAGTGGACATTGACTGTTTTGCTTCTTGGCGACTCAATTAATTATTTTGCATGCGAAAAGAACCCACACTTCCTAGTCGTCACGCATGTTTAAATTACTGTTTGGAAGCCTCACTTTTCTGTCTCAGTTTCACAAACAAATATTTTTCTAGGCGAAGCCCTTCAGGGGAATCACCCTTCCATCTTGGATTAATGCTTTTTTTTTTAATCCGTGTTTCAGTTGGTTTAACAAAATTTTTTCATGGTACAGCATAGTTAATAGCTTCCCAAATGTTCTTAAATTGTTACAGCTCCTATGCCTTTATTTACTTCTAGCTAGCAGTTGGCAGGGATAATTACAGAAATAACACTAGCCGTAGTGGTCTAGCGACACACCGGCTTGAAGGAAAGTACTAAGAAAAATGCCTTTCTTCCTGTAAAAACGTAAAACTTATTTCAACATTTGTAATTCTGGTTGTTGCGGAAATTCCATAAGTCCAAGACGGTAGGGACTGCTCTCCCTTAAGAGTGCATTATAAGTAAATGGATTCCATATGTGTTTATTGAATTTAAATAACGCTGATGTCGAAAAGGGGGAGGGGGAGGGTGAACAAAGAGGAATCCTATAGTCTATTCGCGAATTCTTCACACTCTTTTAATCAAGCCTAAGAAAAATCACCCCATGTATGACGTGTTTGGTTGTTTATTAGATATGTCGTGTATCATAGCCTAAGCGTTTTATACTTCTGTTAACACAAAAGTACTTTACTTTTGGTTAAATTGAACTTTTACTAATATCTAGTCTCTAAATTATAATTTATAATTATTACGAATAAATACAGGGAGAAAGAAGGTGTGTTGGTAATGCCTAGTAAGGAATAGTTCTCATGCAAAATAATATTAAACTTAGTGCGCACGAATGCGGTACGTAGTCCCTGTGGTGTGATTTTCTAGACTCGGTCAAGCTTTTTTTGCACAAGGCGGAGGAATATCAAACTGAGTGCGCACGAATGCGGTACGTAGTCCCTGTAGTGTGATTTTCTAGACTCGGTTAAGCTTTTGTCTGCACGAGGTGGAGGAATATCCTGGAAGTAGAACTTTAGCAGGGCTTCAGAAAAGTTGGAAGTAACCGTAAATTGACTATACACAACATTTTAACAATATGTATAAGCCACAGTTGAAAGTCGTTAGGTGGATTTTTTGTATTGTCATTTCTTGAGTCGTAACGTTTTACATGTGGCAGAAGAAAATTTTTGCAAGAATGATATCTAAACATAAAATAATTACAACACAAATGTAAAAAATGCTGCTTTTTTAGTATTTTTTTATTACCGGTTGTTAGCATTTAATGATTTTCTTTTAGTTGGCAATAGTAAACGCGTCCGTATGTCGTACATTCGGCCAATAAACACCAACTTCAGCGTTTGTTGCCCAGTGGTTTCGAGGCGAAAGAGAGCAAGCATTACTTCGACACATTTTGACTCTTAGGCATAGAACTACTTGGTTGCTCCAGCTATAGTGAAAAAAGCGGTCTTTGGCTAATTTTTTAAAGGTTGGTGTAGAAAATGTTCCACCAACAGTGAACCAGCTACGCGGCGTGGGTATATGTATAGGTTTTCCGACTGCCAGGCGCTTGAATTGCGTTGCAGTGCGTTTGAAATCCTGGGTTTTTGACGAAACTATTAAACGTGCTCCCCCCTCCCCATTATGTTTACCTACGAAAAGACATCATACGGTACACGAGGAAAGAATGGCACTTTAAAGTTACCACACATGCTATAAATATTATTGTGGAGCCCTTAAATATTGCCAAAAACTATTTTTTTCATACTGCCGTATCTTAAAACATCTAGCCGGACGACGAGCTACATACTTTTCATCAGTCAAATGATAGGGTCATCTTTGAAAGTCACATATTTACACGCAGCACTACGAGAACACTGCACGCCAGTTTCAGAGCCCTGCGCGTAGCGGCGATGACGCTCTCGTAGCACGTGCCAGTGTAGCCCTTATAGCTCCCGCGCTTCTCGGCCAAGAAGGAGACAAAGGATGCAGGCAGGCGGGACCCTTAAAGCCAGAGCACAGAGCAGAGAAATACGCAGAGAAGAAATGGCATGGAGGTTCCTTTGATGTGGAGTAGCGTACACGTTTTCTGACGGGCTGTGCGAGGCTCTGGGAACAGGCCTTGCGTCTGAGTGGCTACTGTATCCTGCGAAAGGTTCCCTATTGGCTGGACTGCCTGTTGGTGAAGTTACTGGGCGCTGATTGGCGAACGGCTTTTCAAAATTTTGCTGGCTAGTGGCGCCATTTTGCTGATGTTTGCAGCTGGAGTTCGTGGTATAAGCAGTGGTTTCACATCTGTAATCTCAAGTATTTTGTGATAAAACAGGTTTACGGCGTCCTTGGTGTACAGCGACCAAACACACGGTCCCCTGTGCACGCTGGCCGCAGAGCGATGTGAAGGTCAGGCTGTTTGCACAACTGAAAACTAGAGTGGTACTTAGAACTAAGCGGTAGCCTTACAAAATATTTACTGTGCGCAAAGGAGTTAACTAGGGCCGAATTTTGCGAAAAAATGTCATGGTCGGTTGTATTTTGTAACATTTTAGCTTAGATCCACTTTCGTGATTGGATGATTTACATGTTAGGTGTCTTAGGTGTATGCCCGCGAATCACATACGTACACTATAGGAGTAACTAAATTTTGATTGGCCAGCGAAGTAAGAAAATGTTTCCTCACAAAGACAAGCGATCAATAGGCAAAATAAAACTTCTGAAATGAACGTACAGGATTGAAATCTAACATGCCCGGAAATCTTTTCGCGAAATTCGGGTGTCCCTAGAGATAACAGCAGCTTCATTCATACCGACGAAAACACATATTAAAGTACGTTGTTTGTAATTAAAATATAAATAGGAGTTCAATTATTCGTATTTTGCTTTTAGCAGTTTTTTTCGGTTGCTACAATTAAATCTTTAAATTCTTTATTCGTAATTAAAATAGAGCCATGCATTTTTTTTTTTTGTTTGTTTGTTTGTAATTTTCGCTGTGGTTAACGTCTTGTATTTATAGTTTTAGAATTTTACGAATGTGAAAGTTAAGCGTTGTATAATGGCATATCAATTATGTACACTTATTTTTGAGCCAAGGCGTCTTGGAAATTTCTATGTTCTACTGCTGAAATTTTTAATTGTGTGAATCGCTTTAGAGAAGCAAGATAACCGTACTACGATTTCCAACCATAAAGAGAAAGAAGGCGTGTCTAAAATTCAGGTATGTTCTCGCATACTTGCTCTCTTGCATACTTAACTTGCCCTCGGGGTCTATACTTAACGAATTTAATCACGTGTACTTTTACGCTTCGACAAAATCTACTGTCCAGTAAATTTTACTTTAAATATACATTTATAATACAAAAATTATATCAATTTCATAACTCATTAAATACTGTAGAAGTTATGGAAATGCTAATAAAACACTGTTGCAGTTAACAGCTACCAACAAATAACTTATTGCTGACTTAATGCTTGAGCGTTTAACGAAGTAAATGAAAACACTCAAATTTACCTCAAAAACTGAGAGACACTAAAGAAAATGTCTGCATAAACATTAGCGACGTACAAAATAATAATTTCCCGGTTCCACTTGCTCGGCGCATGAATAAAGTGATCGGTCCAATGGAAATGTTAATTTTACATGTGGTGGAAGAATACACAACGTGCATGCAAGTAGATCTTAAGCAAGGCTTTCAAAGGTGCTCAGTTTACCTTGAACAGCCTATACAAATCTTATTAATCTACATTTTTTTCCTGTGGCGCCACCAAAGTAAAACTTGGAGGGGGGATGCCCTCTTCCCTCGCCCTTCCGACGCCTCTGGACACCCCTTTCGCGTTCTCGAAAATTTAGCGACGCATCCACCAATGCACACCGGAGATTCGAAAACTACTGTTTCGGTTGAGTCCGGTTGAACCGATTGGTTCACCAGTTCAACCGGCCTGAAAATCCGATGGATTGGGTGCAAATGCATCAAAACATCAACCTATAAATATTCTAACGCTATCTTTAAAAAATAAAAGTTAACACACACTAATATAATAATTTTCAAGCATTCCAAAATATACAAAAGTAATTCGTACACCGAGTTTTACAAATGGGCGACAAAAACTTTAGAATTTGTATGCAATGGGATTAATTTGCATTTGGAAGCAGACGAAAATAAGGCTGAAAATCAACCTGATGTTCGAAAAATGCTTCAACCTGTGTGCACCGGCGTATCAACCGCTGGTGTATCCATCGATGAATTTGTGAAAATCCGGCTGCTTCCACCTGCTGGCCGCCGATGAACCGTCGATTGGCCGGGATGGTATTTCGCAAGCCGCTCGTGCGCACCCAGTCGGATTAGGCGCGGGCGACGACGCCAGGAGAAAGTCTCCCTCCCGCGGCATGTGGGTCACTGTGCCCTCGCGGCCTCTGGACAGCCTTCAACTCGCTGTCTGCTGCCCCGGCGCGCACCGCACAGCAGGCGCAACTTTAAGGCTCCCGCCTACCTGGGGAGCTATTTTCCGCGTTTGGTTTGAGGCCGAGAAGCGCGGGAGCGATAAGGGCGACACTGCCTCGCGCATGAAGTACGACATCGCCACTAAGCGCAAAGGCTTTGAACTGGCGTGCAGTGTTCTAGTCGTACTGCGTGTACCTATAGGACTTTTAAGCGGTGACCCTATTATTTTATTGGTGGGAAATATGTAGTAAGGTTCAGTGTATGGCCCTTGAGTAGTTTTGTATGAATCTGACGCGTATATTTTGAGATACAGCACTTTGAAAAGGCGGTTTTTAGCTGTTTTGAAGTACTCTGAAATGGTGTTTCTAACGTGCGTGACATTTTGAAAGTACTCAACAGACCTCGTCTGAAGTGTGTGTTATTTTCGCAGATCAGCACATTGGACGCACTTTTAGTGGTTTCGTTGCACTTTTAATAGTCTCGTTGAAAAACGTGAATTTCAAACGCTCTGCAACGCAGTTCAAGCGCAAGGCAGGCGGGAGCCTTAAGGCCAACCTTCCCCCGCCATACTGGATTCTTGCGGTTTTCCTAGCTTGTTTGTCTTTTGGAAAAGAAAATTCCGAAAGTAGCACATTTAATATTGTGACGTAAATACGTGTTCGTAGTTCAGTCGTTATGTCTGTACTGCAGTGTAAGTTCAATAACGGGGTACTTTCGGAACCTTTAAAAGTACCATAGTCCGGAGATTATATCAGAGTATGCAATAACCTTTCAGAAATTGTCTATATATTGTGATTGTTTGTTTCTGGTTGAAGCATTGCAATGTGTGTGTGTGTGAGAGAGAGAGAGAGAGAGAGAGAGAGAGAGAGAGAGAGAGAGAGAGAGAGAGAGAGAGAGAGAGAGCAGTTTAGGAAATGAAAAGTAAGTACTTACAGAAACTGTTGGTGGAATACGTGTTAACTTTTCAGTCAGTGCTGGAAAAAGTATTAATAATGGGAGCGACATTAAGACATTCCAAAGAGATGAGATAGGGTTTTGCAAAAAAGCAAGTCCTCTTACTTTAGTTAAACTCAGTCTACAACGCAGATTTATATGTTTGCCATCAGTGATACGAACGACAATAATCCGGCAATAACCGACGTGCAGAGCTTCCTTCGTCACGCTCTACTGTGCAAATTAGATCTGTAACAGAGTAATTTTATTACACGCGATGAAACACCGTATATTAAACTACGAATGTGTGGCGTTTTAGGCTGAACTCACAATAGTCCGTCGCACCCGTCAGTCGTCCGTCCGTCCGGCAGTCAGCCGTCTATGTTTTCGTCCGTCAGTTGAGAGCGATTCACAACAATCTTTCGTCCGCCAATCCTTCTGTACGGCAAAATTTCAGTGTGACAATTTAACATCGCGATCTTTCTTTAGTTGGAGATATATTTTGGTTGGAAATACATTTTCAAGAGAAAAATATTCTGGGGAAATATTTTTTTTCAGGTGACAGGAATTTATACTAAATTTTTTACGTCATTTAAAATTTCTGAATTTACCACTAAATATAAATAAACACTGATCCACCGCCATGCATTTGATTTCAAAGTGCGTATTCACGTCTAAAGAATGTCGTCAGAAGGTGGTGGCTCATCCGTCCGTCCGTCGAAAGTTATGGTTTGATAAATATTTGACGGATGTACGGATAGAAAAAAGGTTACCCTGCGATTGATATGAAGATCACGTGACCGCCTGTCGGACGAACGACTTACAGGTGCAACGGATGGTTGTGAGTCCAGTTTTACTTTTCTCCTAATAATCTGGGTTTTTTATTCACGATTATTTTTTTCTTAGAATACACTTGATATGATAAAAACAAAACCGTACGGGCTTAGATAATTGTTTTTTATATTTTCTGGCAAAAAATCGTATTCTTAGTAAATCATAACTCGAAATACATACAATATTGCATATAAAAAATGACGTAAAAACAATATGCAACTTACAAATGTGACAATATAGGACAGAAAATAAACGTGTATGCGCAATCGGCAGTAATGATTATAATCAGAGAGGATGTGGTATTTGTGTAACACAGGGTTATTAGGCGCTTTCGCGTGTATTTACTTCGTTGTTTTGTGGCGAAGCGAGTGCATTGTGATACCTGTGGTGGTGCTGGTGCTATCCGTCGGCTATCATTTAAGCGCGACCTCATTCGAGCTTTCTTAAAGTTTCAGGAGCACAGGAACAGGGGCGACACACAAACGATAATCAAATGCCTAGACACGGTTATTTATTTTGGCTAAAATAGTTGTGCTAAAGATACTTTTCAGGGCACTTCATTCTGCTTTTCTTTTTCACCTTGATCACCCTCGTCGGCTCTCAAGACCTCGCTGCAAATCTCTTCTCTCACTCTTTTCCTGCGACTGGATAATCACATTTTTACACGTCACTGACCCATAAATGATTCCGTTCTTCTCTTATTGCGGACGTGTTCCTTACACGGTCTCTATTAGGACATGTCAGTGTAACTTTCGCCTAGTTGTGGAAACTACACAAATGTATGAATTTTTCCAAGTCCAGCCTGTGTGTTACGCGTAAGTTCGTCTATTGACACGAGTTTGTTACTACTTCTGAGTAGTTCATGACTCTCCGCATTAATGAAGCGACACAAGCACAAGGCGTTTGGAGTCTAGCCAGCCACCAAGTGAACGTGCGGATTTTTTCAACATCTAGATATTCTCATGCTGTTTTGTGCACCTGTACAACTTCTGTATTAATTTTATGTGCTTTATTTTGTAATGTGCATGGCTGTCAGATATGCCACTCCCGTGTCATTTTCAACTTTAATGTGCACACTAAAGCCAACAGATTTTCTCTAGTCGTCAACCATGTTGTTGGTTTGCCGCAGCGATGTAGTTTTCCTTTATTCACACATTCTCGCGCATCTCTCTAAACGTGGCGGAACCGACTTACTTCATGTTCTAAACAACATCTTGTCTTTGATGTCTGTCTGCATGATGTTGTGCGGTGGTCCTTGTTTTATCACAAGTTCAGGTCGGTGTGTTCTGCATTTCTATTGATTTCTCCAGGGGGAACTACTCACCTAAAGACTTGTTCGCTTGTCGCCCTGGGGATCCATTGCATATTCATTATCCGTTGGTAGCGGCACATAAGAACGTCTCTCATTTTAGATTCTTTTATCAGCGTATTTGTTTGCAAATTTCCGTAGATGTGTCTTCGTGAATATTTTATTCTTCCGATATCTGTGTCATTTGAGGCGAGAACTTTTTTCTTTTCATGAAATCTTTTTTCCTTTGTTGTATTTAGCTTGTGACATCTTTACACTGTAATTTTTTCGTGTTTTCGCAAGGATTTTTTTTTAAAACTAGTTGTAAAATATTTTTTTTATAAAAACTCAAAAAATTAAAGTAAATTTCACAAACCTTAGTGGGGAATGTGTAAAGCTTATGTTGAATTTTAACAAGCAAGTGTTTAAATTTCAAGTTTACTATATACATATTGAGCTACATGAACATTTTCGTATACTTTCTAAAACTACGTGTTATAAATATACAACATTTCTTTTTTAGACTTACAAGAAAATCTTTGGCAACTAGTTTCCAAATAATTTTCTGTGTCAAGTACAGACAAGTTTTACTTTGCAACTTCTTCCATCCTAGAGGACTTACTCCTCGGATAGTTGCCTCACTTGCTATTGTAACGTAATTGTTACATTTATCACTCGAACACTTTCGTTTTTGTTGATAATTTGCATGTTATAAACAGCCGACATGCAATACATCTTATCAAATAGATCTCCAATTCATATTTTTCTTCTGCTGCTACTGAAACATCGTCAGCAAAACTTAACATGTTAATTAACTCCATTACACTTTCGCCCATTCATCTGTTGATGTCTTTCTTTCCATTATTTACGTCCATTATAAAACATCTGTGACTCGTTTTGGAGAAGTGCTATGCTTCGAAAGCTTGTGTTGTGTTGCTATACAGAATGTCTGGGGATTCATTTGACATGCCCTGGAGAAATCTGATACAGTGAAAAGCCTTAACAACTGAATGAACAAAATGTATTACATCATCAGAAGAGAAAACGGAGCACCACAAAAGCCGCAGACAATGGACAAGAAACAGGAAATTGATTTATGGAAGACTGCGGCGTGTAAACTGTTACCAAGCCAAGTTGCGGATTTATTTAGGCCTCAAAACTAACAAACGAAGAGCGTTATATTTATTGGATTTTTTGATTTGCGAAGGTTGTCACAACGGAGGTGCGAAAATATTTTGCTACCGGAAGATTGTCGTATTTAATCACGTTCAGATAAATATTTTATCTCCTAGATATTTAAGAATTGAAAATCTAGTTTAATTCTTAATGCTCTCACCTTTCGTCACCTAAATACATCGGTGGGATTTACTGGTGTTATATCTCTTGTCTGATTATGGGTATATCTTATGATCCCTTGATGTTTTGAACGATGGATTACGTGGCTGTCGGTTTATCGTGTCCTGCATTTGTCAATTAGTGAGATTAAAATGTCTCCCTGGATTCCAAGGCTTACGGTTATTTATCCAGTCCAAAAATATTTTTATTTAGCTACGAGACAGTTTGGTGTGATATAAATTTTCCGTCAAGTTTTTTAAAAAATTTTTTATTATTATTAAGTATATACAATAATTTAGGTTTAGTAGCACATTAACATGTAAACATGAGAAATAATTTTCGTGCGTCAATGTTCCCTGTGATTAAGTCCTGTTACTATTTCGGAATTATTCATATAATCCATTCACGGTTACTTCCAACTTTTCGGAAGCCCTGCTTAAGTTCTACTTTAAGGATATTCCTCCGCCTCATGCAAACAAAGCTTTACCAAGTCTAGAAAATTTCACCAAAGAGAGAACACGCCGCATTCTTGCGCACTCAGTTCAATAATATTTTGCATAAGAACTATTTCTTACTAGGTATTACCAACACACCTACATTCTCCCTGTGTTTCTTCATATTAGTTATCAATGAAATAATAGTATTTATAGGTAAAATGTAAGTAAAAGTTCAATTTCATAAAAATTAAATATTTTTCTGCGTTAAGAGAAGTGTAAAGCGCTTGTGATACATGAAGTATTTAGCAAACAGCCAAACACGTCACACGTGGCTTGCCGAAGGTCTGATTCATAAAGTGTGAAAATACCGCGAACATACTATAGTTGAGATTCCCCTGGGATATGCCAGTCTACCATTCAGTTGCATAATCAGCAATAACGTACAAGTGTTTCAACTCTATGCGCATGGGCGATTAGATAGGATTAGATAGGATTCCGGTCAGAAGGGAGCAAAAATTGATCTCTAATCAAAAATTTTAATGCGAATATATATATTAGTAACATATTTACGTTCCCAACAATTCACTTGGATGGCGCATCAATAATATAAGACCTTAAGGCCCATAGCAATAGTAATTTTACGAATGGCAGAACGATACAAAACGAGAAGAAAAACATATCGTAAGAAGGACTTTCAGAAATGCTCAGTTAAACGTAAACAGCCTATAAAAATATTCGATTTTAAACTTTATCATCACACTATAAAATGACAGGGTCACTGCTGTAAGTCTCGCGGAGGCGAGATGGTGACGTAGAGACTTCACGCAAGTTGAGTGGCTTGCGCGTAGAGGCGTTGCGGTAAATGACGGGCGTTGGTGTTTCGCCCTTAGCTCTAGCCCTTTTAGCGTTCGGACAGACAAAGTAAGATTTGGTAAACGGCAGCCCTAACTTCAATACTCGGGAAATGTTAAAGAATGCATCCTGTCAAAGAAAAATTTTAGTGAATAAATATTATTTTGTGTTTATAAAGAAAACTTTTTTTAGTGATTACTAAGTAAGCTTTTATTTGATAACTGACAAGCATTTCAGTGTTCGTTACAAAACAGTTTTGCAATTTCGAAAAAAAAAAATTGACATGGTGAATTTCTACAAAGCTCTTTGTATAGGAAATAAGCTGATATGAAATCGAAGTATAGTAGTATTATGCCTCTGTAAATAAAAATCTTCCTATCGATAATGTCCTCTACTTTTTCAACTCCTGATCGTTATACTAATTCTTGACTGTGTAGGTCACCTGTCCAGCTAAAAGAGTTAACAGTGTTGGACTCCAAAAAATTAATTATTTTATTTTTGTACCAAACCTTGTTTAACTTATACACATTATATGTGATGACAATAACGGTTCATACATTTAAAAAAGGTTAAAAATATGCAGAAATTTCTTTATATTTAACAATGTTTTTCATATATATGAATTGTTGTTTGGTGACGATATATGTCACGCGGCAGCCCATGGCGTTTGTTTACTTTGTAAATTTTTTCGTTTGTACAACTTAGTATTTGTTATTATGACTGCAGCAAAACAGAAAAATTTTGTATTTGAGATCAAATTATTCAAAAAATATAAGGTGTAGAATTTTTGTATTCCAAGAAAATGTCCACTTACTGGATATACATTAGATATTACAAAACCAATGGCTATTACTTAAGGTAAGTGGCTACATCTGAAGATAATATAGGAAATCCAAAATATCTATATCACAATTTGGATATTGGGCGGACATTTGGATATCTTTTGGTAGTCTTTTGAATGTAACTGCTAATCTTGGATGTCCGTGGATATCCTGAATGTCAGAGAGTGACACCCGTCAGATATTCTTTCGATGTCTCTGTGCTATAAGGGTTTTATTTTGGCGCCTTTACAAACTAAGAGCCTCAGTGTTCAAATCCGACTCAGGCGAGAAAGCAGAGTAGATAAATGCAATAATACAAACAATTTTAATCACCCCTTCGGTTGCCCCCATTCACCAATCCCAAAATTGNTGTCATTAAGAGTTTTTAACATGTAACTTAGGCGTAGTGGAATAATGCAAAATTTGTTTAAGCATTAGAACTAATCACTTTGGTATGCTTATAATTTATCACAAACAATGTTGTGCCAATACTTATTATTTTCCACATTACCATATCACTTATGTGACGAGCACCAGCAGTGCAGGTATGCTTACTACAGTTCTCTACTCGGTCGGATCCAACCTTATTATATCGGCGCTTCCTATCCCCCAGTATGGTCGACGAAGCTCCTTTTCGCTTCGTTGGTTTGGACCATGCCCCAGTACACCATATGCCTCTTGTAGCCGTTGATCTGGACCTGGAGTCTGATCCTTGTTGCCAGCTGTAGATGTCTGTTGAGCGCATCGCACCCGTGACCAGCCTCACCATACCTATATAATCCCCAGCCAACCACAGTCTAATGTTCTCATATATTTTGCGATCCCTTCAGCGTTTTAAGGTATTCTTCCATTTAATGTGTTTAATGAACCTTACTAAAAGTTTACTTGAGGAGTCTCTCATGCCTTCACTGAAAAGCCTAAAAGAGATGTTACCAGATAGAAGACCAAGCCCTTCAAAAATTTACAGTATACAGTACAGGTGTCACTTTTAATAAAGATAAATATTGTCGGAATGTCGTCAATTGTCTTGCCTTATCTGCTCATGGTATATAAACATCGTCACACGCAATAAACGCCTATTTAAGGTAAGGCTATTGAAATTGTATGATTTAATGGGAATATAATGAGAAAAATATTTCCTCAGTACATATAAACTTTGTGAAGTGTTGATGAAAAAAAAAAAGTTCAGCAAAATCTATGCTTGGACATTGGTCAGACTAGGTGACCACTGAAGAACAACTTTCACTCTACGACACCAATAATACAGTTATGATAGAAACGAATAATTTCGTGAATGACAACAAACATTTATACATTTCAGTTACTTTTAAAGTAGGGTTATCATTTGTAATACCCGCCCTGGGACACTCTTAGTTGATAACAAGCTTGCAAGAAAATAAGAACAGAAACTCGTACTACCTGTTACGTGTGAAAACTGACTACTCACACAGGCAACAGGCAATTAATTAGTGGTTGATGTTAGAGTACGTAAGTTATTGTAGTCTTGCCAACAGATCACCGAATTCGCTAAATTTTCTTGCGCCTCCCGCCCCCTCCCCGTCAAAGGAGAAGACTTAAAAATAATCTCTTGATATTGCGTCAAGACTCATGCTGTTACTTTGTTGTAAAAATCTCTTTTATCACTTCAAGCAAGCACGAAGATATATCATGTTAGTTTCTCAATTGTAATTCCATGGTATGCGTTGCTTAACTGGTTGTCTCAATCAAACGCCGTAGGTGAGTATCTTGTTGATTTTTATCTTCGGAATTTCGAAATGAAGTGATAGTGTTTATTCTATCTTATTCAGGTGTGTTTCAGAAACAAAGCATTCCAATCAACTTTTACAATCTTTACGTGTTGTCTATTGATAAGTCTGCCGCGATAATTTATTTACCTTCCCAGAAACACTGCACGTCTTGATAACAATACTTGGTACTTATCTGAATAACTTTTCCGCTAAATTTAATGGCATGTAAAAGAATATATATTTGCGGGAACGTTGTTGCCACTACACTAGCTTTAACATGTTGATCAGAATAGCCAATATAACGTGTATCGAAGTAATTTTTTAAAGGGATAGAAATCATTGACTTGGTGAGTTTAACATTGCAGTATGAAAACTGACGGTATTGAAATTATATGCTCGAGAAACCAACCTTGATTCATTTTACCATAGTTTGGTCCAGCTACTGCAAAAGGCAACCCAGAAGAATACCGTTCCAAGCATTCTGTTGCAATCATTCTTTATGTCTAACTCATTCCTTTGTAATATTTTCTTCAGATTAACCGCCACACTTTAGAAACTTTGCAGCGTACTAAAAACAATTTTTTTTCTTTTTAATTTTTAAACCTGTTTTAGTACTTTTTTTAAAAAAAAATTTTCTCGAAGAGAACACGAACTTCAGAAGTCTTATGAATTGTAGTTACAAAACATCACGCGTAAAATATATATCATCTCAAAGCCCCACAGTACGTTTGAAAGTGGCCTTTTCAAAATATTTTATCTGAAAACATAACAATAATCCTAACTAATATTATAAATGCGAAAGTGTGTTTGTTTGTTTGTTTGTACTTCTTTCACGTCGCAACGGAGCAACGGATCGACGTGATTTTTTTGTACAGAGATAGTTGGAGGGCCGGGAAGTGACATAGGCTACTTTTTATTTCGAGAAAATATCTCATTCCCTCGGGGAAATTCTTAATGGGAAATGAAACAGTACACAAACCGAATAACAATGCAGCGTCGCAACCGAGCAACAGATTGACGTAATTTCATGCACAGAAATAGTTGGAGGTCTCGAAGGTAATATTGGCTACTTTTTATTGCAAGAAAATATCTCAAAAAATTTACAAACTATAATAGTGAATCAAGTCGGAAAAAAGTTTGCTACCAGCGCGCTCTCTTGCAATACGCTGTCTAAACCGTTAATGATGGAACACTATCATGTAGTAAAGAATTGTGTAGAATAAAAGGACCTAAAAAAAACCTCCGCGGGAGTATATATCTATCTATAAAAGATAAATACTAATAAGTGTTTTTACCATTTAATTCTTCGAGACGTTGAGTTTTATAATATGTACAGAGTATACAGATTAACACTAAGTAAAATTCAACTTTATTAAAAAAAAAAAAATCTGAACAATAATTCTGTAGTCCACGCGAGCGGAGCCGCGGGTACAGCTAGTTACCGATATTACGTACTAACCCACTTTCTTCTACACATAGACTACATGCAGGCAACTTTCATGAGGCACAGAGAGGAGTGTTAAGAATGACTTAGCGGAAGGAATTTTCCATTAGATTCTATGGTAGTCAGTTAAATAGTTCCTGACATAATGATATAGGCAAACAAAAATGTTTTTGTTGGCAACATTTTTAAAAATTTGGAAGATTGAAGTTGTTATTGGGCTAAGTGGATTTAGAGCATGCAGTAGGGACTTCAGAAAACCAGGTTTGATTTAATTGGTTTGATAATATTAGAGATATACAAAACAGTTTTTACAACATTCCTAAGTATTTACTAGAATTCAGTGATTTAAATTAAATTTACTTATCACAAAATAAACTTGTATGCAGTTCATTGAAATGCCAACCTGAAATACTTATCATAAAAGTTTTAACCAAACAAATCCAAAAATAACTGCAGCATGCAAATTATAAAAATTTTCAGCCGAAGCCCTTTGTAAA
This sequence comes from Clitarchus hookeri, assembly GCA_002778355.1. Taxonomy (NCBI): domain Eukaryota; kingdom Metazoa; phylum Arthropoda; class Insecta; order Phasmatodea; family Phasmatidae; genus Clitarchus; species Clitarchus hookeri. Next base: position 89,046 of record NQII01001732.1, read on the forward strand.
AAGAGTTCGTTAGGCAATAACGAACATTATTTTTAATGGTATGACTTTCATTTGTAACGTATGTTACATAATATTGTAACACACACAACTGTGCATGTGCTATATTGTATTATCATTCTGCAATTTCTGATAATTATGCTAAAATGTTTCTAAAAGTTAGCTAAAAATGGAAATCAGGAAAATGTATAATATCTTTAAAATATAAATCTTTGAAGGAATTCTAGACATTCCGTAATTTGCAAAGAAAAATTTGCCCTGGTTATGAAGTCCACGTCTTGATCGTGTGAAATGACGGTCTTCTTATGAAAATGGTTATACTATAGTAACAAAACAGGTACTGTTTACGTGTAAATTAAACAAAGAAAAATTAATGAAGGCATGTCACGGTGGCGGGAATACACATATTATACGAAAATAAATGGGGATAAAATCTTCAGGGAAAAAAACTGAGGTAATCGAAGCTACATGAATGATTAAGGGCATAAAAAACGCGCCATGGAATTACTCTGAATAAAAAAAATGGTATAATAAATGTGTGAAATAGTGTTCTTCGGAATTGTTTAATGAGAGAATGTTACAAATTCTTTAGTTGGCAACAGGTTTACAAAAACGTATTAGCAACAACAAACCGTGCACCATGAACCTGCGTCGGGGGCCGCGTTGGTATAACGGCTAGAGCGCCAACCTCCTACCAAGGTGAGCCTGGCTCGATTCCCGGCGGGGTTACTCCCGGATTTTCACACGTGGGAATCGTGTCGGACGATGCTATTAGTCGGCGGGTTTTCTTGGGGATCTCCCGTTTTCCCAGCCCTTGCGTTCTACCGTTGCTCTATACTCACCTCGCTTCACCCCCATCGGCTCTCAAAACCCAGATGTTAATAGCCGCCCAAATCTCTCCACTCTCGACTCAATGAACCGGCACTACCCAGGGCAGAGCAACGTTAGCTGTGGATCCAGAAAAAAAGGGGAGGGGGGTTTAGGGGACATGACACTTATTCCCTCTTCAAAAAAACCTTACATTGACATGAAACAGTCCAGTGAATGTTTTGAACTGAAATGAAATAATATTACATGTTTAAAATACTGATTATATTTGATTAATTCAGTATCGCTTCCTAAAATTATTATGAAACAAAGGTCCCCTCCCATGCTACGATTCGAAAGTGTACCTGAACCTGCACAATGGGAGAATAACTCCCCTCCCCAAACCAAACAGTGCTGAGTGGCCTACATGCACGTCGCAGGTTGTCCAGAAGGGGCTGAGGCCTGAGGTACTCCCACGGTCAGAGGGCGTGTGGTTCAACCTGACGCAGGCCTCGCTTGACCGGGCTCTAAACCTGTCGTTCTGCACGCCTGCCCCGTTCCTCTCGTCACACTTTTCTGCGCTATGAAAAAGAGAGCGAGGCCAACACCGCAACAACCCACGTAACAACTATTACTGAGTTGCCCGTACACCTGACGTTGCACAGGGTTTGAAATAAATGTTTAAAAAAAATACTAATCAATCGCGCCTCACACTGGGATTACAGAGCAGATAAATATACAGAGATGAAATTATGTGGACGTACCCATTCTTTGATTGGCTGCCAGAGGCTCTAGGAACGCGCCTTGTGCCTGATTGACTACTTTCCGCTGGGAAAGGTGACTCGTCGGCTGGGCTGCCGCCTGGCGAGTAGGTTCCCCGGCGCTTATTGGCGAACGGCGTTCCAACATTTTGCTGGCAAGTGACGCCATTTTGCTGGCGTGTGCAACTGTAGTTCACGGTGTAAGCGTCTGTTTCACCTCTGTATTCTTAAGTACTCTGTGCTAGGGTAAAACTTGCAAGACGTTTCTCATACCGCAGACGTTATCTTGAACCCTTCAATATGGTAAAATAAATTGCATTTTCAGATTATTGTACAGGATGATTCAAAAGTCACCATACATATGAATGTTTTGAAATAGTATTTGTGCCACCAAAGTCACCATTCAGATAATATATCGATTGTTCCTCTGTGTTAGGTAACGTGACACTTGCAAGTCGCATTTGTGGTGCTTGTGCTAAGATATTCCTGTTCAAACATTGCATGACATGCAAGTTGAATGGGTACAGCGCATTGATATGTGCATTCGTAACAACGGAGGTATATTGAAAATATTTTGTAATGGCATCCTAACGTACTTTCCTTGTGTGCTATGAATTACACATTTATGTTAACCCCTGGTGACTTTTGAATCATTCTGTATTATAAAACACTAGAACTTTGCTACAGACTTCCTTTTAACGAAATAAAAGGGTCGACGTTGTAAATCCCCACAGGCACGGTAGCGACGAAAAACATGCATGTTAGTTCAGTGCTTTGCTTGCAGCTGTGATGGGGCACTTGATGAGCGGGCTAGTGTCGCATTAACGCATCCTTGCTGCTGTACCTCAGAAACATAAAATAACTCCTGGTAAGCGGGCGTAATTGCTGTTACAACTGTGGGGGAGAAAAAAGAGAGTTTTCGCTGAAGAGTATTTCGTTCCCAAAACTTTTAAAGTCTTGCGTTTCATCAAGCTCAAATACTCATTTTACGTATAGAAGGGATTAATTCAAGGCCCTTCCATTAATTCCTGCTTTCTTCTCTTCCGTTATTTTAAAGATTTACTTTCAAATTACTGAAAATAGTACTTAATGAATCGCTTTAATTGTGTACATTTGTAAAATTTTACGTATTCCCAAAAAACAGTCTTAGCGCAACTTTTCTCGTTTATAGGCTTAAAATAATTAGTAAATATATAAATTCTGCTTAAAAATAATAACTAAAGATAAAAAGCAATATGCTGTAAATAACCATGGAATGTTGACACGTAAATCAGTTTTAAAAAACAAATTCTCTGTATAACCATGGCATATGTACGGGAAAAAAAGGTAGGGGCGGAATAAATTCTTTAAAACATTCTCAATGCGGCCATATTAACAGCTTTTGGAAGGGTATTCTATTAATTGGTGCGTGGCCTGGCTGCCTCTAATGTCATATATTTTCATGAAGAAAAAAAACATAGCAAAAAGTTAGGATTATTAACAATTAGGGCGCTAGACACTTGATGAATACTGAAAATATGGAAGCAAACACATCACTGTATTGCACTGTGTTACTGGAGTTATACATGATACTTAAAATACACACACAACTATAGGTGCAAACTCGACTTCTTATAATTCCCTAAAGGGCTAAAAGAACTGTACTTTCTATGGCTGGAAAAAGAGAATTCTTTTATTTTACGCTGAAAAATTTTTTTTTTTTGGAAGATACTTTGCTACAAATTTACTCGTGAAAACAAAATTACTTTGCAGCGACTTGCAAATTATTATAAAAATAAAAACACATTTTGTAAAATAGTGCAGTGGCCACTACGAAACAATTGTGTACTCACCACAAGAAAATTTGACATGTTAATACCCCGAAGATCGCGTCGGATCTGAGAGATCCACCAAGATGTTTTGGTTTTGCCCACAGCGGTCGCTTCTTTCCAGGGACCTCCCCCAAACAGTATCCTCCTATCTCTTTGGGTCTCATGTTTCTGTTTAGTCAGTCCCTTTGCCTCGTATACCTGCCGTCTCCTGGAGCACCTTGGATCTGTGAAATCCCACGCGACCTAATTTGTGAGTATTGATGATTTCTCTGATTTATATTTTTTCATGTAATAATATGTATTTACATTAGTGTATTATTTTTATACCATAATATTTGCAGTTGTATAATTTACTTATAAAATACGGGGACTGGATCCCACAGATCCATTGCGACCTTTCATCATATATTTATTCCTCGTCACTTTTTATTCTTATTTTCTCCTCGTTCGTGCGACTTATTTCACATTGACTACAATCATGACTGTGTATTTTATCTTTTGTCTGATACAGGGATAACGTGGCATCAAAAAAGTTGTTCGACCTGAATGATCCACTGGATATTTCACGAATCCACAAACTTTTATTTGATGAAGATGAACCAAAGGGATACGACGATAGCGATTAACCCACGCCATGCACTTCTACAACTATTGCAAGAAAACTTGTGTATGACCTGGATGATGAGGATTATGACACGGATGCCTCAGAACAAATGCAATATCGAGAAGACTCGAACTCGGAGCAGAGTGACACCGAATCGGACTCTGATGGAGAGGAAGGTGGAGACTTTTTCATTTGCAACCGGAAAAAGGGTAAAGAGATTGTAGAATCTTTTTCTAGGAAGAAATCTCCTTACACCAACCGGAAGAAAACTAGTTCACATAATTTGCTGGTTAGACTTCCAGGTGTTATTGGGAGGGCAAAAAACATCCAGAGTATTGTGAACACCTGGCACTGTTTTTTCAACGATAAGATGTTGGACATGATCGTCACCTACACAAATCAATACATTGGCAGTGTACGTGACAATTTTTCTCGGGAAAGGGATGCAAAGCTGACGGATACAATATAAATAAAAGCCTTTATTGGGCTTCTGTATATTGCAGGAATGCATAAAGCAGGGAAAACTAATCTTGACGATCTGTGGGACTCAAATAATTTATTTGGGAAATGGCAATAGTGAAATACGACGTCGGCTATTCCTGAGACAGCTTGGGATTGAACTAATAGAAGGTCAATTAGTGAGGCGAATGCTGGCATCACATTTACCTCCAACCATTAGTATGAAAATTAGAGAAATTTTACCAAGACACCTACAACCTGCTAGCAACAATGAACCCAGATCGGCTGAAAGCAACTCGTCTAAAAGAAAGCGTTGTCGTCCCTGCCCCGTAACGAAGACAAGAAGACTCACTAAGTATACGTGTAAATCATGTGGCCAATACTTGTGCCTTCAGCATAGTGCATTTGTATGTATTGATGGCTGCAATACAAATGTACCAACGGAAGATGAGAGTGATGATAAGCTAGCGTACTTTCAAAACGTTGCTACCTACTTTCTAATCGTTTTAGTTACCTAATCTCAGCATATTATGTGCCTGTGCTAGTCTGCTTCGGCAAGTTCGTAATTTATTGTGTTTTTTACTTAGTTTTAATTATTTTGTTAATTCTTTTATTATGTACAGACACTTTTTGGACCAGTTGAAATATCACGAAAATCTGTTACACCAATGTTTTGATTTATTGCTTTTTTATTATATATTTATATCTATTATATATATATTTTTTCTTATATACATACATTTCCGTAACAAACAGAAAATGATGAAGTTTCAATGTTTGCTTTTATGTACTGATGTTTTGCATACCTTAAAAGTTAGTCACATTTGTTGTTCCTTACTCAAAAACTCGCAGACATGCAAAAAAAATTTTTTTTAATATATCGTTTTTACGAACAATTTTACTGTTTTCTTCAATAAATACATTAGGAAACCCATCCCATATCTTGTTCTACCAATTACATGATAAATTCCTTGGTATTTTTAATAAATATATATATTTGTTCAGGTGGATCTCTCAGATCCATCGCGACTTTCCACGTGACTCTAGGGGCGCGACCTTCGGAGTTTTGAACTTCCGTGATAATGCAGGGTCATAATCGCTGTTGGGGTGATGTTTCACATAGCCGTGCCAGAGCTTAATGTCTGATGAGTTGACTCGTATTACTTAAGGAGTATGAAATCATAAATATTACGTGTGGTTACCTTTAATACTTCCTTACGATACTGTAGCAAGCATTTTGTAACGCTTATTATAAAGTCTTAGCGTGCTAAAAATTCGGGTCGTGTTACAAAAAACTTTGCGAGTGTTCGATTGCGGTTTTAATTACATGAAGTTTTCTTTTATCCGGGTTTACCATCTTTACTTCCCTCATAAAAATATAACGCAAGATACGAAGTTGACAGCGCAAATGAAGATCTCTTTTTAATAGCGTTATCTTCGTAGGTGAGAGAAATGTAGAAAACACGTTTTTGAAATACAGAAAACGACACTGTGAGCGCCGATACTCTTGCGGACTGAATACTTTCAACAAAACAACTAAAAAACGAACCATTACACCATAGCACAACTTACCGACCCGCCATCTTGATTACTGCTGTCGTTTTCTTCCACTTGGAGGCGCCACTGTCACGATGATTGCTTTAGGCGCAGGCAATTAAAGTTAAGTCACATAGTCTAGTGTTTCCATTGTACATACACACGCACACATTCACAGAGTCTTCTAGTACACGATATATATTATATACAGATACCGAACACTATTAGATGGTCCGAATAAACGATACTGTAGCAGATTAGTGCCCTTTATCCCCAATAATACAGCAAAATTTTTTTGTTGTAATGTAATTGTTTTGTTTTTAAATTTTAACACGTGACGTTAAATAGGAACTGTTGCTCTTGAAGCTGTAGAATAATTTGAATTTATTTATAAACTGATTATTAACATCATTATCTAATTTCAGCGCAGTCAGATTCAAATATTTTGAAATATATTAAAAGCAATACTTTAAAACAGGTGTTCTCTGTTTGGGGGGGGGGGGGCACGCCACCCTGAGAAATAATCGTAGAATTTCCGGGAAAGCGTGATATAATACCGTAAAAAAAAAATACCTGCAAGTATTATAAAACAACATTGAAGTTTGAATTACAGTGATAATACGATACCTAACCCCTACAGTAGATATAGGTTTGTATATACAGGATGAGTATAAAAGAATACCGCAACTTTAAAGGTCTATAATATCAAAAGCAAACAACCTACAACCTTGATTGACCAATCAAATGAACCTTGGAATCGAGAAGTTTGTTTACCATACATTCATAAATGTTCAATGTTCAATTATGTATTTAAAGTAATGTACAATTTTTTTGCGCTTTAATCGGATTGGTTAGAAAAAATATGTTTAGCAATTATGGAGAAACATACAGATGTTACGGTCAGTGAAACGTTTCCAGTTCTGTAAACTCCTTTAGGCATGTGATTTTATCCGTCACGTTTATGCTAGTACCTTACTGGTTTTATAGGAATATTTAATCGGTAGTTAATGATTTTATATTTAATTTTATCAAGTATAGTTGGTTGTAGGGGTGCCTTTGTAGTGAGTTTTCTCGCGTTAAATGTAATATTGTCGACATATGTATGGCTTGGTCCGCCATTTTCGGTACCGTTATGTGCTATGAAGCGCCAACATGTATATTCGTTCCGCAGTGTATTAGTTTCGGAAAACCGATGGTGAAGTGTCGTATTTACTGAATAATTCTGCAAATTATTTCGTTTCATTGGCAGACAAACGTGTTTAATGTTTACCACAGAACAATTCCAAAATACAACAAAAACAGTTCAAAATAGCAATTATGAACCGTAAATGAGCCAGTGAAGAGATTTGGGCGGCATCGTCCGGCGCGATTCCCACTTGCGAAAATCCGAGAGTGTCCCGGCTGGGGATTGAACCCGGTTCGCCGTAGTGTGAGGCGAGCGTTCTAACCGCTCAGCCACCGCGGCTCCTATAAACCGTAAGTCAAAGTGTTTTGTAGATAACATAGTTCTAAGTGGTTATTAAATTGTTTGAAATGTACGTGGTCTAGAAAACCACCATTTCAGTGCTGTTTTGTAGTGTAGAAATAACACGTTTGTTATGTGGAAAATCCAACAAGTGTATGGTTAACTTCGCCAAAAATATTTACCTACATTCGGAATGTGTTTATTATGCCCATCGGTACGAACAACATAAATATTTATTGCGTTTTCTTCTTTCGACTATCAAAATACTCTCACTCCTGCCATTCTAGTACTGTAGCCAAAGTAGTTCCTTCTTTGGTTCCTAGATTGTGCTGTCTGTACCACCGCTTGCGTTTAACTATACTCTAGTTATCTAAATCATTTTCACTACATTTTAATGCGAAAGTGTCAATGTCTAGTTCCAATATCTGTTAGTGGTACATTTATGCTGACTTGTTAGCAACGTGGTGCAATGTAATTACACTATTGTTTGTGAAAATTGCAACACCCAGAAAGAATGACACGAATAAATTCAAACTCGGAGGACGTGTAGAACAGTGTACCAGCAAATAAGTTATTACGATTGCAGACAGATGGCGTACATGTAGGCCCAGCAGCGCCTCTCTTGAGTGACCGGAAAGGTCAGTGTGACGCCAAGCTCAGTCAATGAAAAGCCGTCAAACGAAGTGAAAGCAAGTGCCAGTATGCCTCGTCGACGTCAAGGGGCACCATATCAGCATGTTAGCGAGTTCGAACAGGGCAGAATGATCTGTGTCCGGGTAATGGGTTTGTCATACCGTGACATTTCGGCTCGTACAGGGCATGCTGCTACGACAGTGATGCGTGTGTGTAACCAGTGGATAAAAGAGGGTAGTACGCAGCGACGAGCGGGTACTGGACCACGCAGTGTGACCACAGCACGGGATGACCGCCATCTTGTCCGCATGGCCGTAACGGACCGTACAGCCTCGTCCACAGTGTTGGTTCGGCACTGGAGCACTGGAAACGGATGTGGACCTGTCTGGGTCGACGGTTCGACGCCGTCTGCTGCGGACTGGACTGGTGGCACGCATGCCATTGCGTCGGCTTCCATTGTCCAGAAACCACAAACACCTCAGAGGGCAATGGGCACGTGAACGCCGTCTTTGGCGTACTGAGTGGCAAAATGTAATGTTTTCGGACTAGTCCCGCTTCAACCTGTCCTACAGCGATGACCGTATACGTGTTAGACGCTACCGTGGTGACCGCAATCTGGCAGCCTGCATTGTGGAGCGGCATAGCGGACAAACGCCAAGTGTGATGGTTTGTGGTGCCATTGGATACAACATGCGATCTCGACTCTTTTAGAGCCCGAGGTACTGCCCCTCCTTCAGGCGACTCCAATGCCCGGTCACATGTAGCGAGGGATGTGCAAACCTTCTCCAGCGGCATAGCGGACAAACGCCAAGTGTGATGGTTTGTGGTGCCATTGGATACAACATGCGATCTCGACTCTTTTAGAGCCCGAGGTACTGCCCCTCCTTCAGGCGACTCCAATGCCCGGTCACATGTAGCGAGGGATGTGCAAACCTTCTCCAGCGGCATAGCGGACAAACGCCAAGTGTGATGGTTTGTGGTGCCATTGGATACAACATGCGATCTCGACTCTTTTAGAGCCCGAGGTACTGCCCCTCCTTCAGGCGACTCCAATGCCCGGTCACATGTAGCGAGGTATGTGCAAACCTTCTCCAATGAACGAGGGGGTACCACTGCTTCCCTGGCCTGCACGTTCGTCTGACATGTCACCCATCGACCATGTCTGGGATATGGTTGGTCGGCGACTTGTTCGTCACGGACCTCCAGCAACCACTGTTGATACTATATTAACCCGCATACAAACAGCGTTGATGGAGATTTCCCAGGAACTTATCCAGGTGCTCTTTGATTCCACGCCACGACGTTTAGGGGCTCTGATTGCAGCACGTGGGGGCTTCACACCATATACTGAATTCTCAGGGACAGAGATCATGTATGTACAGTTGTGTAATCCTAGTAAATTGTGTATTTTCATGTACATAATCTGTGATATAAAGTTCATTTCAATCACATGTATCCTTCCTGGTGTTGCATTTTTCACAAACGTTAGTTTATAATGACCCCATGGACACCAGAATCATACTTATACTGGAATTCATTGTTTACTGTAACTTTTGTATAATCTCTTTGCTTAGCATTTGATTTCAGTTAATTTTTTTACTTCTACTTCAATTTTTAAGAAATTCTGGGCGAGGCGAGCGTTGCAAGAGTGTGGCGAGCGTCACAATGAGTACAGTACTGTGGAAAGCTAAAACATTTTCCCGCTTGTCAACACGATCACAATTAGTTATGTCCCTTAAATTTGATTTTTCAACTTGCAAGGCTGATGTAACATTTATTTAAATTTCTAGATTGTTTTCAAAAAATATATTCAGTTTAAGTGGTTATCTGGCCAAAATATTATTTTTAAACTTTTCACTACGACATAAAAAATTTGCCATGTAGGATTAGTGGCAATAAATTATTAATTATTTAATAATGCTGGCTTAAGGGTAACAGAAGTATTAGCAGTCTAACAAAAATAATATTCGGAAATCAATACAATTATATCCTGTATTTTTACACGAAAAATAATTAATCAGAAATAAAAGGCCTTCTTCGCTTACCAATGGACATGGGCGTAGAAGCCGAGGGGGCGTGGTACAAAAAAGTCCCTTTTAAAGATGGATCCCCACTGGGAAAATATGCTTTCTTTGCAGTGTAACTCATGCAGTAGGGAATATTCTTCGTTACCGAGAAGCCAGTCAGACACAAGGTACGTTCCCAGAGCCTTGGCCAGCCAATAAATGACCAAGTACGCCTACGTCAGGCGTACTTCCACTCCACTTCGTTTCTGTATACTTACATATTCTGGGTTAGTGATATCCGTAACTGCTGGAAGAGCTGAACAACCATCGACTCGGCCGAAAGAAACAAGAGTAAGAGCACTGCAGTTCCCAAAAAAAAAAAAAAAAAAAGTTAAATCTCAACCTTTCCCGCGCTTGAGTCTTAAAGTAATATGACAATATACAGTTAATAAACTGATATATCTCCAGCCGTTTAATAGTTGGCAGGAAGATTTAAGGGTTCCGCATGCCTGGCGTTTGAACTGCGTTGCCCTGTGTTTGAAATCCTGTTGTTGTTTTTTTACGAAACTATTAAATGTTTCCCTCGTATGTTTACCTACGAAAATACACCATACCCCAGACAAGGAAGGAATGGTACTTTTAAAGTTACCACGCATGCTGTAAATATTATTTTGGAGCCCTCCAATATAGTTAAAAACGGCTTTTTCAGATTGCCGCATCTTAAAATATACTTGCCGGACACGGGCCAAACTACAATAGGAGTCTGTATTGAACTTTGCTACAGATCTTTCATCAATAAAATGATAGGGCCGCCGCTGGAAGTCCCACAGGTGCACGCAACGCTACGAGAACACTGCACGCCAGTTCAGAGACCTGCGCGTAGCGGCGATGGCGCTCTTGTAGCGCGTGCCAGTGTAGCCTTTGTAGCTGCCGCGCTTCTTGGCCTAAAAAGGAGAAAACCGATGCAGACAGGCGGGACACTTAACTCCGCGGTACCACAGAATAGGTAAGTGAGTATACAGAAGCGAATGGTGTGGACTTCTAATAGTTCACTGTAAAAAATTACTGTAGTCAAATTTCGCGGGAGTTAAGAGAAAGTTAAATGCCAATGGTGGATTGGACTGAAGCCATGTGAACGCCTTCCCCGAATTGCTTTTACACCTCACCTTTTTGTTTATTTAGTCAGTTAGTTATTTACCTGGACATTACTTTTCTGCAGTCTTGTAAATTGAGATGTTATTTATTATTAAGTACTACCATAGTGTTTTTTTAATTACAAAGATACTAAAATAGGCCTTTTTTCTGCGTTTCTTGTGGGGTATTCATAAAAAAATAGTTTTTTAGTACTTCGTTAAGTATGGGTTAGCAAGCATGCTTGCTGTTGGGAAGTCGCGGGTTTTGTTGGAGTCTCTTATCTGATACGTCTAGTTGTTCAATGAATTATATCTGTCTCCTGGAAAACAGTACAATATCAGGGAGGCAATTAATTAACCATTGATAGTGTCTGCGTACTTATACTTGCGCCAAACGTATTATGCAGTTCAAAATGCACTTAAATGTGAGCACGTCGCTTTGTTTCACGCGAACAAAACGCTAAAGCGCATGTTCATCGTAAGGTAAAAGCACTGATTTCTATATATATAATCTCTCAAGAAGTTAATGTCCAACTTTGATAAGCCGTTACATCATCACTGGTTCTGTTAGTCATGACAGCACACTCGATTCTTGACAACTGATAGATATCTGTGGTTCAAAGCAGCAGGCATGTTAAGGTCTCATCTTGAGAGACGGGATGAAAACACGGGACAAGTTCTGTTCCCTGCCGGAATCCAACTCGTGACACGAAAATACTAATCCGCAGGCACCATTTACCTCGTTTTGGAAAGAGATTGACAGAAAAATTGTTTTTGTTAGACTCCTTTCTTGGTATTATAAACCTTAAAAAATATTTACTTTCTTTCAACTTCTAGGGGCTATGGAGAGTGGTGTCGTACAAGGAATGTGGGGTTGAGTTCGCGTGTCAGTCGCGACGTAAACACTCCGTGTTCCAACATTCGTCTGCTAAATTGCCAATAACACTACCGAAAAAAACGTGGAAAGTGTTTGAGATTAGAATACTGTTTAGGTAAACAAGTGCTTTGAAATTTTTGTACATTACCTCTGACCTAGTTTTAATGAAACTAGAATATAATCGAGGTAGTTATAAAATGTGATTTATGTCTGTTGAAAAACCAGACATAAACAAACTTACTCATGGCTGTCGACAATGTGTTTATGGCTGTTGTATTGGTCGATGGTTAAGTCAATGTTGAAGACATGCGCAGAATACCAAACTCGGTTTACCACATCTTTTAGTCTATGGGTTATGTAGTGGCGAAACTTTTCACCTCCCACCATGGTGAACCAGGCTCGATTCCCGATTGGGTCCCTCCCGATTTTCATTATGTAGGAAACGCGGCGGACTTTGCGTTGGCCGGTGTGTTTTCTCGGGGTACTCCCGTTCCCCCCACCATTGTATTTCATCAATGCTCCATCTTAACCTTACTTCGCTCGCTTTGGTGCTATAGACTTCAGCTCCTGAGTGCCGTTTTAATCTCTCACTCACCTAACATAAACTGAAAATATGTAATTATTGAGTGTTTTCAAGGGTTAATAAGTTGACGTACATTTTGGGTTAATCCACTTAAACTAACCTCTTACTCTTACTACTTGGTATCCCGACATTGACTTATTTGGCTAATGTTTGATGACGATGGAAATTTGTATGCTTCATATAGCGAGTTCGACTCGCATGCGATCGCGGCCAGCTGCAATAAAAACTGTTTTTATTCTGTTCCGTGTATATTCTGTTCTAGTTTAAAGTTGTGTAGTATTCGAATTTCCCCAATTCCTCAAACGTTATGCTTCGATCCTGGTTGACTGCGAGCATAAAATACAGGTTTGTACTGCATGTGTTATGTTTTCGCTTATAGGTAATTTTTGATTAATTTAACACTTTTAACATTAAAATTAAAAAACAAATAACTGCCCATAACTGCATATACTTTAACGTTAACGCTGAATGGCAACTTAACGTTCTACTGAAAGTTAGTTGTTGAAGTTCTCAACCAATGAAACTGGTTTACTTTTGTTCTGTACGCACAAGAATAGCGGTTCTCAATGGGTGTGCAACAAAATTTGGGAGCCTTAGTGATATTAAAATAACTTCAACTCAACATTTGATTTCAAAAACAGGAGAGAAAAAAAAGATATAACAGAATAAACATATTCGTTTTAGAATAAAAAATCTGAATTATAATAAAGAAACTTGGGCTTCACGATACGCGCAGTACTGTCAACTCACACGCTAGTATGTCGCGAAGGTTCACTTCAAAGGATAGATACTGTCGTGAGCGGAACAAGTTGAGGACCGTCGCATTAGAGAAAAAATAGCCGAAGCAGTTGTTTCTTTTATATTACAGAATATAATCTGATGAACTCATTTATGTCATTCATTAGATCTGTGGCAACGTTGACTTTTGTGTATGGTGGAATGATACTATATATGCACATAAAGAAACTAAGAAGGGTGTTTAAAAATGTTCATTTATTTATGAAACAAATGTGTACAAACTTTTGTTATGTGTGCAGTGCAATGTTCTCGTGTGTTGTCTGCGTCTTGTGTCCTGCTTGTGTGTGTGTGTGTGTGTGTCCATGTGCGGCTTAAACCTTTCTTGTAGGTGGTGGAATACAGGTGGCTGGGCCCAGCATGAACACGGTCCAAACATGGCCGCCTTCGCCCGTGAGGGGTTTCCCACCGACTCTGACGAAGAGACCCTTTTTGCCGTCCATGAAGGTTGGTACTCCTGACGACACTACCGCCACGGGCGAGGCAGCAGCCCGTTGTATCTGGTTCACACATCCTGAAAATCCTGCTTTGCTTTTCCTTTCTGCCTGTTCTCACTGCCGCAACGAGGGCTCTTGCCCAGAGCCCAATAGCGTGATCGGCTTGAGTCAAGCTTGCATCAAACTTGTCATGGCAAGCCTGTAAGCTTGAATCGAGCTTGCTATGCGAGCCTACAAGTTTGAATCTAGCTTTAATCAAGCTAACTAGTTCCCACAGGTCAAGCTTGTAGCAAGCTTGATTAGTAAACCTTGCCACAAGCTTACCTTGACAACCTACAAGCATAATTCAAGCCATCTACAAGCTTTCCATTAATCAAGTATTTGCCACTCATGAGAAATTTAGTTTGAATAAAGCTTGTATTACACATGATATGACAAGCTTGCTCGGTAAGAAAAATTCAAGTCAAATGGTAAGATTGTCGCAAGCTTATATGCTGAAGACAAATAAATAAATTGGGAGTAGAATTTCCACCCAATACTGAAATGTTTGTAATGTATAAAACTGTAAGGCAAAATAGAAGGCTGCCAAGCTAAACTGTGTTTTTCTACAGTTAAATTTTTTCTTCGCAAGGTAGAGTGTTTTTTCTCCCCAAAACAGAGTCTCTTCCCCCCCACCCCCCATCTCAGCATAACTAGAAATCTCATGATCAGGAAATCCCTAAATAATAATAAATTGACCCTATGCATTTATTAGGACCATTTGTGCACCCAGCAAATCACCCAGTACGTTTTTTACCCAGAAAATAATGCCACAGCAGACATTACAACATTTAATTAATTTATTACAAGGCCAAAAGCGATCTGGTTAATTCGTGATTATAATTTTTACATCCTGCAATATTGATCTCTTAGTTTCCACGACTAGGAAAAATACTTAACACGAACTACTGTATTACTGAAAGTATACAAAAATTAATCTGTTGATTTTCTGATTTAAATACATTTGTACGTATCTATTATCTTTGTAGCAATTCAAAAGTTGGGCCCCTCTCAAACAAAAACCCTTGCTACGCTACATTGTTCTGTTTCTTCTTACTACCAGGCGTAGCAGTTAACGTTATAGGATCTCTCAGCGTTCAAATATGAGTCGTGTCGAAGTAGCGATGTTTACTGAAGTTTCGCTACCGTGCGTTTAAGCAGGCGTCGTGAGAGTTGAGAAGCAGCTGAGAGACAGACGATAGTGCTGGTACGACTGCTATATACACGAGGGATTTTCCTAGTTAAGCCAATCACAGGAGACTTCTTGAACGCTACCACCTCGACACGACTCGTATTCGTAAGCCAAAACAACCTACCTGACAAGTGCACTGACCGTATAACTGTATACAGTACTTACGATAATGTTGCGCAGTGATTTCGAGAAAAAAAATTCAGAACGTATGATTTGAGGGCTTTGAAAAATGTTCAAGCAACCGAGGAATCAAAACTAAAGTAAAGTAGTTGACATGCAAGGGTCATATAGAAAGTGCTTGCCAGTTTCGCAATGCCCGTATCGCAGCACTGGACGGCTGTTTTGCTTCTAGAACTGTCAAATCCACGTGGTCTTGGAACTGAGGCTATCACATTGTTTACATAAATGCGTTCTTCGATATGCTAGGGCACTTTTTCTTGCCGAGTTTTAGTGTAACTGCCATATATTCGGGTTATGTGCAGAAATACACTTTTTATATAAACGCACGATTTTGGAAACAGTACTTAAAACACACACATTACCGTTAAAACATCTGATTCTGACAGTTCTACCAGTATTTCGTAAGCCAGTGTTGTGAATATGCCTATTATAAAACTAAAATTAGGCCGGTTCATTTTTACTTTATGGGTAGAGACAGTGCCAATTCGCGTTATAAAACGGCGCCAAGTTAGATTCCACATTTCTTGACACACTCGAGCAGAGGTCACGTCACGTGTTCATTGGCTGCCGTCACAAGCAGAACTCATTATTCCCCTGTTCACCAGGCCACACGGAATGAAGCCACGAGAATACCGAATGTTTACTGTTGGCTGTGAGTCCTAGAGGTCAATGACACAATTGAGAATAAAAAATACTTGTATGCTATCTACCTTGGTACTGACTGGTTTATAACGAAAATTATGGTGTCTATATGTGTGCTAATATGCCACTTGCCTTCGACGAACGTTGATGAGCATTGATATATTGTGCAGAAAGACTGCAACCTACCTGGCTGGATACTTTCTTCGTCACTACAACTTCTGGTTCGACTTTTTCTCCTGGCAAGTTCCGAACCGGCGACTGCCTTGCCTTTCGTGAATCGTGTGTAACTCATAACTGAGGACCCTGCCATTTTACGTTATGATTCAACAAAAGGCTAAAAGCTGGAGGATTGCAGAGCTGTACGTTCATCTCGCTTATCTGGTTGAACTTCCGTTTATCGGACACGTCCTACAAAACTCTGAGCCAATGGTAAACATTTAGTGCTCGGGTGACCGAATTCCGTGTGGCCAAGTCTTACTATAAAAACGAGATCCCGACTAAGGCAGTCATCAGCCAATAAACAATACAATTTTGGTTGGGTACCTACATGAATTTGAAATCTATCCATTACTAGATTATGGCGCGAAATGGTAATTTCTCCGGTCATAAGTATGAACACCGAGTCGATGTTGTGGTTTTTTCGAGCTCGTCGTAACAAGGAGATCTCTTTCGTTTTGGTCTGGCTTTATGTACTCTCACATAACCGTGTGGCGTTAACATTAACTTTATGAAAGCTCTCCGGGCTTTATGTATTTATTTCAATATTCTCCACAGACTAACA
Source organism: Clitarchus hookeri (assembly GCA_002778355.1). Classification (NCBI taxonomy): domain Eukaryota; kingdom Metazoa; phylum Arthropoda; class Insecta; order Phasmatodea; family Phasmatidae; genus Clitarchus; species Clitarchus hookeri. Next base: position 105,784 of record NQII01001732.1, read on the forward strand.
ATTTCGTTAGTCTGTGTTAGTTAAATAACCTCTTGGTTATTTAAACTCGCACTACAAAAACATTATGTTGCAGACAGACTAAATGAGGTTGAAAACTATACAGAATTTCTTACCTTATAATTGTAATATTTTAATGTCCTTAGATTTTTATAAGTCAAGATTTTAAATGGTTCTTTGCAGCAGTCCAGTGAACAGGAATATTGTTTTGCACCACAGTCAGAATTAACTCAAGTGGTGAGTTGAGAGATTTGGGCTGCTCTTAACAACGAGGTCTTGAGAGTCGATGAGGGTGAAATGAGGTAAGAATGGAGCAGCGCCGGAATGCAAGGCGTCATCATCTGGCACGATTCTCACTTGCGAAAATCCGAGAGTGACCCGGCCGGGGATTGAACCCGGTTCGCCTTGTTGGGAGACGAACAGTCTAATCGCTCAGTCACCGCGGCCTCAGAGTTAACTTAATAGGGATAACAATGAGGCCTCAGTGCGTATTGGTTGAGACTGAAAGAAGTTACCAGGACTCTCATGATTAAGTACTTTTCTTTTGATAATTTTTTTTATTGGCTTAGAATCCTCAGTGGATTGTCAAATATATTTGGCAAAAAGAAAATACCAGCCCCAATGTACAGTTGTTTCAAGTTTATCTTGTTACCCAGTAAATTCGTGGAAATTTTCGGTCTGTATGTGTTGGGGATATATCCGGATTAAAGCGGAAATTATGACTTTTCATTGTGACGTTCTGAGCGACGTATTTAACACCGAGATTATTGCGAAAGCTAATACTGTTGAGCATGTGCTATTATGTCGTAATCTTTATTACTGTCGAATATCTCAGAGGGTTCATAATTTTTCAAGTCGAAACCTTCATTCGCACCGTGATTAAACTTTTACGACGCCTCTATCCTTGTGCTGTCATTGGCGACTGTCATTTTATCAGCCGCTTGTTCCGTCATTGTGTTTTCCCGCAGAGACATCGTTGTAGAGGCTACAAGCGCCGTTTTGCAAGTAGTATTTCACGAGAGCGACGCGATATTGCCAGCGGAACTAATAACGAGTCCGTCCTCAATACCGCGCGGAGGGGCTATCATCTGCATCACCGGCGGTTATCGCACGCGGCTGTCTAGCCCGCCGGTGAACGGACTGGGTCGCCGATAAGATATAGGCGTGAAACGCACGTGGTTTCAGAATCACTGCTGTGATAAGCCCGAAATTAATTTTTACAGAGAACTCCAGCCGCACACGCCAACAAAACGGCGTCACTTCTCAGCAAAATGTTTGAACGCCGTTCGCCAACCAGCACCTGGTAACCTACTCGCCAACCGGAAGTTCAGCCAATAGGAATTCCTCAGCATATAATCGGACGCATGGCTCACTCTCAAAGCGCTTCCGGGTTGTCGCACATGGGGGTTTTCTCGGGGATCTCCTGTTTCCCCCACCCTTGCATTCCGGCGTTGCTCCATATTCACCTTACTTCATCATCATTGGCTCTCAAGACCTCGCTGTTAAGAGCCGCCTAAATCTCTCCACAGACTCCTCTGTTTCACAAAGCCTCGCGCAACCGAACAGACAAAGGCTTCGCCCACATCAAAGGAACCGCGACGTCATCCCGTGTCTGTGTATTTATCTACTCTGTGACACAGACCTAGTGGCTTGACGCAGTGGAAACACACTCGACTCGCATTCGGGAGAAACGGCGTTCGAATCCCTTTCCAATCATCCTGAATTCGGTATACGGTTCTACTAAATCGTTCAAGACAAATATGCTGAGATGGCTCATAAATGCAAGTCTGCATGGCCGCTTTCTTTTCCACCCCTGATTGTTCGAGCCACTGGGTCAGTCTGTACTCGTAATTTTCTATGGGTGTGTTCTGTAGGAGGTAAATTACGTCTTCATTCCAAGTGATCTAGTCAGTTTATAGTCATCCAGCTGGTGCTACTATTACTATAAAATATCACACATCTGATAATCCGCAATAACAACATCTTCACTATCAACCGGAATCACTGACATCGATTGGCGAAACGCTATTCGTTGAAAGTCCACAAACAAAAGAGCTTTATTTAGGTTTTGTGTTCGGCTATGGCGATATTAACCGTTTATAACCTCAAGCAGTAGCGGGATTCAGTTACAATGGATATCATTGGACACTGATGGCCGGTTTCTCCAACGAGGAATAAGCTACCCCCCAGCGAGGGGGCACTTAAGTTTAAATGGCCACCTAAGGATGTCGAACTGTTTCATCATTATATAACTCATTTTGTAAGGGCCACTTAGCTAGGGGTTGCTTAAAGGAACGCGCTGTAAATATTCTCATTTTGTTAGTGGCATGTCGTGGTTATGTGACTAAACGAACCAATAAAAATTAATACAGAAGAAAGGAAAAAAATTGTTATTTTTTTTTCCTGAAATGTTGTGTTTACCACAGTGTCGTGAGCAAACGAATCCTATCAAAAATGTTGTTTTATAATGGAAAATTAAAGCCTAAACGTTTGCTTTATAAAATATTAAGAATCAATGCAAATATATGTCACTGCGTATACGAAAAAAATATGTTTTTTTATTCGTTTAGCTACCCATGTGAATAGAAAAGTTTCTAATATTTCGAGGTTACTTTATTATCGTGGAAGTGTTGTGTTGCAATTCTGTGATATGTTTCGTGATCGCTTTTTTTAATTAATCATCATTGTCAAGTGTGATTTTTTGCTGCTAAAGTTTCAACTGTTCTTATAGGCCTGGGTTGTCTCACTGTGACTAGTCAAAAGTTAAACTTTTTCATATTTTATCTAAGGTACTCGTGTAATGTTGTAAAGTCTCGTTACACATATTTACGTTGCTTTGTTCAAGCATTTTTAAATACAATGCTTCACAAAAAAGTAATAAGTTAGGCTAATGAAACCTAATTTTTTTAATGAAGCTGTTTCTTACCTTCTTCAGACAATATTGAATATTCCTTAAACGTAATGTATATTCCGTGCGAAACGTCGTTAAATTATGTTCAAGAAAATGACTAAAGGTCGCATTGCCATCAGAAAGCAATACTAGGCCTACATTTTAAACTATACGTAATTTTTCTACTACAGATGTTAATATAACTGTTTTATATTATACGCACTACATTAATACTTTGTTTGAAAGAATCNTAATTTTTCTACTACAGATGTTAATATAACTGTTTTATATTATACGCACTACATTAATACTTTGTTTGAAAGAATCGGTACAAGTTTCGTTAAAGTTAATAACGGCATTAGTATTTTATTAGACTTTCTCAGTGACAGTAGTGACCTTGGTTGCGATTTCGAAATCCGCAATTTGACGTAAAAAAACATACTTGTCTAAACATTAATATTATGTTCACGATGTGTCTTGTCACAGAGTGGGAGCACCCGCAGGAAACCCAACCACTCCATGACAGTGACGTTCTACTCCCTTTCCTCCAATACCGCTCATTTGATCACAAGTGAGTCTTACCAAAATCTTTCAATCAGCACAGTTTCAATTTCAGAGTACAAATAAATAACGCAGTCGCAAAATATTGCGAAAAAAAGGATAACCATCCCCTGATAAAGATTGTAATATCAGGTATTTAAACCCCAAAATGGTGAGAAATTATCAANAAAAAAAGGATAACCATCCCCTGATAAAGATTGTAATATCAGGTATTTAAACCCCAAAATGGTGAGAAATTATCAACAGGCAATTAATTTTATTTAGTTTATATGAGGACTTATTATTTTTCTCTTTTTTCATATAAAATGCTTAGTATAAAAATACAAGCATTATAAAATATTACAAACAGCAAAAAAATAGGCATTAAAAGACTTTACATTGAAAATGTTTATAATGAATAAATTATAATAATGTTTCATTAATTATGTGCTCACAGAGCATAACAAACTTAGCCCAAATATCGCAACGTTTCAAAAAAATTTACTGATTATAATACACACTTATCTTTAAAATATTTTCCCTATAAATGTCCCATAATAAGGCCCCTATAAAACATGGCAGGATATGTCTTCTTCCAAGTTAATATCTTACCATGTTGAGGTACCTATTCTTTCGGTCCTCCCAAAACGAAATTCAACCCCTTTTATAGTCCGAAAAATACGTTGACCAGTGTTGAGGAACATCCCAGATGGTTTTCGAAGTGGTTCAAGTCCAGTAAATTCAAATCTCAATGACTTAGTGTCAGACATTTGCTAGACGCCCGCCATGCACGTTAGAAGGAGGAGGCATCGACGGGGTGAGGGGTGGGGGCAGCCTCGAGTTTCGCCCCTTCACAGTCTTCGCTCGCCTACCAAGCCGCGCATGGGTCTTTCACTAGGTAAGCCGCAGCTCCCTCGTCAACAATCCCATGTAAGACGTATAATTTGCGGTGTACAATAATTAAATATGATGTATGGTGTTTCAGCACCGTCACAGTCGCTGATACAATTTCAAGCAATTAACACACTGTGAAGAAAATACTTTTTCTCATTTAATTTATAACTATTTTATTAGTTTCCATCTTGACTTTCGTCAATAACCAAAACTGAAATTTCTGAAATTGTGATAGATTGTTGAGAATGCCATTAACGATATTCATGCGATCATTACCACATCTTTAACTGGGCTCTCGTTGTCACTGTTTTGGATTGACAACAAAGTCTAATTTATGCAAAACTTGTACTAAATATTTTTCGTGGGGTAAATACAAATTGTAAATGCGTTATATTATACACAGTCTGAAATTTAATTAAAGTGTCCAAATATCTTTATATGTCATACATATAAATCTAATGTTTGAGACACATTTTTTCTGTAAAAATTACATGTACCTTTAATAGAACTTAACGAAAATGTGACGGAGTCGTATGTATACTCAATACGTTCATATTTTATCAGTGAGTTACCTGCCTAATAATACTCCATTTTCTACATATTTATTGGCTTTGCCTCTTGTAAATACCTTGAAAATCCACATACTCGTACATACAAAATGCGTGGATGCCACGAGTTTTTAGCTCAAGATCTATTTCATCATAAATGCATAGGTTATTTCAGCAAATAAGGACTTTGCATCCAGCTTCAATAACTGTGATACATAAAACTTCTTATTTTTATTGACTAAGAATTAAATTACACAAATAAATACTGTNCCAGCTTCAATAACTGTGATACATAAAACTTCTTATTTTTATTGACTAAGAATTAAATTACACAAATAAATACTGTATAACATTTTTTGAGGTTATCTATATACAATATGTGAAATAGCATTGTCATTTTCTTCAGTAGCAACCTTTTTTCCTTTAGTTTATTTCTCGGCTAAGGGGCTCTTAAAGATTTAAGCGTCCGATTTCAGACCCCTAAATTAATGGCCTCCTAAGGCAGTTAAGGGGTCACTTAAAGTTGGTAAAACAGTCCGTATCCATTACTGTGAATTTAAGTAACCCTTAAATATTACGGGATGTTGGTGAAACCGGCCATGAGCCTCGCAGTGTACAGTACTGGCCAAAAATAGCCTTCTCGTGCGTTATGTAGACAATTATGTACACTGGGTCTGAAAGGCTTAAAATATAAAATATTTGGTTATCCTTGGGAAGAAGTCATCGAAAAAACTGGAAGAGTATTGTTTTCTGAAACGGAAATTCTTAGTTGAATTTTAGCATGTTTGTCAAGGGTTGAATGTAGCGGTAATGGCGATGCATCAGCATCTCCCCTATGCACTGCACTGGCGTGCAGTGTTTTAACCAGAACACGTGCAACAGCGAATGACGCGACGCTGTAATTTTATGGAATGGATATTTATAATAAAACTCAATGTATTTGTCTATGCTAGTTCAGCACGTGTTCGATCAGTAGCGACCTTATAATTATCGCGTTATAATTCAGTACCAAGTAGAAGACACACATGCGTATGTTAGTTTCTCGTGTGTCGTTGGACGTCCTCTTATCCAGTACGCCCTGCAGAGCCCACGGCCAACAGTAAACTTTCACGATTCTGTTAACTACATTCTGTGTGGTCGGGTGTAACAGAGGAATGAGTTCTGCCTGTAGCAGCAGCCCTCTCGGTGACGAAAAACCAGGGTATAAAACCGGACTAGGATGACGTTACCCACCAATTTTCAGAGGGACTCTGCGTCTCCCTGCCCGTGGGTGGCGGCCCTGGCGGTGGGGCATGGTAAAACCCACTCGTGCCATGGAAAATAAGAGGTAGCACGTGACGATCAGGTTAGCCTCAACGAAGGGCCGACGGTCTGGTCCGCCTAGTTAGAGGACTCGTTCACAAAGCGGGTTTGTAGAGTGAGGATAGCACTCGGCCCCATCAAGGTGGCGCGTACAGATTCAACTCTGTACGTTGCTGTTGACAGGTGAGGTGGAACCACCCTTGGGTGGAGTACACCCACCCACTGCGATTGGAAAGAGCGATACTCTTTCTATTGGCAGTATTCAACTACTGTCAATTAGAGCTCTGACCAAGCTCAAATGAATCCAAGGTTATGGACATAGTCCAAGACTGTAGGGGAGTGCGCACCTAACAGCCTGGTGCTTAAACACATATTTTCTCTATATGTGATGACTGGAGTGGCAAATAGACGACGATGTGAAGTAATGAAAAAGTCCTGATCGCACTCCCCTAGTAAATACGCTCAGAATGGTGTCTCCTGTTAAACCTTTCGAGGATCAGGCACAGGAGGAGCTAGCCAGGGGTCAAACAACCGCGCCACACAGTAGGCGATTACTTGTGTACTGATCAATAGAGGTTGGACTCGTGCTGGCAGTGGTTGACTCCGCATGCTGGAGGAGACTCGGAGAGATTCCCCCTCTTATTGAAGAGCCGGGTGGTGAGCAGGCACCTGCTCCGGTAGCGTCCTGTGATGACGTTAGGGGTGTGGGTAGTGCTCCAGCTAGACCACACACTTGGTAAACTGAGTACTAGGATCTCAGGCCTTGTGGTAGGACATGCTCGGTGCGATCTGGTGAATCAGATCGGGGCTTCGGATTTGGTCACCTAGGTTGAGCGCTGGTCATGTCTGCGATGAGAGGGCGTGATCCCTCTTCCCCGCCGACTGGGCGGCCGTAATGGTCAAGAGCGCCTCGTTAAAAAATAAGAGCATTGCTGTGATGGCTGTGTATCATACTTATATTATATATGTGTAGCAGCAGCCAATGAACAAGGGCCCGCTGCTCAAGTTCGTAGAGGATCGTGGAGTGTATATAGCTTGGTGTCATTTCACGAAGTGGTAGGTCCTTAGGTCCTTTGCTGGTCAGTGTTGTTGCAATATAAACTGTTTTTTTTTTTTTGCTACGCTTGAGGTCTCCAAAGTAGTGTTTCTTATATGCATGGTGTATTGAAAGTTCAAAAAGTGTTACACAGTATTTATTTGTGTAATTTAATTCTTAGTCAATAAAAATAAGAAGTTTTATGTATCACAGTTATTGAAGCTGGATGCAAAGTCCTTATTTGCTGAAATAACCTATGCATTTATGATGAAATAGATCTTGAGCTAAAAACTCGTGGCATCCACGCATTTTGTATGTACGAGTATGTGGATTTTCAAGGTATTTACAAGAGGCAAAGCCAATAAATATGTAGAAAATGGAGTATTATTAGGCAGGTAACTCACTGATAAAATATGAACGTATTGAGTATACATACGACTCCGTCACATTTTCGTTAAGTTCTATTAAAGGTACATGTAATTTTTACAGAAAAAATGTGTCTCAAACATTAGATTTATATGTATGACATATAAAGATATTTGGACACTTTAATTAAATTTCAGACTGTGTATAATATAACGCATTTACAATTTGTATTTACCCCACGAAAAATATTTAGTACAAGTTTTGCATAAATTAGACTTTGTTGTCAATCCAAAACAGTGACAACGAGAGCCCAGTTAAAGATGTGGTAATGATCGCATGAATATCGTTAATGGCATTCTCAACAATCTATCACAATTTCAGAAATTTCAGTTTTGGTTATTGACGAAAGTCAAGATGGAAACTAATAAAATAGTTATAAATTAAATGAGAAAAAGTATTTTCTTCACAGTGTGTTAATTGCTTGAAATTGTATCAGCGACTGTGACGGTGCTGAAACACCATACATCATATTTAATTATTGTACACCGCAAATTATACGTCTTACATGGGATTGTTGACGAGGGAGCTGCGGCTTACCTAGTGAAAGACCCATGCGCGGCTTGGTAGGCGAGCGAAGACTGTGAAGGGGCGAAACTCGAGGCTGCCCCCACCCCTCACCCCGTCGATGCCTCCTCCTTCTAACGTGCATGGCGGGCGTCTAGCAAATGTCTGACACTAAGTCATTGAGATTTGAATTTACTGGACTTGAACCACTTCGAAAACCATCTGGGATGTTCCTCAACACTGGTCAACGTATTTTTCGGACTATAAAAGGGGTTGAATTTCGTTTTGGGAGGACCGAAAGAATAGGTACCTCAACATGGTAAGATATTAACTTGGAAGAAGACATATCCTGCCATGTTTTATAGGGGCCTTATTATGGGACATTTATAGGGAAAATATTTTAAAGATAAGTGTGTATTATAATCAGTAAATTTTTTTGAAACGTTGCGATATTTGGGCTAAGTTTGTTATGCTCTGTGAGCACATAATTAATGAAACATTATTATAATTTATTCATTATAAACATTTTCAATGTAAAGTCTTTTAATGCCTATTTTTTTGCTGTTTGTAATATTTTATAATGCTTGTATTTTTATACTAAGCATTTTATATGAAAAAAGAGAAAAATAATAAGTCCTCATATAAACTAAATAAAATTAATTGCCTGTTGATAATTTCTCACCATTTTGGGGTTTAAATACCTGATATTACAATCTTTATCAGGGGATGGTTATCCTTTTTTTCGCAATATTTTGCGACTGCGTTATTTATTTGTACTCTGAAATTGAAACTGTGCTGATTGAAAGATTTTGGTAAGACTCACTTGTGATCAAATGAGCGGTATTGGAGGAAAGGGAGTAGAACGTCACTGTCATGGAGTGGTTGGGTTTCCTGCGGGTGCTCCCACTCTGTGACAAGACACATCGTGAACATAATATTAATGTTTAGACAAGTATGTTTTTTTACGTCAAATTGCGGATTTCGAAATCGCAACCAAGGTCACTACTGTCACTGAGAAAGTCTAATAAAATACTAATGCCGTTATTAACTTTAACGAAACTTGTACCGATTCTTTCAAACAAAGTATTAATGTAGTGCGTATAATATAAAACAGTTATATTAACATCTGTAGTAGAAAAATTATGTGACAGCAGGCTAGACTTGACAGTCCTCTATACACTCGAGATACTATCGTTTGTTTATTGGTTGCTGCGATCAAGTGAGACCTTTGTACAGGACTGCTCAACGATAACTCACGCTACTGCTTCCTGCTTACTACTGGCTCACAGTTAAACGGAGCGTTTCTAAACAACTGCCACAGCAATTGGAGAAAATACCAAGTGTTTGAAGTCTACCTCGCCACCGAATGAATTCGCGAAATACTCGGGGTTCTATCTATTTCACGTGTCCTTGGAGCGGACAAATTCACACAGTCGTCCTAACGACCACACAACTTGTCACGGTTGGTAACAAAGGTCAACTGGCCGCGCCGAAGTAGTGTCGGCGGCTGTTTTCAAAGAACAGCTGAGGCACGCCCCCAATAACATCGTCGCTACGGCAGCTCTGTGACGTCATTGGCGGCGGTGTCATGGTGGGGGATTCCCCTCCATACAGAGTTTACTTGCAGCTCTTCTTATACCAGTTTTAAGATTCAGTATCAAAAATCAAAGCTTGTATGGTGTTCAGAACCACTTAATTATTATCACTTGGTTTAGGTTGAGATCTCTCCGCATTTTTTCATGCGTGATGAAAATACTTCCTTCATTGTTTACGATAAAAGCCCACAGCGACCTAAGTTTGATACTTGATACAGTCAGCACGGAGCCCCTTTGCTCCGTCTCTCATTTTATGACTAGCCTAATGGCATAAAGCGGAAATGTTGACAAGCACGAAATTTAAAAAAAAATAATAATAATTAAAAATTCTACGAACTATTTTACTAGCCGTTAAAAAATGTTTAGTTTTTAAAATAGTTATGGGTTACCTGTTCGTAACAGTCTAGTAATCAACCAATTTGCAATAATTTTTTAAGCTAGATTATTTTGAACCCAATTCGAAATTCTTTATTAAATTGTCATATCTGTAGTCACTTATCAATATAATTAAAAATTAGTTTTAAAAGTGAGTGTGCGATGCTCTCATAGCATTCAAGCGTTTTGTCTGCGCATCAGGCAAATGTTTTCTAACAGCAGCTGTGCAAAATCAACATCCTCGGAACGGCGTCACAGGAAGGAGATGCACAGCATGTTCCAGTGACCTTGAAAGCAGCAGAGCTGTTTAGTTTGAAATGCCAACGCATATGGCGCACACTAGCTACTTGATCCAAATGCCGAAAGTATGATATATCATCTCAGTAATGGCCGGGTATCCTTTGTCGGCAAAGGGGAATGAGTTCGTTGATATTCTGCGTAATTATGTTCAGTATATATTAATGTTTGTCCTTTTATTAAGTTACACTCGGAACATGAATCTCTGGAATATGGAAGGCGCTCACCAGAGGTCCTTAGTACATATATTAGTGAGGCATAACATTACATAAGCCGTCAGCTCTCCTTAGTCTCCAGCCTTGGGCCGTTACTAGGGTTTTAATGAAATACGCTCTAAAAACTGCTTATTCTACTGGTCATCTCGTGGACCTTCATGCTCTGTTTCCAAAGCTGATAATTGTTTTGCTACCCGAGCTAAACAAGCACAGGTGATTATTATGTTAGTGCATGGTACATTGCAGGGTCCTTATTCTACCATCTCAGGCTTCGATCAGGTTAGACCATTCGTGGTTGTAGGCCTGCAGAGCAGCCGAGAGTCGGACCCGAAACCCAGCCATGGAAAAAGCCCGGCCCCTGACAAACCAACCAGTTCTCTCAGTTCTGCGTGTATTCATGGTTTCCACAAGCTCCGCTCGTACTTTACGACGATCGGGGCATTATTGCCGGGTGCGATTTTCAACACACTGCCAGCACGAGTGTGACCTCGTGGACTCGTGAGAGTCGCCTGTGATTCCAGGATGGAAGTCCCATCAGAGCGGCACCTCCGACTCCCCCAGGTAAGGGAACCTCTGACGGGGAGCGAGGTCAGCCCGTGCTACTCCTTCCTTTTCGTGACACTTGTGGGTTCTCCATCCGAGTGGGCTAATACCCCAACCCAGAATGGTCCGTTACCATATCTTAGAATTTCTCCACGGTGAAATTCATGATTGTGGTCAGGGGTGGACTGGAAAAGGGGGGGGGAGCCTCCGTTGGAAACAGTAGTAGATCCTGACTTGAGTTTTTCTTCGGCGGGAAAAGCAGGCGGGAGATGAGCCGCCAGGATATTTAAGAGTATGAAATGCTAATGGAAATATTTTTTAATCAAAACCCTAATTGCGGCTTTTTAATTTTATCAAACCTAGAAATAAGATAATAAAATTTAACCAAATTTAACAGGTATTATTTATCGCTTCTTTTCCTACTTTGCATCTCTCTTATCTCGTGGATCTTAACATCACTCCTGCGGACTTGTAACATTTCCTGTTTAGTATATATTTTATATCTTGCAGGTTTAAGGGGCCTCTGGCTGTGAGGACCTCGGTGAGATTTCCAACCTCCCTACCTTGTTCTGTCCGCTCCTGTAGTTTGCCCATGATTCAAGTCCAACCTTGGAGGCAGATACCCTTTTTAGTAAAACAAGGCATAGGGAAGGCCCGGGCGTGAGGCAAAGGAAGGATGGAACAGCGACGGAAAGCAACGGTGGAGGGAGGAGGAGCATTCTGAGAAAATACGTTGAACTACGGAAACGTCCGCCACGTTTCCCTGCCGGGAACCGAACCCGGTTTTCCGTGGTGGGAGGCGAGCGGTCTTACCACATGACGACCGTGGCCACATTTCGAATGAAGTGGTTCGATTGCCTTGGAGTAAAGAGAGTTATTGCAACACAGTGGAAATCTGCATTACATCAATGCAGTTTAGTCACTCTTATAATCCACTGGACTTAACTTGTCTACCATTTTTGTGGAGTCATTTTTATTACAACCTGTTCAGAGTGTGAAAATGTCTTCCATGCATTTAATAACAATACTAATGTAAACATTTAGCGTGTAAAGAAAAGTCCGTATCCGTATTAAAGATGTTATGAAATATGTTATATTTTATTGCCCCCCCCCTCCCCCGCTCACCGACCGATAAACATGACGGCCCTTGGGTGGAATAGAAGGAATATTTTTAGTCTTATACAGAGTTTTACCGCTTCTACAAGCCGTCATTGGTGCACACAGACAACAAAATTATCAATGCTTTTGTCTGCTATTTTGTTTTGTATTTTCCTATTAATTTCATAACACATTCCAGAGTTAGATCATCTCTATATCATAAGAAGCGTAATCTTGCATAGTCATATTATTGTGTGCATTTCGTTAATTATGCTAATAAATGCAGGAAACACTATATTTAAAAATGTAGATAGTTGGACAAAAATCCTGCAAAAAACAACTCACCTAAATTAAATACGAAAATAAATTCAAGACATTACAGATTTTCCATATATATATATATATATATATATGTGTGTGTGTGTGTGTGTGTGTACTTATATATTTAATTTTCATATTTTGAAATTTTTGCCGTCATGTTTACATTCTTACGAGCGGTGTGTTGGGTGTCTGGAACTATTTGCCGTCACGGAATGAAGTACATTCTCACAATTGCTTTGTCTGTTACAGGAACTTCTTTGCTGGCCGATAAGAATGAAGTAGCAGCACTGGACAGCGAAACTGGCGAGGAGGTGAGTGATTCGTGCAAATTTTCGTCACATTCGGGGTNGCCGTCACGGAATGAAGTACATTCTCACAATTGCTTTGTCTGTTACAGGAACTTCTTTGCTGGCCGATAAGAATGAAGTAGCAGCACTGGACAGCGAAACTGGCGAGGAGGTGAGTGATTCGTGCAAATTTTCGTCACATTCGGGGTGTTACCAATTGTAAAAAGTGTGTTGCAGAGTTTAGCTTTCACGTAATACAGTTATTTTACTCATGGCAGTCACAGCCATACTTTTAACGACNCATCCATACTTTTAATGGCAGCGTTTCGTACCACACTTTCAAAAGGAGTAAAAAATTATTTGTACAAATTAGTTCTGTTTTAGAATATACATTTTTCAATCGTCGGTGAGTAAATCGTATGACTGACTGAAAACGATGAGCCGTATTTACATATTTGACACGAGAATTTTGTATGTGTGCTTCTACTTGCCACCTTTCCCGGTTTCACTGGTAATAAAACCAGAGAAAATTGTTTTGTCTTGAAGACAGAAAATTGTGGGTGATTTATTCCAAACGCTACTTTCAACTGTCACCGAATTTTGCGCTACTTTATGTTCATATATAACATCTGTAAAACACACATGATCGCACTCGCAAGTGCATGTTTTTGTGACTGATACCATGCGTAATCATGTTGGGGTTTTAATGGAAATTATATTTCATGATAGGCAAAGAAGCCACTCTCATAAAATCTGGAAATGATATATGACCCGAACATTAATATTTTTTTCTGAGATGTCGAAGTAATATGCCGTTAGTAAACAGATAATTTGTATCTCACAGCAAAATCCAAGCCTGTCCTTTTCAAATATTATTCATACAAATTTAAATGTAATTCAGTTGTAAAATAAGTGCAAAAAAAAATGAAAATTCAGTTATTGTCTTGTACTACACGCGCAATACTCAACTTGTAGACGTGGGCATTGTCGATGCTCTACACCGAAAGAAAAGATTTGTTAGTGGTTACAAAAACTGTTTGGTTGATGCTTTCTAAGGTGAAATTTTGTTGCTGGTAATAAACAGATTGTGGTGCCCAATAACACGTAGATTGACAAGTATCAACGCTATTTAGTGCTAACTGACATATTTGTTTATTAACCATAAATGTATTGGCTGCCACCAAAACATTTAGTTGGCAGCAATAGTATTAATGTCATCCACAATAATAAAGTTTTTCTGCGACTGCAGAAGGTGCCCTATTTGTCTGCCCACGAATCACGGACAGTCAATATATATATATATAGACACACACACACACACACACACACTGGATGTAGAACTTAAGTAGGACTTCAGAAAAGTGTGAATTATCCGTGAATGGCCTACAGTTGTGTTCCCACAAATCGCAAGAGATGGCGAGTTCACATTATGGTCAGTTCATGGTCGTCTGCACATTTCACTTCCTTGTTGCGATCTACCGTCGTCCTTTGTGTCGCTCTTGCCCGCGCGTGACGACTCGCCGGCCACGCTGGACGCGGTTGGTCAGTTTGTCAGCGCGGAATTGTCATTTATTGAGCAACGACTGACACATACAGTTATCGTCTTTTTTTTTTCTTGTAATTGCGTTACAGTGCCGGACATGTCGGCGGTAACGAACTCTTCGTTGTTCCCGACAACCTTGCAACACATAATACGTTGACTTATAGAAGCGAAATGACCGGATGCCAGTGTTGCTATAGTCTATTCGGAGTATCTTCATACTTTTTTAATAATACTTGTAAAAAATCACCCTATGTATGACGTGTTTGGATGTTTCCTAAATATGGCATGCAACACAAACGTTTTATAACAAGTTAACGTAAAAGTATCTTATTTTTGGTTAAACTTAAACTCTTATTTATATTTTATCTATATATTTTGAAATTTCATTTATAATTATTATGAACAAAAATCAGGGAGAAAATATGTGTGTTGACAATACCTAGTTAGAAATGGTTCTCATGCAAAATATTATTTAACTGAACGCGCACGAATGTGGTGCGTTGTCGCTTTGGTGTAATTTTCTAAACTTGGTTAAGCTTTGTATGCATGATACAGAGCAAGAGCCTGAAAGCATAACTTATGCAGGACTTCAGAATTGGAAGTAACCGTGAATGGACTACTATAACTCATATTTACTGGAAACCTCGAAGGACACTGCAAAATTCGCTAGATTCCTAATCAATAAAGAGACATTTATTTATATCACTACAGAGAACTTAAAAAGTCGCTAGTTCCTTATTTGATAAACAGAAAATTTATAATTTTATGTCTCTAAAATATATTTAAAAATCTATATTTCTAGCGCCAAATTCGCTGAATTGGCAACACTGCCGGGTGCGTTCAGCTAAGCCACAGAGTACGTAAGTACACAGAGGTGAAATTGCGTGGCGGCTTCTATGATATCGGCGTATCCGTTCTCTGATTGGCTGGGTGAGGCTCTGGGAACGAGCCTTGCGTTTGATTGATAATAGTCCATTCGCAGTTATTTCAAATTTTCCCGAAGCTCTGCTAAAGTTTTCCTTCTAGGATATTCCTCCGCTTCATGCAAACAAAGCTTAACCAAGTCTAGAAAATTACACGACATGAACAATGCACCGCATTCATGCGCACTCAGTGTAATAATATTTTGCATAAGAACTAATTCGTACTAGGTATTACCAACACAACTATTTTATCACTATTTTATTCATACTAATTATAAATTAAAAATTATTTATGTATCTAATATATAAAATTCTCCCGTCACAGTGTTAGTCACTGAACTCCTCCGAAACGGCTGGACCGATTTTTATGAATTTTTTTATGTNTTTTTTATGTATACTCGGTAGGTCAGAGAATAGATTTATATCTATTTTTACACCCCTAAGTAATAAGGGTGGCCACCCCCAAACAATTTTTTTTATTGTTTTAACAAAAATTTAATTTTTTATTTTTTTATGGTGTGGCATCAAAAAATACATACCCTCCTAAATTTTCACCCTTCTACCACCAACCCTTATTTTTTTATAGCGATATTAGTAATTTAATAAATTTTACCCTAGGTCGATAACTGATCAATTATCATCGATCATTTATCGATCTAGGTTACAATTTATTCCCACCAGGTGTCTCCCAGTGACACAGCACGGAGTAGCCGGTCTCCACTTTCTCTCACACAATAACCTTTCTCTTATTCATTTGTGCTCAGATCGTAGTAGTGACGTGTTTACAATTATATTTTCAATAATTAAGTGTACTTCTTAATTAACTTTATTATTGATCGCAAAGCTGTAATTGTTTGTATTTCCATTTTATTAATATTTATTAAATTATCTAATTTTATATTCCGTCATCGTCCACAGAGCTCCATGCCTCTTCCACTTATATACCACATCCTCACACACTTACAATAAGTTATAGTTATTTTTTTCTAATACTATAATCACTAGAAATACTTTTTATGGCAAAACAACGTTTGCCGGGTCAGCTAGTAATATATAAATACATGTTCAATTTAACTAAAATAAACCAAACACGTCATATTTTTGAAAGGTTTGACCCAAAAAGTGTCAAGAAGACGCGAATAAACTATACTGCGTGCTGTGAAAGGTTCCCTATTGGCTAGACTGCTGGCTACTAAGTAAACCTACTTAGTTGGCTTTGATTGACGAAAGGGCTTCGGACATTTTACTGGACAGTGACGACCTTTTCGTGGCGTGTGCGGCTGTTTCACTTCTGTATTATTATTTAGTGCTCTGTGGCTAAGGCTTACACTACTCAGGTTGAGAAGAAAACGAAATTGCTCAAGGGAGAATTTGGCATAGGCAAAATTGTCGCCGCAAGGTGCACTATTGTTCCAAAGATACCGCCAACAAGCTGGCTGTAAATGAAGACAGTATATTTATTTATGAGTAAAAGTTCGTCTTTGCTCGAAACTGTAATGTATACTTGCCCCTGCCAATATATTAAATATTAACTTTTAACTGCCATGCACGCGTCCCGATGGCTTTTACAAAATGTATACAGTAAAAATTCGATTTTTTTTTTTACTGAGCTTTCGTAAACATACTGTCACTTAACAAAAAAGTTTCTAATTTAAGGGTGAAATAAAGATAGCCGTCATCAAAAGGAATTTCTCGATTTTGTTGTCATATAATTGCGACGCTAGCGCTCGTCGCGCAAGTCGTCTTCGTCGGTTTCAACTCTGCGGGGTGGTATGCTCTATGCACGGCTCGGATCTCCTTCCTTTTCCTCCCCTGTTCTCCTCGCTCGTTTTCCCCTTCACTCTTGCATCATAATTTTTTTTTATGATCTTTGCCAGTTTATTTAAGTCATTGCACGGCTCGCGCGTTTTCTTGACGTTTTGCTACTATGGATTAGATTGCCGCACTTGTCGTCCAACGGACGTGAATCCGTGATGGGGCATTTCGTAATTTGTATCGTCGCCTGAGCCGCCGAGTGATTGGGCTATTAAAACGGTGAGTCGTGGATCAAGAGTTTGTGTGTTAGCTAGCCTTTTTTAAAAATGTTTTATTGTATTGTGTGGCGTAAATGTGTTGTCTTGCGTATGCAGTAATATTAGTGTTTTTTTTTCAAAATTTTGGTCTCGGTCGCCAGTCTAAATTTATTTTCGGCTTTAACTAAAACCTAGCGTTGCTGTGTATTGCCTGTTTCTAACGTTTTGAGTATAGTCTTGTTTGCTGCCCAAGAAAATATATATTTTTTTAATACTTTGCGTCCACGACTCTAGCATTGGGCTTTGTCAACATTTTCAATTGTGCTCGTTCAGTAATATTTTAATTCGGTAGGAGCCTTGATGGGTCATTTGACTGCCTCCTTCGAAATTTCAATTTTTATACAACATTTTTAATGATAATTTTAACGTGTTGGTTTTATGAAAAGGAGGCTTTGCTGGGCTTGTACAGCTGCCCTTCTTTCTAATTGCTGTTATATATAGCTTTAATTGTTTTTAATAAACTTTACTCAAGTTGTGTAATTCCAGTTTTGTGAGCAATTTATTACATTCATGTCAAATTTTAATCATTTTTTGTGGATCTAGGAAGAAAGAAAATTTTCTGAACATTGCTTATTTATTGCCAATTTTCATGTCAAAATAATCTAGAGTGTTACATTCGTTTCAATGTATATTTATTGGCAAAATATTTTAGTTGTTGACCGAATTTACATGTATATTATTTGTGTTTTGACACATGATAAAAGTAACTGCATAATNAAAATATTTTAGTTGTTGACCGAATTTACATGTATATTATTTGTGTTTTGACACATGATAAAAGTAACTGCATAATCCAATTTTTTGCTAAATCCATTTTTACGACAGAATATTAAACATGTGGACGTATTTCGTTTGATTTTAATTCTAGGATAGAGAAAAACTTTATTCATTACGAAGGCCCTGACAATACAAATCGGAAGGTTTTATAAATATACATTTATTTAATGAAAATTGAAATTATCCCATTCGTTTACATACAAATTGGAGAAAATCTGGTACAAGCGAGACACCAGTGCTACCTAGCGGTGAAATTTTTTGTTCGCCTACTATTGACATTAAGATTCCAACCTGAGTAGAATTAACCTTAGTTCAACATTGCAGCATCACGTCTGTCGTCCATTCGGAAGGTCGAATGTTCGATGCCGAAAGACAGCACCGGTACTGGTTTTCCATCACGCGCATTACATGTCTCATCGCAAAAACAGGAATGTGTCACGTTTTAAACTATCTGTTTGCTGGAATCCACGGCCCTACGTACTTTCGATCCGACCTCCCGTGACGCAGTCGGTTGGTGCGCCGCCGATCTGTGGTGCGGGAGGTTCTGGGTTCGAATCCCAGGTAAGGCGTGGATGTTGGTTTAAGTTAGGCGATAAGTTAGTTTGTAAGCCGTTCCCAGATAAGTCTTCAGGCCATAACACTGGGGACGTTAATAAGCCCTACACAATACGCACTTACGCACTTTCGAGCCGTAACTTTGTGTACGTTAGCTGCTGCCCCAGGGTGTAGCCAGGTGGCACGGGATTCGGTGCTTGTCTCCTTGCAGGTCTCTTATTGGCTCAGAGTTCGCTTGCCCGTGTCTAATAAACTGCGTTCCAATTGCAAACATAACAGAAATGTACATGTGTTTGAAGTCTAGCTGGTCCTATAATAAATTCGCGAAATTTCTTAGTCCCTATACTCATCGCCTATAAGCGCATGACACTTAACCTGGCATTCAAGCTTTACGTATGCAACTCGCCTCCACGCGACTTTCAACTGTGGGCCTGTAATTTTATTACGTATAATAGNACGCGACTTTCAACTGTGGGCCTGTAATTTTATTACGTATAATAGCGACCCCCGAATTTTGCGGCAAGCGTTCCTGTCTAGCTATGTTTCTAAACATCCTATCTCACAAAGACACGCGGTCAACAACCAAAGGATTACTACAGGCGCGCACAGAGTGTTTTGAAGTATAGCCTAAGTTAAGTTTTATTCTACTCAGGTTGGGAAGCTCAATGCTTTTAGTTCGTCAACTAAACATTTTCACTCCATTTACTGCCAGCTTAAAAGCAACCTCTTTGGAAATTGTGGCGGAAATTTTTCCTAAGCCAAACTACCCCATTAGAAATCTCTTTTTCCGAACCTGAGCATAATAAACCTTAGCCTAGCCGTAGATCTATTTTCGGGAAAATAACGTGTCCTTACGTATTAATAAATACGACTGCTGTAGATCGCTGTGATAATTTATGAACAGTCTGTATCGGTATTTTCATCGCATAAACTTAGTCGTGGAAACCACGGTTTTAACCATTTTAATTATAAAATAACTACACTTTATAGATAAAAAAATGAAAACGTATTTATCATATGGACGAATAAACGTAGTAAACGAAAAAAAACTAAGCATTATTACGAATATTTTACATATACATGATGTTCCCAAACATGTGGCCATTAATAGGAGAGTAGATACTACACCCCAACACAACAAAAATGTCCCTACGAATATACGTCTTAAAGTCGATAGTTTCCGAGTTACAGACTTTCCAATGTTGTACTGGATGTATTCGTAATAGTCTTCTTGGCACATTCCAGTTCGAGTANTTTCCGAGTTACAGACTTTCCAATGTTGTACTGGATGTATTCGTAATAGTCTTCTTGGCACATTCCAGTTCGAGTAGCTGTAGCCATGTTCGTGTACCAGCAGTTATACGCCAATCTACAAGAAGTGCTCAAAATGTGCGTCTCGTACCTGAATGCACGCCTCAACACGCCGCTTCATTGATTGTCTGACACGTTCAAATACATTGCACGTATCTGCTGGCAACGTGTTCCACTCGCTGGCGAAGCACTGCTATGTCCGAAACAGGAGTTGCATTAACAATGGCCCCCACAGGGGGGATTGAGATCCGGGGTTCTAAGCGCGTGGCATTCGACGTTATTCGGCTGTCAATAGTGCAATGAGACAGGTAATAACACACTCATTCCAGTTGATCACATTAACAGGCACACTTCGTGAAAGTTCGACTATTACCAATATGTGTGGTACAATGTTGGAACGTCTGTAACTGTGAAACCATCGACTTTAGGACATATTTTCACAGAGACATTGCTGCCCTGATGTTTGGGAACGTCCTGTATAGGTATCTGAAACTGTGCACAGTGTTCGGCGACATAGGTAGGCGGCCGCCGTAAGTAGGAACGATGAGTACTGATATTTCCATTCTACATGAACCCCAGTCAAACCCAGACGGAGGAGGCGAAGTGGCCGGCGCAGGTCGTGATCGGCGCTAGCCGGCGATGTGGGTCAGTCGGCAGGGGAGGCGTTGACGGCAGTTGATCTGCGAACCCCGGCGCCCGGTTCGCCCCACTTACCGCGGAGTTTCCAATCGACGGGGATGAGGCTTCAAGGTCTCCTCCGCCTGCCGTTCCGAGAACACAACAAACAGCTTGTTTATATAGCCGCCGACGTATGTTTGAAGTGCACGGCTGCGCACACCTCCCGACTCATTTCAATTGAAGCGTGTCTGTCCAGTCCGTCATGGCACACGTTGGGGCTCTGCCATTTCGCGGTATTGTTTTGATGCTGTGCGAAGGGCTGGCCTGTAGCACAAGGCCGAATAATAGAAAAAACATACTATTTTTGGACAGGACATCTTAAAGTTATGTGCAGTCATGGACAGAAAACGTGAGCGGTTGAAAAATGCCAAGTCCATTCCGAAAATCATCGGCTCTATAGACAAGCTGCGTGGCCTTGCCTCTGAGGCAACCCGTCACAATTCCTAATATTTATCAGTATGCTGTAAGTAGCAACACTTAAATACCAGTGTCGNCGAAAACCGTCGGCTCTATAGACAAGCTGCGTGGCCTTGCCTCTGAGGCAACCCGTCACAATTCCTAATATTTATCAGTATGCTGTAAGTAGCAACACTTAAATACCAGTGTCGTTTAAATGCAACTAACCGCTATCTCAACGATATTAAGTACAACATTCTTCAGTAGGCACAAGCTCTGAACTGGCCGAAATATTTATGCACTAATGAGAATGTGCATGCAGTGCAAACGCACAGTCAATACTGTTCTCCGCTAATGCATAACGACTGAAATATTATTTTTTCCTTCCATNTTATTTTCTCCTTCCGTCAGGAATGTTATTTATTTCTGTTATGAGATAACGAAGAAGTTATCTTCGAAATACGAGGCAACGGGCTCAAACCCCGGATAAGTTACTAATGAACGGGCAGTTTTTATATTTATGTTGGGTAAGTTTCGAATGTAAGCGCCACATATCCCCGGTTTAGCCCTCCGGTAGAATAAATTGAGCTATTATAAGCCCATTGAATTACAATATAATATTTTTATACTGTTTACCGCATAGGTACTGTGGTCATTCTAGCACCAAATAAAATATTTCAAGCATTCTTTGTATTGTAAAACAATACTTCAAAAACACAATTGAAGTTAAATTATTCTATAGCAAAAAAGTGTTTTGTCAAGTGGATAATCATTTAATAAATTATGAAACAAAATAAATAAATCTGACCGCCCGTCTCTTGGATATTATTAATTTATATACTAAAACTATTACCACATGTTTTGGGACTCAGATATTTTGCTATTTCCTTTGATAACAAACTGGACTTCAAACACATGTACATTTGAGTTACCTCAGCAACTGGATCACAGTTTTCAGATACACCCTGAACGACTGTGGTTTTATAACATGTCCTTAAGATAACAAGTACCTTATCCTATGTTGCCAGGTGTGGGATAAAACAAGCTCTACACTGTAATTTTTTTTCCAGTGAACTTCCTAAACCGTAACAGAAGTTACTGGTCTATACACAGTATGGTAAACTTACTACGCATCAGGCTGCAAATATGGGAACGTCGAGCACTACCGCAACGATACCAAATCGGTAACTTTACCACGCATTCGACTATTTCCTGAGCGGATGTAGGAAAGCTATCATGGGTGTATGGGAAACGATACAATTCGTGTTTTCTCAATACGCGTGACGTGGTAAATTTGCTGACTTTTTCTTGAAGTGTACCCACTGGGGCAGCAACCAATGAGCTTTGAGGCTTTAGTCTACAGAGAACAATACAGTCTAGTCTGTAGTTCAGTGTTCCCGCAAAATATCGCTAGGTATCGATATAAAAAGTCCACGCATGTTTACTTCCAATTTTTCTGAAGCCCTGCTCAAGTTCTACTTACAGGCTATTCCTCCGCCTCAAGCAAACAAAGTTTAACTAAGTGTATAAAATTATACCAAAAGTACAACGCACCGTATTCGTGCGCATTCTGTTTTATAATACGTGCACGCGAACTATTTATTACCAGATACTACCAACACACCTCTTTTCAATCCAAAATAAGATAGGTTCTACTTTCATGTTAACAGAAGTATAAAATGCTTGTGATACATGGCATATTTAGGAATCAACCAAACACGTCGTACATGGGGTAATTTTTCAAAGGGTTGATTCAAAACGTGTGAAGATACTGTGAATAGGCAATAGTTTTTCCTTGGAAATTGAAATAATAACGGAGGTGTCTCACCAGAGGCATTTAAACTTATATGTAAAGATTTTTTTTCACATATACAGTTTTTGAAGTTCCTCTCAAAAGTATAAATTCTCGAACATTGGTCTTACTAAAATAGCTGCCTAACATAAAAGTTTAAAAATTTGGATATATTTTCTGTTATTGAAAAAGAACTCGACAAAATTTATTTTGCTTAAAATACTTACAAATTATTATAATAAATAATAAGGCAACGTTTAGTGTACAAAAGCAGAATACTCCAAATCATGAAGAAAATAACGATTCTTGTGTTATATTGACAGAGAAAATTTAAACGCAAAGGCAGATATACCAATATATGCAAAATTTCTCTCTGAAAAATTTATATGTCTTAACACAACTACGATTGCCGCCATACAAAGGTCGCAAAAATAATTTCACATTAATTTAAGAACAAAAAATAGTAACCAAGCAAGAAAAAGTTACGTACTGTCAATGCCCAATAAAAGTTTCAGAACAAATATGAACAATTTTGTTAAGTTTACAGAAGGGCGTGTTGAAGACCAACTTTTAGAATCTCTGTCTGTGCGTTCTTAGTTTATCGGCCTAATCAGTGGGAGATGTTATAACTTCCTACGTTTATGTGTATTCAGGTGAAGTATATTTAATTGCTGATAGGTAGATAAGCTGCATGTGAAATGTTGTAATATCAAAGATAACGCTTATGTTTACTCAATAAGGTAAATATGACCTTAATGGCCACTAAATAATGTTTACATCCTTGTATTACGAAACGAAGCTAAGGCATGATTTGTTCTCTCTTTTCTACAGATAAAAGAATCGTTTAATCCATTTAATTAAACCGAATTGATCATTTTTGGACGATTTACTAGTAAGTTTATAAGGTAACAGGATGAAACATGAATTTTTATACAGATCATTGCATGGTAAACACATATAACAGAACCTTTTTAATGGATCACATAGCAATGTTATTTGTGGACAGGGTACAAGAAATTTCAGACGATGAGGATCATGTATTTCGGTTAATGCTTGTTTTGATGTACTTGAAAAACGCATTAGATTTGTGCGATAACAAAGTTGTACGACGCAGTTACAAAAAACGGGTCCAGAATGTTTTTTTACGAAAAAGAAAATAATATATTTTTGTTTCTTTTTGTTTTAAAATACTAAAAATTTGGAAATATCTCCAGTTTTGTAGACAAATAGTAGTAAAACAAACAAGTCTTATGCAGTAATAAAAATTAAGAACTTTGGTAAATTACAAAAAGCAGCTTGTCATTCTACAAATACATGGCAATTATCACGGTGAAAATAGATTGTAGTGTAAGCTCGGAAATCCCAGTCGCAGAATACTTCGGTACACAGAAGTGAAACAAACCTTTCTACCGCGAACTCCAGCCGCGCACGCCAGTAAAATGGTATCACTGTCCAGCAGCATGACGCAACGCCGTTCGCCAATCAGCACTTTGAATTTACGCACCAGGCGGCAGACGGCCAATAGAAAATCTTTCGCAGAGCCAGTCAGGGGAAAACTTTCGAGCCACAAATTCAAGTGATGAGCTTACATTTGTCACTGAAATGAGCTTGCGCTCTTGTGGCAAAGTGGAAGCAACAAAAATTGTAAAAGACATAACAGGAACATCACCCACACGAGCTTCGAAATATCAAAAAGCTTACAAAAGATTCTGCAGGCTCACAGGAATAGAAGCGCTTGCCATGTGTATTGATGCTCATTACACCAGACGTCAAAACAATATTATTCGAGAGCATGATAAACAAAGGTTTCCCGCTTATAAAAACATTCAGAACGCTGAAAAATATTGTTTTGCTCCGAAAAAAACACATAAATATATTAGAAACTGCGGCTGAAGTTTAACTGCAGGCACTTCTTGACCACACTGCCTCCCATCTTCTGGAGGCTCGGAAGGACGTATTTCACTATGCAGTTCAGAACAGTTTAAAACTAACCCTGATTTGCAGTGGGTATTCTACGGTTCTCCACTATCAGAATACAAGAAAACGTTTTCAAGATACCCCTGTAGTAGAGACCCGAACATCTTCCTTTCTTCATTTGTGCCTATACTTCTATTTAATGACAACCCGAATGGACAAGGACCAACAGTTTTCTGGCAAAATCCATTACCTTCGTCAACATGGTACTGTAGGGCCATCCAATTTCAGTTTCAACATGAAACAACAGATATTTAAAAAATTGAACAGGATCACTTCAAACGGCAAATACAACAATTACATCCTTTTATTGGCGAATTAGACGGCAAACAAATTTGAGTTATCTACAGCATGCTTCACTATGATTGACGGTAAATTGTGCAATACTGTTACAGGAACTTCATCTATTCAGAGGTGTTTCCTTTGTAATCTCACCCTTAAAGACTTCAGCAACCTGGAAAAAGTGCTGCGTGCGGAGATAGTAGATTCTTCAGGACTCAACTTCGGCTTATCCGTGCTTCACGCACCCATTAGGTTTTTTGAGTGTTTGCTCCATCTTTCATATAAACTTCCGCTTGAGAAATGGCAAGTTCGGGGTATCTGGCAGAAGAATATTGTCTCGAAGACAAAGAAAACCATTCAAGACAGATTTAAAAAATCTAGACAAGCCAAAACTGGGCTTTGCCAACAGAAATTATGGGAATACTACAAGGCGTTTTTTTTTTANAATCTAGACAAGCCAAAACTGGGCTTTGCCAACAGAAATTATGGGAATACTACAAGGCGTTTTTTTGAGAATCCCGCTTTATCGGCCAGCACCACTGGTGTTGACATTGCCATTGTCAGAATATTCAGCACAATTTTGCAAGTGATCTCTTGTGACCACGAAATATATGTGTAAAAGTATCGCACTTATGCATTGGAGACAGTCCAGCTAGTTGTACAGAAATACCCATGGTATGCCATGCTTCCAACAATTGACAAAATCCTAATCCATGGTCCAGACATCATCCGCCATGCTTTTGTCCCTATCGGTCAGCTAAGCGAGGAGGTCCAAAATGCTAGAAACAAGGAATTTAAAAAGTACAGAGAAGATTTTTCCCGGAAGGTGTCTCGAACAAAAACAAATT
The DNA here is from genome assembly GCA_002778355.1 of Clitarchus hookeri. Taxonomy (NCBI): domain Eukaryota; kingdom Metazoa; phylum Arthropoda; class Insecta; order Phasmatodea; family Phasmatidae; genus Clitarchus; species Clitarchus hookeri. The sequence continues at coordinate 131,803 of NQII01001732.1, forward strand.
AATATGTCCTCAACGCGGTACTGATATCCTCGAACCCGCTTAGTTCTTCCTTCAGGCAGATGCCGAAGAATAAAGCCATGCATTTGGATAATGAGGTCCTGGACATGCTTCAGGAACCGGATGCCCTTTGTGCGGTAGACGTCAGCAACAACGACATTGGCAGTGCGGACGAGACTGAAGAGTCCCAATTACAGCTTTTTGTAATTATGGTACTCTATAATCTTCTGTTTAATTTGAAATCGTACTTTTCGTTATTACAGTAGTTTTGCAAAAATCAGAAGCTACTTTTGCTACCATGTAAATCACATTGAGACAATTAAATATTTTTTTTCCTTGGTTAAGAATGCTTGGCCTCACTGTGCGGCGCGCAGAATAGTCTGAAAATTTTTGGAATTCGCAGTCAGAGTACGTTGGGAGAAGAGGATATGTGAAGATTCCAATACATGGCGGGCATGGTTCTAAGCGATCCTGACAGACCACCGAGTGGAAGGGCGTTTGTACGACAGGTACGAACAGTGTCAGCGGCTTCCTTGTCCACAATTCAGCGAAATTTGGCACCTCCATTAGATTATCGTATCTATAAGACGCTCACCACAGACACATTTGCGATCCCGGCTACCTTTACGTGTTCTGCCAATAACACTTCAACACTGTCGTCTTCGTTTGTCACTAATTTCACCAGAGAACAATGTGCAGTGTTACAGAGTGACAACATATTGTCTTTAGCAATGAATCACGTTTGTTTTTGGGAACAGCATGCCACAATGCCAGAGTCTGAAGGACCGTAGNCATATTGTCTTTAGCAATGAATCACGTTTGTTTTTGGGAACAGCATGCCACAATGCCAGAGTCTGAAGGACCGTAGGGGACTGCTACAATCCCTGCTTCACTTTACAGCGGCATACGTCCTCTGCTACTGGTGTGCTGGTCTGGGTAGTCATTGCATGCATTATTCGTCACTATACGAGGGTCACTGAATGCACAGCAGCACTCTGAGGACATTATGCAACTTCACAAGCTACCTTTCCGAGGCGTGTGTCCTGGAGCCAGTTTCCAGCAAGATAAGCCCTTGCCTGCACACAGCTCTGATTCCCCAGGAGAGTTTACTTTATATTTAAACACTTTCGTNATATTGTCTTTAGCAATGAATCACGTTTGTTTTTGGGAACAGCATGCCACAATGCCAGAGTCTGAAGGACCGTAGAGGACTGCTACAATCCCTGCTTCACTTTACAGCGGCATACGTCCTCTGCTACTGGTGTGCTGGTCTGGGTAGTCATTGCATGCATTATTCGTCACTATACCAGGGTGTCACTGAATGCACAGCAGCACTCTGAGGACATTATGCAACTTCACATGCAGAGTGTCCAGGAGCCAGTCTCCAGCAAGATAAGCCCTTGCCTGCACACAGCTCTGATTCCCCAGGAGAGTTTACTTTATATTTAAACACTTTCGTGGCCTGCGTATTCACCTAATTTGTCGCATATAGCATTTGTGGGACAAGGTAGGATTACAGTTTCCTCCATTTGGAAGTGTCCGTGATTTGGAGCATGATTTGCAACGACTGTGTACAAATATAACGCGGAATAACATACGGCGTTTGTTTTATTCCATGCCCGATAGTACCGAGGCGTGTGTCCATGCAAAATACACAGGCAAAGTGATGCCAGATGAGGTACGAAATGTACTTTTTTTCTGTGCCACAGGGGGTGGAACCGTCTCCCTGATGCAATGGTACTATAATCCTTTATTTTGTCTGTACCATCAAAGACAATGAGTATATTTAGCTTTGTGGAATAATCGCAGGAGTCGTACAGTTTATAACTTATTTTATAATTTATGTTGTATTTGAGATAAATCTGAGTACCAGTCACACTAAGTTATGTACTAGCCACTCTCAAAGAAACCGGTTTACCTCTAACGTAGCGCACAACAAAGTAACCACACCGAATCGAGTATGCAGAGGATTGACAAGTATAGCCTATTGTCAGATTATGACCCGAATTTCGCACGTTTCTGATTATCAGTTGAAGTGTTCACGAGTAACTGATTATAGGTCTGTAATTTAGGGTAACAGCTATCTGCCGCTTTGGCGGACGAAAGTGATAACAAATATAAAATAAATATTTTGTGGCCTCAATAAGTTTTGCCGACTCCTCAGTTTTAATTCATATCTCTCAAGTCATTCAAAAGGTAAAAAAAAAAAATCTATATAAAATTCTTGTAACCTCGTTTTCTAAAAGTAGCAACGTATCAGTTTTGAATTTATAGAAGGCCATAGCCTCCTTGTGCGCTGCTTGTAAACTGAAACGGGTTAAACAGTTTTTTTACACACATGTTGTTCTCCTTATACAAAAAGATGCACAATGAAATAAACCTGACCTTTCAAGACAAATAGGCTAAAAAAATCGTGAATCGTCTGACTGCCTAACTAGTTTCGTTAAGCGTATCTTCATAGTTTACCAAGCATTCACTCTAATTTTGCATTTGAAAAAAGCAATCATCTTTTTATCTAAATATTTTGCTTGTTTAGGGAGAGTCATGTGGAAGAAAAATAATTCACTTTTTTTTTTTCAGAGTAAAAATTACTGCACCTTAAAATTTATCTTGACGTTAAGCTATATGTCATGTCACCCTCCTGACAATATGTCGTCATCGCATCAAACATTGGCTAAATAATTAACGGACGTACGCTTACGTGTGATTTACTTTGATGCAGTGAGCTGACGAATCGAAATGACTTCTTGATAAGCATCGTGAAAATTATGCAAGTAACTTAAAAATCCCTCGGATTATTTTTTTTATCTGGAGCGGCGCGATTGAAAATTACTCTTAACGGCATGCAAAATTCAGCAGAAAACGTTTTATTCAAAAACTACTCTGTGTTTTTTAACTGTGTTATTTTATGAATGGCATTTAAGAAACGTTGCACGCGATTGTAAAAGTTTGAGTTTCTCAATTTTTTTTTCTGTACCCTTTCATGCCAATCGTAGACAATCGTATACAAGTTGCACAGGGAGCTTATATTTTACGGGTATTGTACTCTGTGAAGCTCTGTGCCCAATGATATTCTCAGTGGGTAACTGATTTCTAAACCGTGATACTTTTCTAGCTTATGAATACTTAATATAACTGATCACCGAACACAAAGCCTACAGCTTATTGGTTGTTTTAACGTAACAAAAGTTCTTTGCCAGCTTGAGTACAGCAGGCATCAAAACATTTCTAATTTGCAACACCATAAATCCTAAGTTAATGTGGGAATATTTTTTTTAAGTGACAAAGGCTAAAACGGACGCTACCGTGTTCATTTATAGGTATGAATATAAAGTTTTATCACAGAGTAGATAAGTACACAGAGACGAAATTGCGTCGCTGTTCCTTTGATGTGGGCGCACCCATTCTCTGATTGGCTGAACGAGGCTCTGGGAATGGGCGTTGTGCTTGATTGACTACTGCGCGCTGTGAAAGGTTTACTATTAGCTGGGCTTCCGGCTGGCGAATAGGTTATACCAGGCACTAATTGGTGAACGGCATTCCAACATTTTCTTCGCCAGTGGCGCCATTTTGCTAGTATGTGAGGCTTTTAAGTTGTCTGCATGAGCGCCTGTTTCACCTCTGTATTATTAAGTATTCTGTGATTGTATAAGGACAGTCAGCTAACATTTGTCTTCATTATTACGTCATAAAATTATAAATGCGCCCATCAAACTTTCATATAGGTGGAGTGCCGACGGGATGACAACACATCAGTGCGCGTAAGGGCGATGAAACAGTTGATGCTGATGCATGGATCTTCCTTTGCGGTTTATAGGCCTTGATCACACAAAACACCTTCAGTAAGGAGGCCACCTTAAAAGCATCCTCACAAACTCACTGTGGTGTATTTGTCTTCCATTCCAACCACATATCCGAACTCTACGAAACGCGTGTCTAGAAGGATGCAGAAAATAAATCAACTGCTGACGCAAAGCTTTTTACCAATCACTACTTTCAATTCATTTTTTTAATACTCAGTTCATAGAAACACTACCATTTGGGCATCTAAAATGTTAAACTTCATCGTGTCTTACTCAGAAAATAAATTCACTTTATGAAATAAGCGTTGTCGCGATGATCGAATCTTTCCAAAACAAAACACGCTTATGATGGGGGCCACGAATATAACGAATAATTACACAATGTCCTTATTAATTCACTGAATAAAAATTAATACACACCTCAACAATTTTTTCTTGTGCCTGTAGAAAAATTATTTCCAGAACCTAAATGTCTTGCAAAATCTTGCAAAAATTAATTATTTTTGGCATTTTATAAAAAGTTGGTTAATTACTTCTCTATTTTTCTGCGTGCGGCTAATTCTGGGAAGGGTTTACAAACCAAGAGTTAGATTCTGCCTGCTAAATGAGTGGTCATCTCTTGGGTTTCTAGCCTCTTCCACTGCTGTGTGCGTAGTTGCGACTGTGGTTTCTGTCAAGTTTAATGTGACTTGTTCCCTTCCCTCGTTACGTTAGTGTTTTGGCAAAGATTTTAGGGAAGACATGTATACGAAAGTCTTACTATATACCTACGTGTTATAAGAGGATTGCTATTTCCAGAGAGCTATGAATGTGTTATAAAAATCAAAGTACGACAAGTTACATTATAATAGAATAATATCCCCATTTAAAGCATCAGAAGCACGTATTACGCTTCAAATAAATTCACAGTAATATTTATTGTCATTTTGCGTCTAAAGTTCTGGCCTTTATAGGCTGTTCAGGATTAACTGAGCACTTCCGAAACCAACGTTTGAAAAATGTCACTGCTCCTATCTGCATATATTTAACTGACACGTGAACTGGCAAGCGCCCAGTAAAGTTGGTAACAACACAGGGAAAGTAGTTCCATTTCTTAACGTTGAATTGAAAGTGTTAAGTAAATATTTGTGAGTACTGAAATTATTTATTTTGCTTTATGTTTTAATACATATTAGTTTAAGAAGCAATTAATTTGCAAAATATTAACTTTTATGACAATTGTATAATTTCACTTAACCGACGCATGGATAAAATGATCAGGCCCATGACAATGTTGATTGTAGATANTATGACAATTGTATAATTTCACTTAACCGACGCATGGATAAAATGATCAGGCCCATGACAATGTTGATTGTAGATATGGAATAATACACAATGTGCATACAATTAGATCTTAATCAGGGTTTTCAAAAGTGCTCAGTTTACCTCTAAAAGCCTTTAGACGCACGCACGGCGTTAAAACCTTCAGAAGTGTGCCGTCCCGAAGAATAATGTATTCAAAGTCTGCACATTTTTTGCCTGAGGATCGACTTAGGAGCCAATGTGAGATATATGAATGTGCGAGGTTTACTCAAGTGCGCTGTTCAGACCGAGCGTGTTTGTATCGAGCGTTAGCCCCCGTGACTCGCAGCCGGGAGAACGTGGGTTCGATACCGACGATGATTCCTCCCAAGCGGTGTTATGCCCATACCGGTGGAGTTCTTTGATGTGAAGTTTCCTAGCTCCTCGCCCGTTACATTAACACCCTGGCTAATTTGGGCACGTAGAACAAAACAAGCATTATTATCGTCTTTCTTACTATAGACTGACCACGGTAACGTAAACACTTTTGAAACCAACATTAAAAAAAATCACTGCCCATTAATTGCATGGATACATCCCTGCACACTGGCAAGCAGGCTTATAGTTAAGTTGGCAGCAAATTAAGCAAAAAAGTATAGGCTATTCACGGTAAAGTGAGCACTTTTTGAAGCCCTCTCATTTGGAACAATAAGTCAGTAAATATATTTTATTATAACTTTACACGTTAACTTTCTAGTTCAGTGAAATATATACACTGTGATTATTACTTATAGGTATGTATAATTATTTTCAAAAGTGGTAGAAGGATAAAAAAAATGGGTTGATAGGGAAAAAGTAACTGGGCCCTCAAAACTGCTCACTTAACCGTGAATAGCCTATAGTTCCACGTATTGTTGTCGTATTACAAATGGAATGTTTAAATTTACTGCATATCAAGTTTTTTCTTCTTTAGACACGTTAGAGTACGATATGGCGTATGAGTAACACATTTAGGTCCTCGACAATTTAACGTTTTCACGTGACTAGCGCAAGCCATTAAGGCCCAGGCACAATTGGCATAAGCATTTCATAAGCACAGTTATAACAATAATAACAAACACATCACAACACAAGCACAGCGAGCTGGGTACAATTGACACAACTCATTCAACACTCATTTGTTTGTTTTTTTCAACTTTGCTACTTGAGAAAGTTTCGTTGCTTTATTTGGTAGCTTAATTGATTCAAAATCGTAAGTAAACCGCAGAAATTAACGTTAGTTCAATCAAAATTACCTATCTCACCCATTTCTGCAGAAAATACACAAGCCAAATTTCACTTCAGATCTCCCACAAATTCACATTGCCAACACTCTACAAACTGAACAAAAGACAGTCAAACCTGAAGTCAATACACTCTCTTTCTTATTTCACAAACAAGTTTTCCACTTGACAACGTAGTACAGCATTCGAGGCTTCTGACTGGTTGTACGATGACGCACAGAAATAATATTAAGGAAAGTTAAACCGATTTGAACTCTTCTTGTTACTAATACTGTGCTTAGGTGTGTGCTTATCGCTGTGCGCGATTGTGCTTTGTCATATTGGATTACATGCAGTTTAACTCTTGATATGATACTGTGTTATTTTAGTGATGTGCTTAATAGCAATTGTATCGGGGCCTTTAGGCCTATGTCTATGTAAATTTTACATATGGCATAAGGATACAAAATTAGGAGAAAAGGATATAATAAGGGAACGTCCTCTGTTTGTTTGTGGGTCTCGTTGTAAGCAGTCGTGTCTAATCAAAATTTTTGAAAACTATGGAATATTTGAATGAAAAATTTTTTGGGGGCCTAAATGACGGTCGATATTTTGTGACCAAATTATCAGTTAGGTTATTCCAGTATAAATTTGGTCTTTGAAAAGTGTCAAAAGTCAGCAAAAATCGCTGTAAGTAGCCCTCTTTTTACGATTTTAATTATTATCTAAAACAGTGTTTTAGACTATAGCGACAATGTTGTATCTTTACTAAACAGATTGCTGTATTTAAACTAAAGTCACTTCTTCACGTTATGAGAAAACAGAATCCACGTGAGGCTTGTTTATTGCTATTTTCCACCGCCGTTGCAATGCTTCCTTACAGCCGGACATGACCTTGACGTGTTTAGAATTTTTTTACTAGGGATGCGTCTTAAGTGATTAGTCCTTGCCATATTGAATTTACACTATTCTTGCCATAAGTTACATTAAAAAATGTTTAACGAAATTTTTCGCACGACATGGCATAAATAATAGCTTCTAAAGCTTTATCAACTATTACATCTTTATTGCCTTTTTTAATTTTTGACTAGCGCCTGCTGGCAAGAAATAAGTAATTTTTTATTGCAGGCGGTTACAGAAATGATCCTGTAAACAGCAGTCGAGCAATACATGTTTTAGAACCTGTGCAAAGCAATGTCATACGGCTTGCTGACGCCCAAAATAAAATACAATACTGTGATGCAAGTTACGGCGAAAAACCGTAAATCCAAGATGGTGGGAACTCATCCCCCTTAAGGTGGCCGCCTGGTTGGCGGAATTTTGTACGTCTGAGGCCTAAAAGCGTGGGAGCGCTAGGGGCGACCGAGACATGCGCATCAACTCTCTCATTGCCTCTACGCNCTGGCTAATTTGGGCACGTAGAACAAAACAAGCATTATTATCGTCTTTCTTACTATAGACTGACCACGGTAACGTGAACACTTTTGAAACCAACATTTAAAAAAATCACTGCCCATTAATTGCATGGATACATCCCTGCACACTGGCAAGCAGGCTTATAGTTAAGTTGGCAGCAAATTAAGANACTGCCCATTAATTGCATGGATACATCCCTGCACACTGGCAAGCAGGCTTATAGTTAAGTTGGCAGCAAATTAAGAAAAGTATAGGCTATTCACGGTAAAGTGAGCACTTTTTGAAGCCCTCTCATTTGGAACAATAAGTCAGTAAATATATTTTATTGTAACTTTACACGTTAACTTTCTAGTTCAGTGAAATATATACACTGTGATTATTACTTATAGGTATGTATAATTATTTTTAAAAGTGGTAGAAGGATAAAAAAAATGGGTTGATAGGGAAAAAGTAACTGGGCCCTCAAAACTGCTCACTTAACCGTGAATAGCCTATAGTTCCACGTATTGTTGTCGTATTACAAATGGAATGTTTAAATTTACTGCATATCAAGTTTTTTTCTTCATTAGACACGTTAGAGTACGATATGGCGTATGAGTAACACATTTAGGTCCTCGACAATTTAACGTTTTCACGTGACTAGCGCAAGCCATTAAGGCCCAGGCACAATTGGCATAAGCATTTCATAAGCACAGTTATGACAATAATAACAAACACATCACAACACAAGCACAGCGAGCTGGGTACAATTGACACAACTCATTCAACACTCATTTGTTTGTTTTTTCCAACTTTGCTACTTGAGAAAGTTTCGTTGCTTTATTTGGTAGCTTAATTGATTCAAAATCGTAAGTAAACCGCAGAAATTAACGTTAGTTCAATCAAAATTACCTATCTCACCCATTTCTGCAGAAAATACACAAGCCAAATTTCACTTCAGATCTCCCACAAATTCACATTGCCAACACTCTACAAACTGAACAAAAGACAGTCAAACCTGAAGTCAATACACTCTCTTTCTTATTTCACAAACAAGTTTTCCACTTGACAACGTAGTACAGCATTCGAGGCTTCTGACTGGTTGTACGATGACGCACAGAAATAATATTAAGGAAAGTTAAACCGATTTGAACTCTTCTTGTTACTAATACTGTGCTTAGGTGTGTGCTTATCGCTGTGCGCGATTGTGCTTTGTCATATTGGATTACATGCAGTTTAACTCTTGATATGATACTGTGTTATTTTAGTGATGTGCTTAATAGCAATTGTATCGGGGCCTTTAGGCCTATGTCTATGTAAATTTTACATATGGCATAAGGATACAAAATTAGGAGAAAAGGATATAATAAGGGAACGTCCTCTGTTGTCGTGTGGGTCTCGTTGTAAGCAGTCGTGTCTAATCAAAATTTTTGAAAACTATGGAATATTTGAATGAAAAATTTTTTGGGGGCCTAAATGACGGTCGATATTTTGTGACCAAATTATCAGTTAGGTTATTCCAGTATAAATTTGGTCTTTGAAAAGTGTCAAAAGTCAGCAAAAATCGCTGTAAGTAGCCCTCTTTTTACGATTTTAATTATTATCTAAAACAGTGTTTTAGACTATAGCGACAATGTTGTATCTTTACTAAACAGATTGCTGTATTTAAACTAAAGTCACTTCTTCACATTATGAGAAAACAGAACCCACTTGAGGCTTGTTTATTGCTATTTTCCACCGCCGTTGCAATGCTTCCTTACAGCCGGACATGACCTTGACGTGTTTAGAATTTTTTTACTAGGGATGCGTCTTAAGTGATTAGTCCTTGCCATATTGAATTTACACTATTCTTGCCATAAGTTACATTAAAAAATGTTTAACGAAATTTTTCGCACGACATGGCATAAATAATAGCTTCTAAAGCTTTATCAACTATTACATCTTTATTGCCTTTTTAAATTTTTGACTAGCGCCTGCTGGCAAGAAATAAGTAATTTTTTATTGCGGGTGGTTACAGAAATGATCCTGTAAACAGCAGTCGGGCAATACATGTTTTAGAACCTGTGCAAAGCAATGTCGTACGGCTTGCTGACGCCCAAAATAAAATACTATACTGTGATGCAAGTTACGGCGAAACATCCGTAAATCCAAGATGGTGGGGACTCATCCCCCTTAAGGTGGCCGCCTGGTTGGCGGAATTTTGCACGTCTGAGGCCTAAAAGCGTGGGAGCGCTAGGGGCGACCGAGACATGCGCATCAACTCTCTCATTGCCTCTACGCGCAAAGCACTGAACTGGCGTGCAGTCTTGCCGTCGGTAACGCGCCTCTATGAGACTTTCAGCGGAGACCCTACCATTATATGGCGTAATAATAATAAAGGTTTGATGCACGCCCTTATTCCTTTTTTTTTTTTTTTATTAGAATGTTTATGCCTAAAAATGACCGTGAAAACACCAGTTTGAGCCATTTTCACTAATACAAAAACATGCTTTAGAGAGAAATGGTGGAACTGAAAAACGCATACAGACGCGTAACGTTTCTTACATGCTGTTCGTAAGCAGACCTCACTCAGACACGTTGGACGGTTTTTTAATTAAACGTTTCCAGCTGGAGCTCTGCATGCCGCTCGGTGGCCTACCCAGGCTGCCGCCTTAAGCGGGGGTCAAAAAGGGCTCAATTAACCGTGGATCGAATGTACTGCATTTGAATGCAGACTACACCACGACTGCCGCCTTTTCCAACGAGGCTGGAAAAGCGAGCAGAGGGCCAGATACGCTGGGGCATTATCCGCACGCAAGTGTCGAACGGTCAAGAGTGTAGATAAATAAAAACTAGATTGCATACACTGCAACTGGTTCACGCCAGTTCTTCCAGAGAAGATAAAGCAGCGCGCCTTTGTACCAACCAACGCGCTTGATGCCTTGAAAGTACCATACACGACTAGCTTGAAGTGTGTTCTCTTTTCGAAAATAAGCATTTTGGGCGCACGTTTACTAATTTCGTGATTTAAAAAAACGCAATTTTAAATGCACTTCAATTGCGCTACAGCATGTTTTTATGAAACTATTAAACGTGTCCTCAATATGTGTACGTACGAAAAAAAAAAAAAAAAAAAAAACCTACCACAGACGAGGACGAAACGGTACTTTGAAAGATATCACTAGAGACCTGAAAAATTCGCGAGTTCAATGACCTGTAGGCTAGACTCTACAGTCTTATGTACAATTTTGTCAATATCAACTGCACAGTGGTTGTCTGTTGCCACAGTGGAAGGCTACTATTGGGCCAGCGTTCTCCAGGAGGTGTCAAACACCGTGTGGACCAATGTCTAAAGTTATATAAACACACGTGTTTTGAATTCTATCTTGTCCCAAAATGAATCCGCGAATTCTTCAGGTCTCTAGATATTACGCATGTTATATATTTTATTTTGAAACCCTCTAACATAAAAAAAAAACTGATTCTACAGACTGCTGTAACTTAAAACATACTACCCGGATATGAACGAAACTACGATAGGAGCAAGTATTGAACTTTGCTACAGACTTTGCGCCAATAGAATGGTAGGGTCACCGCTTAAAGCCGCAGGTACGCGCAGCACGACGAGAACACTGCACGCCATTTCAAAGCCCTGTGCGTAGCGGCGATGGCGCACTTGATGCGCGTGGCAGTCTCACCCCTATCTCTCTTGCTCTCCCTCTTCTCGACTTCAAACGCGTAAAATAACTCCAGTTGGCCGAGCCCCGTAACATCTGTATTCAACGCCAATATGGGTGAAATGAGTTGGAGATGTAACAGCGACAGAATGCAATGGGGAGGGAGATGAGAGTACTAAACCCACAGATTAACAGTAACGTCCAACACGTTTCCCACTTACGAAAATCGTGTTTCGGACCCGCAAGGAATTGAATCTACTTCCCTTGCATTTAAATAAAGTCGTCATAAAACGTCAGTATGGATAAGACTGGAACCCACGGCTTCCTGATTTTTAAGTGATCTGAACTGAAAATATTATTTTCTTGGCGAAAAATTTTCGCGAATTCCAGGCACAAGAGCAAAATAATGGTGAGGTCCACTCTTGTGCTTCATTTGCTCCAAGGATTTTAAAACGGAGACGTCATTTCACTGGAGAAAAGTCTGAAGAGAAGTCCCTTGCAGTCAGTTATAAATTTTTCGCAGCTTGTTCTCAGTCTGAAAAATGTATTATTTCGTCACGTTCAGGGACCTCAAATTGAAGCAAGTATTTCCTAACTTTGTCATAGAGAATTTTCCGGAGTGTGTGTTCTTGTACGAAAATTAATTGTCAACAGGTTGTGCGGGTTTTTTTTTGAAAACGCGTATTACAGATGCGTTATAATGCCGATCATATATCAGAAATGTGGGTATAGTAAAACTAAGACTGTGTAAGGAAATATTTTTTCATGTAACCCCTGGAATTATAAAGTTAGGCACTNTGTGGGTATAGTAAAACTAAGACTGTGTAAGGAAATATTTTTTCATGTAACCCCTGGAATTATAAAGTTAGGCACGCAAGATGGTCTACCACATGCGTCAAGTTTCTAGTTTCAGGCAGGTCTTCAGTGCAGAACGGAATTGTGCTTACTTTCCCAGTAAATGTTTTTATTTAGTGCATTTACAAACTATGCAGTGGTTCTACTACATCGGAAACCAGCAAAAAAAAAAAAAAATCTAATACAATGTCATAGTGATGAATTTTAAATATTTTTATATCGATGTGTTATTTGTATGTTTTNAAAAAAAAAAATCTAATACAATGTCATAGTGATGAATTTTAAATATTTTTATATCGATGTGTTATTTGTATGTTTTCATTTGCATATTTTTTATAAGATTTTGTCGTTGTTTTTGGTGACTTTCAGTTTTTAATTATTACACTACTTAACAGTTTCGAAAGTGCAGTAATATTTTGCCCAATTTTTCACATTGATGTCTAGAAATAGCTACAAAGGAGTTGACATATGGCAGGAGAAGTTTTTGAAAAGCAAGGCCATGCGGAGTTTTTTTTTTTGTGTTAGATGTGATGCGAATGGCAAACAGTATATCGCTCCAATTTATGTCCTAGCTTCTTGAAAAGTGTTATCAGGAAGAGCCGTCGTGCTAACGTAAACATGAACGCCAAGTTGAAGTGGGAAGTTTTTGCGCTGTGCTTTATAGACACGGCCGCCTGCTTAGGTCACCAAATGGTGTAAAAACTGGTAGCATCGCGGCACCAGTAGATGTTTTTTTAGCCATCGCGGCACCACTAGATGTTTTTTAGCAAGGAATCCATATAATGTAAAATGAAGTAGTTTCCCTTACTAGTTTCAGCTTCAAGGGGCCCGCCTGCGCGGCGCTCGGGCTGCGTTGCAGTGTATTTGAAATCCAGTTAATTTTTTTTTACGAAACTATTAAACGTGCGTCCAATGCGGTGAACTACGAAAAGAACACACACTTCAGACTATGCCTGTAGGTTACTTTCAAGATATCACGCACATTAGAAACACCTTTTCACAGCACTCCAACGACTTCTTCAAAGCGCTGAATCTCAAAATATACGCGTTATATACACTTGATGGTGGTTGTGACTTGGTGGTCATGCGCTGAACCTTGCTGTAGGCTTCCCATTAATAAAACGATAGGGTCACTGCTGAAATTCGCAGTGCGACGAGAATACTGCGCGCCAGTTCAGAGCCTTGCGCTTAGCGGCGATGGCCAACGTAGCCTNTGAAATTCGCAGTGCGACGAGAATACTGCGCGCCAGTTCAGAGCCTTGCGCTTAGCGGCGATGGCCAACGTAGCCTTTACAGTTCCCGCGCTTCTCGTCCTCAGAAGCGGAGAAAAGCTCGAGGCAGGCGGGCCCCTTAATGCACAACTTGGTATAGTAAAATGTGGGCATTTCAGTGACTTGTAGACTAAACACCACACTTCTCTGTGTACTTGAGCCTTAACTATGCTTCCTTTTTGGCTACTATCTCAGTGATTAGTCAGTTTTACCCCAAACCATGGCAATGGGTATTGATCCTTGTTTTCTTGTAGGTTTTTTGCTGACAGTCTTCCATGATGTGTATAATAAACTGTCATATATTTGTAAAATAAGTAAAATATTTGCGTACAAATGAAAGAAAACTACCATTTATACCTTCTCAATTCGCGAATATAATTATGGGGTGATTTTCAAACATTTTCTTGGTGCGTAGCTAACTTCGTTTACTTTCTGTAATACTATTTCTGTGATTTTCACTAGTGATTCGTCGACATACCTAGCAAATGCTGAGTGATNTGTATATACTGAGTGATGTCACGTCACAGTAAATAATAAACCGATGCACCTGAACCTTCCAAATCAAGGAATTTAGTTTGGGAGCTGAAAGTGATATGGGGAAGGAAGAGTCACGTGACTAGACTTCGAAACGTCTGTCATGAAACAGCAAGAATAGTCCCAGGTTTCTGGCCAGAATTACACCAGTTCGGTCGCGAGCTTGCTCTAAAGACAAGAGCCGTTGTGAGGAAGGGCATGTGCCTCTCACATGCAAGCCCCTGCCCACATGTGATATGCAAAATTTTTCACCAACGATGATTGTTCCATCGTGAAGGATGATGATTGGAATTTTATTGAGAATCGCTGGAGATTGTTCCGGATCAGCGAAATTTGACTGAGAAGCAATATAACTTATGTTATATAAATGTAACTCAACCAAAAACATGTAAAATTATTTAGATTAGTGGAATGAAGTTGACATCAGTGAAAATTGCTTCTCCGGATTCAACAGGAAGCTCACTATTACTGTCAATCAATGACACCAATTACAATGCTTTGCCTTCTAATTGATTCAGAGTGAATTCTACTGATTTGCCGTATAGAATCCTCAAATAACTCTAATATAATTTCCGTTGGCTAGTTTTTTGAATGACTATATCCATAGATCGCACTTACTGTGTATATGGCGACACGGGCTCTTCTTGATCGACCTGCCAAAGTCGCAAGATTTATCCCCGCGCTAAAACTGCTCTTCAAGCAAATCTTATCGCAATCGATTTCTCAAAACGATCAATTACTTGCTATCAAACCGAAGGTTATCGAACGCGTCGTTGAGTTCTCGGTCAAAGAGCAGCATTTTCGACTCCAATCAGTTACCTGATGCAAGAACAGAAGAAGTGAGTGGATTGAGTAACGATGTTGCAGCGACGCACCTACATTTTTAAACAAAAGACGTAAGCAAGTACCGGGAAAATCACGTATTCATTTGAGAACAGGCTAAGACTTCCAACACGTTTACGTTTTGCTAATGGATCGCAGCTTGTTTGACGCATTCAGGAGGAGTCTTGAATCAATAACAGACTTGCAATAAAACCATAGACTAAAGATGAAGTAGACCAATTTTTCGTCTTCTTTACCTACCACAAACAACACATCTGTTAAAGTCAAATTGTCTTCGCTGATGAACGTGTTTATTTGTATCTTAATTTTCAAAAGTCAAGCACTTTTATATGAATAAAATATTTTTACCAATTTGAATTTGATTAAACTGCATTACAGATATATTAAAGAAAGTGTACAAACATCTCAAAGCACTGGTTTACTAAACAGTATTCTAACCTCACGCCGTTTTTTGCTAGTGTTGGCAGAAAAGCAGTTCAATTTTGGGATACGGAGATTGGTTGTGCGCAGCCAGCGTGATCGATCTACCTCATATTTAGTCTATGAAGAAAATGAAAAAAGGTTGAAAAGCACTGATTAAAATGAAATTAATTTTCACTTGCATACTTGTTAGTCTACCCCTTTATTGCGTTAATGTAGTAGGCTTTAGTATTTTTTTGAGCAGTGGAATGTAAACTGTGAATACATTGCAATTGTTATGTTTATACGTATCTACAGAAGAACCCAGTGGGAAAGAAGAGTTGTCTTTGAGCCACCAGTAGTAATGCAAGATAACACAATAAAACTATATAGAACAGTTTGCAGTTAATAGCGTTATCATATTGTGTTGCGACGTGTCGTAACTATAAAGTGTTTCCGCCTCACCACAGATANTGAAATTCGCAGTGCGACGAGAATACTGCGCGCCAGTTCAGAGCCTTGCGCTTAGCGGCGATGGCCAACGTAGCCCTTGCAGTTCCCGCGCTTCTCGTCCTCAGAAGCGGAGAAAAGCTCGAGGCAGGCGGGCCCCTTAATGCACAACTTGGGATAGTAAAATGTGGGCATTTCAGTGACTTGTACACTAAACACCACACTTCTCTGTGTACTTGAGCCTTAACTATGCTTCCTTTTTGGCTACTATCTCAGTGATTAGTCAGTTTTACCCCAAACCATGGCAATGGGTATTGATCCTTGTTTTCTTGTAGGTTTTTTGCTGACAGTCCTCCATGATGTGTATAATAAACTGTCATATATTTCTAAAATAAGTTAAATGTGTGCGTACAAATGAAAGAAAGCTACCATGAAAGTATGGAGAAAACTACCATTTATACCTTCTCAATTCGCGAATATAATTGTGGGGTGATTTTCAAACATTTTCTTGGTGCGTAGCTAACTTCGTTTACTTTCTGTAATACTATTTCTGTGATTTTCACTAGTGATTCGTCGACATACCTAGCAAATGCTGAGTGATGTCACGTCACAGTAAATAAAATCGATGCACCTGAACTTTCCAAATCAAGGAATTTGGTTTGGGAGCTGAAAGTGATAGGGGAAAGGAAGAGTCACGTGACTAGACTTCGAAACGTCTGTCATGAAACAGCAAGAATAATCCCAGGTTTCTGGCCAGAATTACACCAGTTCGGTTGCGAGCTTGCTCTAAAGACAAGAGCCGTTGTGAGGAAGGGCATGTGCCTCTCACGTGCAAGCCCCTGACCACATGTGATATGCAAAACTTTTCACCAACGATGATTGTTCCACCGTGAAGGATGATGATTGGAATTTTATTGAGAATCGCTGGAAATTGTTCCGGATCAGCGAAATGTGACTGAGAAGCAATATAACTTTTGTTACATAAATGGAACTCGACCAAAAACATGTAAAATTATTTAGATTAGTGGAATGAGGTTGACATCAGTGAAAATTGCTTCTCCGGATTCAACAGGAAGCTCACTATTACTGTCAAACAATGACACCAATTACAATGCTTTGCCTTCTAATTGATTCAGAGTGAATTCTGCTGATTTACCGAATAGAATCCTCAAATAGCTCTAATACAATTTCCGTTGGCTAGTTTTTTGAATGACTATATCCATAGATCGCACTTACTATGTATATGGCGACACGGGCTCTTCTTGATCGACCTGCCAAAGTCGCAAGATTTATCCCCGCGCTAAAACTGCTCTTCAAGCAAATCTTATCGCAATCGATTACTCAAAATGATCAATTACTTTCTATCAAACCGAAGGTTATCGAATGCGTCGTTGAGTTCTCGGTCAAAGAGCAGCATTCTCGACTCCAATCAGTTACCTGATGCAAGAACAGAAGAAGTGAGTGGATTGAGTAACGATGTTGCAGCGACGCACCTACATTTTTAAACAAAAGACGTAAGCAAGTACCGGGAAAATCACGTATTCATTTGAGAACAGGCTAAGACTTCCAACACGTATACGTTTTGCTAATGTATCGCCGCTTGTTTGACGCATTCAGGAGGAGTCTTGAATCAATAACAGACTTGCAATAAAACCATAGACTAAAGATGAAGTAGGCCAATTATTCGTCTTCTTTACCTACCACAAACAACACATCTGTCAAAGTCAAATGGTCTTCACTGATGAACGTGTTTATTTGTATCTTAATTTTCAAAAGTCAAGCACTTTTATATGAATAAAATATTTTTACCAATTTGAATTTGATTAAACTGCATTACAGATATATTAAAGAAAGTGTACAAACATCTCAAAGCACTGGTTTACTAAACAGTATTCTAACTTCACGCCGTTTTTTGCTAGTGTTGGCAGAAAAGCAGTTCAATTTTAGGTTACGGAGATTGGTTGTGCGCAGCCAGCGAGATCGATCTACCTCATATTTAGTCTACGAAGAAAATAAAAAAAGGTTGAAAAGCACTGATTAAAATGAAATTAATTTTCACTTGCATACTTGTTAGTCTACGCCTTTATTGCGTTAATGTAGTAGGCTTTAATATTTTTTTGAGCAGTGGAATGTAAACTGTGAATACATAGCAATTGTTATGTTTATACGTGTCTACAGAAGAACCCAGTGGGAAATAAGAGTTGTCTTTGAGCCACCAGTAGTAATGCAAGATAACACAATAAAACTATATAGAGCTGTTTGCAGTTAATAGCGTTATCATATTGTGTTGCGACGTGTCGTAACTATAAAGTGTTTCCGCCTCACCACAGATANGTTTGCAGTTAATAGCGTTATCATATTGTGTTGCGACGTGTCGTAACTATAAAGTGTTTCCGCCTCACCACAGATACTCCACTATAGTCCAGGTTCACCACCACTGATAAAAATGCTGGGGGTCGCCAGTTCGGGTGTGAGTGTGGAGAGATTTGGACGGCTTTTAACATCGAGGTATTGAGAGCCGATGAGGGTGAAGTGAGGTGAGTATGGGGCAGCGCCGAAATGAAAGGGCGGGGGAAACGGGAGATCCCCGATAAAACCCGCCGACCAGAGGCACCGTCCGGCACGATTCCGACGTGCGAAAATCCTAGAGCGACCCCACCGGGAATCAAACCCGGTTCGCCTAGGTGGGAGGCGCGTAGGCTAACCACTACACCACCGCGGCCCCTTTTATCCACAAGTGACTGATTGTTTTCCAATGACCAGACATCACGGTCGAGGTCGCTACGGCGTTACTTCCGATGCACTAGGCTCCCAGTTCGAATCCCGGTCAAGACACTGATGTGTCTGCTGTTCCGGCGCATGTGGAGGGCCGCGGCGACGTAGCTGCATCACTCTTAATCCCACCATGGCGAACAGGGTTCGATTTCCGACGTGGTCAACCGGATTTTCGCACGTGGGAAATAAGGGCGGACGTTGTCGTTGTCCGGAGGGTTTTCTTGGGGCACTCCCGCTTTCCCCTGCCTTTTCATTCCGTCGTTGCTCCACCTTTACCTCCCTTCATATTAACTTGCGCCCAAGACGAAGCCCTCTCAACTTAATTCGACGCAAGTGATCTTACGAACTCGCTAGGAATATTGTAAATAAGTACGTAAACTGTCATTCTACTTGCTGCATGATTTGTTTGGTTGTTACTGTAATGTTACCAACTGATACGCATAATGATTACACCCGTTCTTCGCCAACGTACGTGCCATCCGCCATGTCAGATATTTTTGGCTATTTAATTTGTCGAGTAAATAATTAGGGAAACTTGATTATTCCTGTCTTTTCAGCTGTTTGAATACCCCATTATTATGCATTGAAGTTTTGAACATGCATACAGAATTGTCATTAAGAAAAACTTANTCAGCTGTTTGAATACCCCATTATTATGCATTGAAGTTTTGAACATGCATACAGAATTGTCATTAAGAAAAACTTATTTTTATTATTTTATTTGTATTTTGTTACTGAAAATATATGCCTAGGTATTTATTTCAGTTTGCGATACCTTGTTAAAAAAAAAATAGCATGTCTCAGTTATTTTTCTACAAGTAAAATTTTTGGTAACTAAGTTGTTAAAAATGTTTTTGTAACACACCAAGTGAAATACTGTATATTTACAACAGCTTTGTTTTAATTAAAAATATAAAACTGTTTATGTATTTCTATGTTTATGGCAAACTTAGTTTACAGTACTTGCCTGTAAAAATTTATTATTAGTTTTGTACATATCACAGTAAGGTGTTAGGAGATGCTTTATTATTTACATGTAGTGTTATAAAAATTATATTTGTAACTAGTTTCCAAATAATTGTTTCTAATAATACAAAAATATTTACACTGAAAAATAATTGAAAGAACCAAAATATAACTATTTAAGGGCTGTTCACGGTAAACTGAACACTTTCGAAAGTCCTGCTGAAGATCTACTTGTATGCACATTGTGTATTCTTCCACCTTAAGTAAAATTAACATTGCCATGGGCCTGATCACTTTATTCATGCGTCGACCAAGTGAAACTGTCAAATTATTAGGAAAGTAAATATTTTACAAATTTGCTAATTCTTACACTTACATGCATTAAAAACACATAAGGAAAAGAAATAAGTTCAGTATTCACAATTCACTTTTAATTCAACGGTTAGATGTGAAACTACTTTCCCTCCGTCGTTACCAAAATACTGGCCGTCACTGTGCCCGTTAAATTATATGCAGTTAGGAGCAGTGATAATTTTCAAAGGTTGCTTTCATAAGTGCTAAAATAACCGTGAACAGCCTATAATTAAAAATTTTGTAAGAGGAGGGGATTCAAAAATCCCTCATTAGAAATATGCCGGGTATTAGTGATATATTTTATGCTTTGATTACTTGTTTTGGTGCGGAGTAGCGAGCGATTGAGGAGGAACGTTCGATATTTATTTACGAGTAGTTCAGTCAACCAGGGAAAGAAATTATCATGTACAATCATAAGCAAATAAAATGATAGCTGCGGAAGACATCGCCTCTACCGTGCGTCCAATGAACCTTCCACTGACTACAACATAAACGTACTACGTCGCTGCTGTAATCGGGACTGCTTACGTACTTTATCTAAGGAGTGGCGGGATATAGTTATCAGCGATAAAATCGTGCAAGTCATGCCCAACATTGTTTAACCCTCGTTTCACTCGTGTCAGTTGACTCAGTTTTAAGCGTCGAGTACCTAAATTCTCCTTTCTAAACCTGCAAAGTTATTTTACAGTTGTATTATACCTGTTTATGTTACGAATGAAGTGGTCTTATGCAGAAGGGTTAGTAATGACAACGCCTTTAAACAGAATTTTTTCAGAAGTTGCAATTTTAAAGTTTACGTTTCTGTTTTATTCTTGTTTTCGGGGCNTAGGAACCAAATTTCTCTGTCGCTGTCGACAAGACTTTAAAGAAGACACTAAAATAGCCTACCTATGTATATAGGTTGTTCATGGTGAATGGAACACTTTTGAAAACCCGGCTTAAATCTATTGTTATGCAAATTTTTATATCCTTCCGCCATATGTAAAAGAACACCACATTGGGCCCGACCACTTTATTCATGCGTCCATCAAGTGAAACACAAAAAACGTTAATAGTGTCACTAATATTCCAATATTCGCTTGTATGTGACACAAACAAACCAAAACAAAATCAGATAAATTCGGCGACAGCGACGCTAAGCTATGGAACTACTTTTCCCAATTCGCTGCCAACTTTACCAAGAGAATATCAGTCAGTGATTACGTTAAAATGTATGCGATTATTGGCAGTGACTTTACTAAATGTTTGATTTTCAAAGTTCTTAATTAACCGCGAACTTACCATATCTGCATTTTATTTAATAAACATGAGTGTGTATAGCAGTACAAAAGAAATCCAATTGAGGTCCGTAGTGTTCTGTATCGACTTGAGGAGTCGAGCGTAATGCCTAGAAAGTGTAAAGTGGGGAAACAGTTATTTGATTGAAATAGTCTTAGAGAGACGGCAAGGTGATTTTGTGAAGCACTGAAACATTCATAGTTCCATGCAATAATGTACTATGTTCATCTGTGCAGGCTTAGTTGTGTTGTGCCTGGTTTCTTCACTTTTTCAGTTTGATTAAAACCAACTTTTCGTCTGTGTCATCATTGTGTTGCCGTTGCAGTTTTAAGTTTTTTTTTCGTTTAATTATTAATTCTTTTTTTTTTTTTTTGTATATTGTTATTTGCCTTAACGAAATTCCTTGTGGGATTTATTATACGTTTTATTTATGTATATGTTTTAACCACAGCCACGCTTGGTTCATTTTTCATGTTCGTTTCATGTCTCAGACTTGGTTTACTGTGACTAAATAGTGTAGCAATGGAGTATGTTGGAAATATTTAATCTAACCGAACTTACAATGTTAAAGGAAGATTATTATTATTACTTACAAATATATTTTGATTCAAAAACAACTCTTTAGAAAATAACCGCTTATATTTTTAATAGTTAATCCCTTACAACATACTATTTATAGTAAAAAGAACATTGGCCATTCTATATAGGCCTATCATGATATACAAGAAAACTGTAACGAGCAGTTGTGAAATCTTGTTGCCATATATATATACAGGGATGATAGAAAAGTCCTGTTTATAGAAAACACTTCATTAAAACCATAGAGTTCTGCGCTTTATAAAATAATGTTTATGTGCAATAAAGATAGCCTATTTCTATAGTTTTCGGGGGTGCTCTTCCGATTGAAATGAGTCTGGTAAGTGTGGTGTTAGCAGTTTCTGAGTTAGGTCAAAACCCTTGGTTAATTTTTTGTTTATTTTTTTTTCATTTCTCTTATAATTTTCTTTATTAATGGCATTCAAATTAATTTAATATTATAGATATTTTAAAGGGGAATGCAACGATACGTCGATCATTAAAATCGGATAAATGGTTCGCAAGAAATGAGGGTTTAAATTTCACTGAACATTCATTAGGGGAACTTTTATTTAGTTTTCATTTTTCGTGTCTTAATTTTACCAGACTGTGCAATAAAGATAGCATATTCCTTTAGTTTTCGGGGGTGCTCTTTCGATTGAAACGAGTCTGGTGAGAGTGGTGTTAGCAGTTTCTGAGTTAGGTATATTATTAAGGTTTAGGCGACAGTAAAGTGCAATGCCGAATTATGGACTGTAAGAGGTTATAAGCAATTCCGTTCTGAACAGTTTGATATAAATATTGACCTAGTTTTTTAAAAACCGTTTTCTGGACCAAAAAGTTTTTGGTTGATTTCTGGTATTTTTGAATTCTCTTAAAACGTTCTTACCAAATCGGATCCGTTTGAATTTCATATTGTAGAGAATTTAAAGGGTAATCCAAATATACGTCGATCTTTAAAACCGGATAAATGGTTCCGAGAAATAAAGGTTTAAATTTCACTGAAGATTAATTACAGGAACTCAATATTTGGTATTCATTATTTCTCGTCTTCATTTTTTTAATATTGTGCAATAAAATTTGCCTATTCCTATGGGTTTTGGAGGTCCTCTTTCGATTTAAATGAGTCTGGTGAGTGTGGTGTTAGCAGTTTGTGAGTTAGGTCGAAACCCTTGGTAAATTTTTGACTTTTTTCGATTTCTCTTATAACTTTCTTTCTTAAACGGATCCGTTTAAATCTCGTATAATAGAGTATTTAAAGTGCAATACAACGATATGTCTATTATTAAAATCGGAAAATGGTTCGCAGAAATAAGGGTTTAAACTTTACTGAAGATTCATTACAAGAACTCAATATTTAGTTTTAATTTTTCTGGTCTTTATTTTGCCAAAATTCTAAAATAAAAATAGCTTAGTCATATAGTTTTCGGGGAAGGGAGGGGGTGCTCTTTCGATTGAAATGAGTGTGGTGAGTGTGGTCTTAGCAGGGATAAACGAAAATTTACAGCTTGCGCAGTCAGAAGTTAAAGAGAAGAAACAGAATTCGTTCACTCAGTTTTAGGCAAAAAAATAACAATTTATGAGAAACAAGTAATCAAATCTTTCTAAGAAGTGATTAATCGTTATTTTTGTACAAATGACACTTTCTTCTAATAAAACATTTCTCTTTTTTTTAAGCAAAGATTAATAACAAAATTTTTGTATGATTTCCGTTTGGCATGTCTTCGTTACTTCACAAACCACGACGACACAACCCTATGCCAATTTAATAAATTTGTGGTTGAATACTTTTGCAGTGCAGACCTAGACAGAAATGTATATGGTTTCTTGGCCTGGCGTCGCACAATATGGTTTTAAGTATGCATACATAATTTTATTTATATACGATATTGTCAAAATGAAACAATTTGAGTTCTTGGGAGTAGTATGCACATTAGTAATTTGGAGCTGACATATTACCTAAACATCATTTCATAAAAATTAAGAATATAAAATATTTCCTTTGTGAGTTTTATGCTGTCATTAATGTTGTGTGTCTGCTTGTATTGTAGGTTGTTTTAAATAGTTTCGTTGTCGTGCTGTTCTCGTAACGTATTTAGAGAGATACAGTCTGAACCGTCTATAAATAGGCCTATGAGTATGTTGCCTGTTTGGATGCAGCACGGAATAATTTTTTTGAAAATAGTAGTATCTCAGTTAAAAAGAAAGCTAGAGGTTTTTGAAGCGTAAAACATGTTTAGACAGAAGTTATCATAAGTATCGTTACAAATGTATTTTCAAAATTCTATTTAGACTAAATTGTTCTCGTTTTACATAAGCAGAAATAATTTATTCTTTGGAATTTTTAAGTCTTTTTCCGTATTGGCTGCATGCAGTTTATGAAATTCAGCACTAAGTTAGCTTAATTATAACTAGTTCACGAAACACACTCTCACATTTTTAATATATATATATTTTTTACATGATAGTAGCAGTGATTATTTTTCGTATATTTCTGTGGCTCAAGCACTGGGTCATGAATTTGGATTCTAACAATTTGAAGTGTTTCGTAGTTTTGGCGTCAATCAATTATATTCGACACCTTCAGGAAGAAGCTTCAGTAAAATTCAAATACAAATGTAAAGCAGTCAAGTCAAATCATGTCAGTGTTCTCTGAAGATGGTTAGTGTCATTATCGGTGAAACTTTTTAGGTGAAAAATTCAAGCCGATGCGTCTTAAGTCCAGACTGAGAAGAGAATTGCAATAGGAACCAAATTTCTCTACGCGTAATCCATTTAGAGTGTTAATATAAGAACATCAATTAGTTTGGCTGTTGGCACAATTTAAATATTATTAACCTAGATAGTAACTGTAACATAACTGTTTGGTGACGTCTTGTCTGTGATTGTATCTGCAACTATTGATATAGTTACTAAAGCAGAGCATTCTGTTACTTCTACAGAACAGATAGTTTCTTCAACAGAACAACTTCAACAATATTTGGATTCTTCCTGCAACAAACAGTATTGTAATAAACTAACAGGGCATTCTGTTGCCGGTTGGGTTGCTGCAGCCCTGAAGCCCGTTTACATAACTGTTCTTTTGTCACTTCACTGGTTGTTGTTTTTTTTCAATGCATTACCAGAGACTGTTCTGTAGAGGAATTTTGAAGTATAGCATTTTAGGAACTAAAGACGCTATTTGTTAGGTCCATTCACTGTGAAACATGTGAGTGATTTTAGGCAGTGAAATCCGCTCACTGAAAATACAACTCATTAAGTCATGCGGTGCTGTATCTCTCTTATTTATATTACAAGTATCTAAATCACTCAAATTTCTCATATTAATATCGCAAATAAAAATTTCATAAATATTGTGAAGTAGAGACCCTATCATTTCGCGTTATAATTCAGTACCAAGACAGAAGACATAAAAGTATACATTAATTTCACGTGGATCCCCGCTCATCCGAATAACCCTTACAGAACGCCCAACCAATATTATACATTCAGCACTCGCGTTCTACGTGACCAGATGTAACAGGAGAATGAGTTCTGCCTGTGGCGGCAGCCAACGAACAAGTGACCT
This sequence comes from Clitarchus hookeri, assembly GCA_002778355.1. Taxonomy (NCBI): domain Eukaryota; kingdom Metazoa; phylum Arthropoda; class Insecta; order Phasmatodea; family Phasmatidae; genus Clitarchus; species Clitarchus hookeri. The sequence continues at coordinate 157,069 of NQII01001732.1, forward strand.
CAGTTAGAGTATGTACAGGACTGTGGAGTCTAGCTTGGTGCCACCTTAGTTAACGTGAAATTATAGGGCCTTGACTCGTTAGTAATAGCAGAAAACGACGTCAATGGCCATATAAGTAATATTTACACCAAAAATTTATCGAAATTTAAAGTATTTATATTGCCGCTATTGCAAATATCGCGACACTTCAGTACTGAAAATCGTGATAGCACTGATATAAATAAAATACTGTTGTATCGAATCACTCAACAATTTTGGAGCATATCGCACCAATTGCGATATTTCAAAAACCTTGCCTCGTGACCGATATGTAGCCGTATCACCCAGCACTACTAACAAGCTCCTACTAATTGGCAAAACAGAGGAATGAATGAAATATTAACTGTTGCCTCGGCTCAGCGGAATTCACAGAGAATCAGCACTAACCATGCAAAACCGAAATCAGGTTGGCCGGATCGGGAATCGAACAGAGGTCCTTCCGTTCCGAATGCAAGTCCACAACCACTGCGCCACCTTGCTCGATGTCTGAGATCGTTTGGCATAACCGAAACTGCAACATTTCTGGTTCGAATCCCGGGTGTACCGTTTTTGGTTGTAGCTTACCTTACATCTGGCAGACGTCTGGGCACACCAGTTTCTTTATTCTTGCTAGCGTGTAGCTCGTCACGGACCGGTCTGTAGCTGGGCGACAACAGAACGGCCCCGGCAGCATATGTGCCGACCCACAATCATCCGGCAATACAATTAAAAACAATGTCACGGAAATCAACAATATACACGAAGCAGGGTAATTGATATTGAACAAACAAACTTTAAATGTAATAATAATGAACCGCAAAACACATGAAACGGTTTAGGCATCAGTAAAATAACATTCGAGAGCAAGCGTGGAACGATCGACATAACATTTGCATGAGAAGTCGAGTACTCGTAGAGAAAGAATGTGTGCGAGACATGAGTACTGATCAATCACTCAGCTAGATCACTCGGGTAAAAGTATTCGAATACTTTGACCACCATTCAAGATATCTCGAGAACTACTAGGAATCTAATACCTTGACATTTTGAACTCGAATATCCTTGTCATTGCCATAGAATGAATATGAGGTAGACCGATTATTCCTCTTCTGAGCATGTACTCAACATTGACCTTGCCCAAACCAACACAACTGTCAAAAGTGACATGGTCAACAGTGATGAACATGTTTGTTTATATCGTAATTTTGAAAAGATAAGCCCCTTTATATGAATAAAAACACTTTTAGCTCTTTGAATTTGATCTAATCGCATTACAAAATGGCTAGACGAAGTATACGCACATCTAATAGCACAAGTATACATAAACAGTGTTCTAACTTCAAATCCTGTCCACGTCGTTTATGATAGTCGTGTTGGCAGAAAAGCAGTCCAATGTTAGAACACGGAGACTAGTTCTGCGCAGCCAGTGTGATCGCTCTACCTCATACTCACTCTAGGGTCACTGCTTACCAAGACGTTTGCCGGGCAATTAATTTTGTGAGTGTTTCCCCATTCAGCTTCCCAGCATAATAGTGAGTGAAGAGATTTGGGCGGCTCCAAACATCTAGGTCATGAGAGAGCCGCTGAGGCTGAAACGAAATAATGGAGCAGCGCCCGGAATGCAAGGGTGGGGAACATGGGAGATCCCCAAGAAAACCCGCAGGCCAGCGGTATCGTCCGGTACGATTCCCCCGTGCGAAAATCCGGGAGCGACCCCACCGGGAATCAAACCCGGTTCGCCTTGATAGGAGGCGAGTAGTAAGAAGTCTAACCACTACACTAGCCCCCCCCTCCCCAATCTATATAAAAGCGGGGTCTCCTTAAAGTTATATGAAACATAGTTAAATTAAGTTAGCATTACTGTGGTAAGATTGTTCTTTGTTCGCATTTGGCAGATAGCGTTATATCCACGCGTATGGCTGTTACGAGCTACAGGAAAATCGGCGGGAAGCGCGACGTCGTGTCATGAAAACGCCCTCCCGAACCACCTAGCTATCGCGCTGCGGGAGGCAGACGTTCAAAGTGCAAGGTCACGACGGAACTTCGCGAGGTCGTGTGAATATCATTCCGGATAGCACGGCGCCCTTGCTGCAAGGTCAGGGTCGCCGGCCTTCAAGCCGCTCCACGAGCACGGGCCAGGCGATGTAACAGAGGCGGCGCAGAGTGGCGGCGCCACAGGGCAGTGCAACAGCCGCCTGTACCGTCAACTCCAGCCGCTCACGCCGGCAAAATGGCGTCACCTGCCGGCAACATGTCGGTATGCCGTCCGCCAATCAGTGCCATGGTCGCGCACTCGCCAAACGTCAGCCCAGCCGATGCGATAAGGAACCTTTCTCAGCACGCAGCAGCCAATCAGATACAAGGCCAGTTCCCAGAGCCTCGCGCAGCCAACCGTCAAATGGACACGCCCACATCGAAGGAGCCGCCATGCCATTTCGTTTCTGTATAGTTACCTACTCTGTGCCTTCGCTGTGATATATGTTCGTTTCAGCTAACAAAATACGATTTTATACAGGATCGCTCTGAACTGCAGGTACAAACATAATGATATAATTTCTTATGGAAAATGAGGCATAGGCTGTTCACGGTAAACTGAGCACTTTTGAAAGCCCTGTTTAATATCGGCTTGTATGCACTTTGTGTATCCTTCCGCCATATTTAAAATTTACATTGCAATGGGGCTGATAATTTTATTTGTGCATCAGTCAAGTGAAACTGTAAAACTATTAGAAAAGTAAACATTTTGCAAATTCACGTATATGCTTTAAAAACAGAAGAAAAAAAATTGCTGTGTTAAAAAATATTTCTCCAACATTTTTAATTCAACGTTAAGACATGGAACTATTTTCCCTCTGTCGTTTTGTTACCAACTTCACTGGGCTTAAGCTAATCAGCGTGCTCGTTAAAATATTTACAGGTAGGGGTAGCGGCATTTTTCAAATTTGATATTAAAATTAGTTATTTCAAAATTTCAGAAACTGCGTGAATGAAACAACAATATGGCGTGATATATGGCGTGTGTGAACATTTGGCGGGTAATAACATCACCCGTCGTTGGGTAATTAAGGGGTGCCGGGTTATTAACCAATTAACCAACAACAGGGTGTTATCCGTGGATGTTTATCGATTGCTCAGAAGCAAAAAATTTTTACGTTAGGAAGGAACTATTCAGAATTGAGAGAGCATGACGTGATAATCATGTTTACATTAAAGGGACATAAAACCGTGGTCTTGGTGTAACGCGCTCAGATGAACGGTTCTTGAGAAAACATAGTAGTTTCTGACATTTTTCAAATAATTTATTTTAATTCCCAACTCTCTAGAGTGTGTGGTGAAAGGCTACCAAATAATGTCTGGATACAGACAATACCAAATCATCGATATTAGTTACTTTCAGTAAAAATGCAAAATTTTTTTTGTATATTGGAATTTTAAAACAGCTATTTGTTGTGTTTCTCTAATTTCAGTAAAACATTTGAAAATCGTAGCATAATATACGCCTAATTTGACAGATCTTATATTTCATATATAATATTTAAATTAAAAATAGCACTGCACGAAAAATATATTTGCTATCGGTTTTCAAACTACACTCTAAACCTGAAACAATGAGAATTTAGCCAAATAAGTGAACATAGTGAAAATTGAGCGAGTGATAATCAGTGCCTGATAACTAATTGATATGATGACAGAGTTTCAATGATTTATTTGTGATTCCCACTTGATATCGAAAATTCCACTACCATTAAGTCACTTATTCACAGATTGATATCACTCATTCGGGCTTAGAGTGTAATAAAGCCTACAATATTTTAATAAGAAGAACAAGAATTCAAACGCTTTTGGGTACCATTCTACTTACATTTTTACCAGAATTTGTGACAAAAAAGACGGTTGTAAGGTAATTTCCAAAAAACACTGTAAAAATAACTAAGTGGTGCTAGGATCCGAAGAAATATGTCAATTAGTATGCTAGGATGCGTTCTTCTTATATAACGAATTACTGAGTGGCATCGTGATATCGAAGTAACAGCTGTCCCAGTTCCCAACGAAACTGATTTTGATCAGCTAACGAAATGTAGTTTGATTTGGTGAAACTTGTTTTTTATGCCGACAAAATCTGTCTGAAAACAAAATACTTGGTACGACCTACTTCGCGCATTTGTTAGGCTACAAACAAGCAAGTATTTTGTTGCTTCAGACAACCTTTTTCACAATACTTGACGTGCGCGTACCAAGTCGCTTGCTGGGTGCGCGTTACTCTGGATTGACCCGTGTGTCAGATTGGCTGCGCCGTGCTGTGCACGACGTTAATATTGGGGGATGAACTCACGCCGTGTTGCCAGAGTTTCGAGGCCATCTCGCTGGGGCGTGAGGTTTCGCTTCTATTTATGTGGGTGTTCTGTGGCGCGAACGACCCCTCACTGCTTGCAAGAGTCTGCAGATACCTACTGCATCTTCCTTGATGGTCTCCCGCCAAATTCCCGCTTCGGCAATTGCTGTTCCGATGGACGTGCCGATGGCAGTGACGATGCGACCTTCCGTGTCCGTAAAGGAAGTGACTTACAAATAGCAAGGTGCTGACATCTCACAAGAGTAACTCAAAATATAGTCTGTTCCCGGTTTCTTCTCACTTTGTGAATCAAACCTTTGAAAAATCGCCCCATGTAAGACGTGTTCTGTTGCTTCCAAAATATATCGTGTATTACAGGAGTTTTATACATGTGTTAACACAAAAGTACCTTATTTTTGGTAGAAAAAAAAACACACATTTTACTTTTATTTTATATATAAATTATAATACTTCACTTATAATTTATATGAATAAAACAGTGATAAAATAGGTTTTTTGGTAATGCCTAGTAAGAAATAATTCGTAAGCAAAATATAATTATACTAAGTGGGCACGAATGCGGTGCGTTGCTCTTTGGTGTAATTTTCTAGACTCGGTTAAGCTTTGTTTGCATGAGGTGCAGGAATATCTAGGAAGTATAACTTTAGCAGGGCTTCAGAAAAGTTTTAAGTGCCCGTGAATGTACTATAACGACATATGTGCGGTTAACACTTTCAACACGATGCTGGTATGCGTACGGGCAACGATTCAATAATATGTGTTGTTATTAAACCTCTTACAACGATCTCTTTAACTTTATGCCTTAAACCAGTATTAACTGAGCATACGATGAAAACAAGTCCTCCAAGTAGGTACGTAGTGTGGCCGAAAGAAACGGCTCCATCGTAAAATACTTGACTGAGCATGATGAACTGATGGACCCTATCCGCTAGAATCTCTGATGCTGGTTGCACTTGAAAATGTCTGCATCCTCTAACACAGCGGACCATTAACAGATATTCGTTGGCACAATTGGTGAGTTCTGCGTGGGCAGGTGAACTAAAGAGCTAAAAGCAAACTGCAATAGCCAATAAAATGTTAGTTTCCCTACTGGTGCATATACACGTTTCACAACTAGCATGTTGGAAGCAGTTATTTCACTTCTGAAAGTCACTGATTGTTGAAAATGTTAAAAAGAAGACCCCTGATTACACCACTTTTCTGAATTTTTTTAGTAAGACCGTAGGGTTGGTGTAGTTCTCTTTAATTTCTTAATTTCTAAAGAATACGAGACCCTTACATATTCACTTTAGTTTTTGTTACTAACTTAAAGCGTTTGATATCTGCGACTGCGAAAGTTGTGATATAACCATTGAGAAACGTCGAAATCTTCATACCATACCTACCAACATTCCGTCTGGCAGACATGCACAAAGGCCCCTAAGCTACTGTGGCCCTTTTTATAATATGAGTTAGAACAGTGTAAGCAAACCACTGTAAAGTACACCCACAGAAACACACAACATTGAAGCTCAAAATTTTTGTGGTATAAATTAATTTAGAACTGAAATAAACGAACAGTATAAAACAAACTTACGCGCAGTTTTATTTACGGAGGCATTTTATTCCTAGTGCTGTATTTTTCATTTGTTGCATTTTTCTCTTTATGTGATATTAATAGAGAAGAGTTTTCCATGCAACCATTGAGATTGTTACAGCGTAAAGGAGATGCGAACAAAAAACTTAATTTACCTAGTTGCTTCGAAATAATTATTGGCTCAAAATTTAAAACAACGATACGAACACATTCTAGTTGCGTTGGGTTCATGATAAAAATTTTGGCGATGGGTTTTTTTTATGTTAGTTAACGGTTCAGAATGACTGATGATTTTAGTTCATGATGTTGATATGTCCTGCTCGCTTTAGGATGTCGTGTTTACGATTTCGAACGGGTTGCATTGGGCGGTTTGTTGAACGAATTTCAGGAAATTCCAGTGCAGCGACTTTCCGTTTAATTTCCCCAAATACTTGTTATTTATTTGACTTGCCATGTGCAAAGTGTGAAATAATAATTTAATTACTGAAAAGTAAACATATCCTAACAATAACTGCGGAATTGAATTTGTAGCAGTGAAATCATATAGTCAGTTTGAGGTTGATTCAGTACTTCTGAGGTATCCTAATTACCCAATTGTACTTGTTAAGTACATGCATATGCTTACTTGCTTTGGTATGAATGTACTGTACTTGTCCAGACTATTCGGGCACTACACTCGTCTCACACTCTGGCGGCATCAGCATTAACCTCTTAACGTACACATTAATTTTATTTTTCAGGTGTTACAAAGAGATAATTTTTGGTGTGAAAAGTTCTTACAAATTTCTTATAACAACTGAAACTCTGGAACCTATGGAAAGGGATTCCATAGATCTATGGCACAACAAACGACCAATTATAAAATAGTTTGTGTATCTGCAGCAACCAACAGCACTATCCAGAAAAAGGCGCTGTGTTTATTGGCGTTAGCTTCTGACCATGATTTTTCCTATTCGGCAACATTTCAGACGTGAACGAGTATACTCGGAACAATATGTCAAGGGGTTAACTACAAGAAACGAGAAAACTGTATGTCTACTGCATGGAGACACGAGCGTGCTTCGATTCTTAGCTGAAATTTTTGTTATTTACGTACAAAACAAATAACTATTAAATTAGATTTTGACTTCCGCTGTGTTTTTCAGTCACTGATCTAGATTAGCACAAATACACATAGAATATCAAATAACTGGAATCACTATTACTAAACTTAATTATGTTCTCAAGCTATTCGCTGGAGACGAGGGGAAACTGACGACCTAAAATTGCTTACCTACTTACAATTAAAAGTATAACAGTATATATTTATCATATTTTCAAATTGACGTTCTATGCAGCTTAACTCTCTGTTAACATTATTTTAAGCATTCCAGTTTTCCTTTAAAGTATTTCGCAGTGCTTGGTTTTTTGCTGGATGATAAATATTAAGTAAATAATAACATATGTGAAAATGACAACATACACGATAATGTCTCGAGCCTCTTTCGAATTGTAATTATCTGAGCATCCATCGCTGATTTTTTGGCGGAGCATGTTATTAAATAATGTTTCGTATTTCTTCACACGAACGTACGCGCCCTCGGGAGTTCGCGTACCGCAGATGGAATACCAACGCGCCATATACAGCAATCTTAACAGACAACTGTTATTTTTCGCTGCACTCCTGTAATTCACGTAAAAAATACCAGGTTTGCGTTGAACGACTACGATTCACCCGTAGTCCCAAGTTAGTGTTTCGTTAAGCCCCTGCCGCGCTATCAAATTTGTTCCGTCAAAATGTTTCAAAAAAGTTTTTCGAATAATGTTGGAAAGTCATGACGTCGCCGAACCGTCATTAACGTAGTAATGATTGTCTGAAAAAAAAATTTTTATATCAACAGTTGATATCAAATATTTTTCATAAAGTATCAGTTCTTTACTATCTGTTAATGTGTAGCGGGTTTAGACAGTCAGAATCGGGCACCACAAAAGTGTTCATTACAGAACTTGGAACCAACACTTGCAAACGAAATACGGCCAAACAATTTGGGTAAAATCTTCCCGCAGGCCTACATATATGCTGCTGAAATCGCACATTGTATATTAATACTAGCTGACCCGGCAAACGTTGTTTTGCCATAAAAAGTATTTCTAGTGATTATAGTATTAGAAAAAATAACTATAACTTATTGTAAGTGTGTGAGGATGTTTTGCTATAAAAAAATAAGGGTTGGTGGTAGAAGGGTGAAAATTTAGGAGGGTATGCATTTTTTGATGCCACATCATAAAAAAAAAATATAAAAATTTTGTTCAAACAATAAAAAAAAATTGTATGGGGGTGGCCACCCTTATTACTTAGGGGTGTAAAAATAGATATAAATATATTCTCAGACCTACCGAGTATACATAAAAAACTTCATAAAAATCGGTCCAGCCGTTTCGGAGGAGTTTAGTGACTAACACTGTGACGGGAGAATTTTATATATTAGAAGATTATACCTTCCTCAGTGTTAAGATTTCCCGTTGGCATATATTCCAAGAAATGTTTACAGAAAAAAAAAACTCGATGTTGTGCTACTTGCAGCCTACAACTTCCTATACGTGCAAGAATGTCATTGCATGCACGTGTCTACACTTCACTGGGTAGTGCAGATCGCCAGTAATCGTCAGCGGTATCGGCAAGAGATTACTCCGGTAGCGAGTGGGCAGGAAGCAGATAGCGGCGCGGAAACTAACGTTATTTAGCCAACAGCGTACAGCAAGTCAGTCGAGCACGCAGCGGTGGCCCTAGCTAAAGGTTGTCCACGATAAACTGAGGAGCAGTCTTGTAATCAACCTTTGAAAAAAATCACTACCTGTAACTACATATATGTCACAGTGTACATTAGCATGCGGGGACAGCGTAAAGAAATGAAAGGAGTCCTAAAATTCGACGTTGTATTGCGAGCGCAATGCTTAAATTTATGTCCAGTGTTTGTTGTTTTATTCGCATAGTAAAATTTCGCAGAAAAGCGACACATTTGTATGCTTAACAATTCACCCGATCTTCTTTATTAAACGTCTGTTCGGTTTTTTATCGGGACTTTAAAAGTACTATAAAGTGAAGCTATACTTGTTGCAGTCAGCAGCTAGTATTTCATTGCATTCTTTGAGAAAGAAAATGAACTTAAATGTAAGACACTTGACACAACTTATGACAAGCTGAGTTTACATGCTACATACATATTTACGGAAGGAAATAAGTGACTGACAGACGATAAATACATGTGTAAAGATAATTACTTTTTATTTATTTTTTAGGTACGACAAGGCCCCAGTACTGCCACACACAAAAAATTCTTACTAAGTTTTCTGTACTGCAAATAAACCCGTTTATTTGATGTTGTTTTTTTTTTTACAGTAACACGTTGCTTTTGTTCAAAGATAAGGTTACAGAAACAATGTTTCCTGTTCAATAGATGTTTTCTTTATACGTTTTTGTTTTACGGCAAAATTACCTTTCTTTAAAGGAAAAAAAAAATTTAACATTCTTTGAGCTACTTTTGTTCGCAGTAAATATTTAGTACCAAAGGTAACGGTTTAGCAATATTAGAGGTTTTCTGTCGTACATTGTAGTTTTCCGTACGTAACTTTTGTTCGGACGCAAACATTCATAAATCAATATATTCTGCAGTTGCGAAACTGCAACTGAGCAAATATGCAATCCCCCTGCAGACGTTTGATGCCATTCTGAAGTGCAGTGACGTTTGCTAAAGGATGCTCGGCTAGTAATACGGGTTTTACACCAGTCGTAGTTTTTTATCGTATACAATTTTAAAATATTTGTAACTTCCTTCTTCTTTAATAATCATGTTTTTTTTTTTTTCAGAGTACAAAACTTTTTACAGCGAACTTATATAATCACAAAGTCGTCTGCTTAACTACTGTAACGACAATGCAAGGTTAACATAGTCATTAACAGGTTAAACAAAAATTATATTTGTAGTAAACCAACTTTGCGGTGGTTCATATTTAAACTACTTTTTCTTTGCGGCAGCAAATCATGTGTAGCAGCAAATAAAGCGTTTTTACAGTGCAGTACATATTTGGGGGTAGCAATATCAGCCGTTGCTAACACGCCACGGTTTTAAAACTGATTGCTGTAAAAAAAACAAGCAAGCAACTGGAATACTTCTTAATTTTCAGACTCGTAAATAACGATTACGTATTTACACGTACATGCGACACCAAAAAACATATTTTTGGTACATTACATAAATAAATATGGTAATACATTAATTGCTACTGCTCGTGTAATGTATTCGAGGTGATGAGAATATTTAACTTGGTGATAAACCGTATTAATTTTGTACATTACTTTGTACAAATGGCAGTTTACTCACGTGTGGCCGTGTACGCGTTGTATGTACCTAGTCCACCAATAAATATCTGTTAAAATTATATGACAAATTTTCGAGATTCCTGTGCTTCCTCCTACAGCATTAGCGCTAATCAGGAAATTCTCATACGGTTTTTCAGTGATGCTAAACAAGAAGGGTCAGAGTTATTTTCAGTCGTAAACATTATGACGTGCACGCTTTCCTAAGTACTCTATTTAGTTACGTACTTAATGAAATATTTAAGGTAAGATATAATTTTCCGAAGTAGCATAACAAAATATACCGCCTACGAATTTAGATGCAAAACAAAATGAATGTGTTTAACATGCTGGCCGCCATTTTGCGCAAAAAATATTCTCCGGAAAGGCCAAACCTTTACTAGGTTGCTCTGTATTACAGAAATTTTGTGTAGTGCAGTCATCAGTCGTATTTTAGCGCTGATTAATAGCACGTGTTTTATCTGTCAACAAGTACGGAATTTTCGCAAGTAACATGCCTTTCTCACGGCCATAGTATCACGTGTGCAGGATATGAATAGAGGCCTGAAAAATTCGCAGGATCAACGACCTGTCAGCTAGGATTCACAGCAATTTGTGCACGTCATGTTATTATTGATTCCCTACTGCCACAGTGGGAGGCCGTGATGGGCCGACATTTTGCTACGTGTTTATTATTGGCTCAGAATGTTCCAGGACGTGTCAAATAAGTCATCAGTTAATTGCAAAACTGACGCAGACGTACAAGTGCTTACATGAGCGGCGGAACCAGTGCGTCAGGGAGGTCATATGACACCCTTATAATCTGCTGTAAGGGTCAGTTTCTCAGAAGCAATAATAAACCCACACTAAAATTACGACTTTTGTTGTTAAATTAATACCACGCGTAAATATAAATTTGATAATTATTTTCAAATGAAATTTGAAAATGTGAAATTTTGAGTAGGCTTTAATAATTTAGTATGANATATAAATTTGATAATTATTTTCAAATGAAATTTGAAAATGTGAAATTTTGAGTAGGCTTTAATAATTTAGTATGAATTTTTTTGTGATATTATCATACTTGCTAGTGTTAATTTTAATTTTAAACCCCAACAAGTATTTTTTTTTTGTCTTGCTCCTTGGCCCCCTAATGACAAACATCTTCCGCCGCCCCTGAGTGTTTGGAATCTAGTTTGNTTTTTTTTTGTCTTGCTCCTTGGCCCCCTAATGACAAACATCTTCCGCCGCCCCTGAGTGTTTGGAATCTAGTTTGTCCCCAAATAAATCTGCGAATTTTTCAGATCTCTTAAGCGCCAAGGCATGTAAATATAGGTAGGCCTTAAGAGTCTCGTTGACAGCTAGGTCATTAGAGACGAAGCAAGTTGCTGAGAGAGGCAGGAACGGGGTAATGGCATGCAGCAAGGAGCCATCCCAGCATTCGCCTGCGGGGATTTCGGGAAAACATGGAAAACCGGAATCAGGATGGCCAGACAAGAAATCTAACCCGGATCCTCCCGAACGCAAGTCAAAAGGTTTGCCACTGCGCCACCTCGCCGGATGAACTAAGTAAAGAATTGCACGTACCTAGGCTGTTCACGGAAACGTGAGCAGTTTCGAAACAAATCGTTGGAAAAAATTCACTGTACTAACAACATTTATACGCAATCGCTATAGGTAGAGACCTAAAAAATTCGTGAGTTCAATGATCTGCAGGCTATAATCGACAGTCCTATGTACAAATATGCCGATATAAAGTGCACATTGGTTGTCTGCTGTCACAGAGGAAGGTGACGATTGGGCCAGCGTTCTTCAGGAGGTGTCAAACACCATGTCGACCAATGGCTAAAGTTATATAAAGGCATGTGTTTTGAATCCTAGCTTGTCCTAAAATTAATCCGCGAATTCTTCAGGTCTCTAGCTATAGGGGCACATGTTTCCATCGAAAAGATTCAACGACAAGTTGTACTCCAAAATACTTTGGTGCCGACCCACTTTCGTGATTGGCTGATTTTAAGTGACACGCGTCTTAAGGTTCTGCCCGCATATCACGGACGATGATTGTCGAAGTAACCTAACTCTTACTGGCCCATTCAGGTAAGAAAATGTCTTCTCGCGAAGACACGTGGCCAATGACAGAACGTAATTTACTAATGTTGATGTAGAATAATGAAGTCTAGCCTGCGCTGCCACGTCCAAGCCTCTTACCTCTCTGCCAGCCATTCACGGACGTTCAGTGCTGGAGTAACTTAGATCTGATTGGCTCAGGCGAGTATAAAATGTCTTCTCACTCAGACACGTCGCCAATAGCCACAGTAAATTTGCAAGTATGCACGCACGAAGTTGAAGTATAGCCTGCGTGTAAATCTTTTCGCGAAAAACAGGCGGCCATGCTTATAAGTAGAGACCTGAAGAATTCGCGGATTAATTTTGGGACAAGCTAGGATTCAAAACATTGACCCACGCCGTATTTGACACTTCCTGGAGAATGCTGGTCCAATCGTCGCCTTCCACTGTGACAGCAAGCAACCAATGTGCAGTTGATGTCGGCATATTTGTACATAAGACTGTAGAGTCTTAGCCAGCAGGTCATAGAACACGTGATTTTTTCCTGTCTCTACTTATGAGTTTTACGACACGCTGCTGTGAGCGGAGATGTTAAAAGACTATACGACCCCTTGACAGCGGCGGGTTCCGAAATGTTTGTTCTCACAACCGGTGAACAGCGTGCTGTGTGCTAGGTGTAAGTGAGTGAGTGAAGAGATTTGGACGTGTCCTAACATCGANCACAACCGGTGAACAGCGTGCTGTGTGCTAGGTGTAAGTGAGTGAGTGAAGAGATTTGGACGTGTCCTAACATCGAGATCCTGAGAGCCGATGTGTGCTGTGTTGTAAGCGATAACCGTTCCTAAAAGAGAAGCGCAAAAACTTTCATGAAGCNATCCTGAGAGCCGATGTGTGCTGTGTTGTAAGCGATAACCGTTCCTAAAAGAGAAGCGCAAAAACTTTCATGAAGCAAATTTCGTACAACGGAGACGACAGAAACATCGGTCACTTGATTCCTAGCTGTGCACAGTACTGGCCATAAGCATTCTTCATGTGCAACATGTGCAGTGGCGGATCTAGAAACCCACTATCCCTTTCATTACCACATTAATTTATAATTTATATTTTCTTGTGTGGCAAATAAGTGATTTAAGTTGCGTACTGTACTTCAGATGACAAAGGACATACTTCGTTATCACAACCAATAACCTGTAGGCTTTGTGTTCGGTGATGAGTGATATGAACCCCAGGCATAACTTAGCGCAGTAGTATGGTTTACGAATCAGCCACGCACAGGGAAGATCATTGGACACGGAGCCTCGCAGAGTACAGGATTGGTCAAATATAAGTTTCCTGTGCAACATGTAGACGATTGTCTGCAATGGGCGTTAAAGGATGAAGGAGGGGGCTACATGAGGAAAGGGGCATTATGGATTATGTTCAAACCACATGTTTACCAGTAGGCATTGCGGTTTAATGCTGCATATAAATGTCAGTACTTAGTGGATATGCTCTCTAAATACTTTTTTAAAATATTCCTTTACTATACTAATTATATGAATTACTTTCTTGTTAGTGTACCAAGTGTATATATTAACAGCTCTGAGGTAGAGGCTCAGGCCACCGTAGCCCCCCTCCCCTTCTACTTAAATCAGCCACTAAACGTGTGCACGGAGACTGTGGACGGGGAGATCGGTCCACATGAAGTGAATCATGCGTAAGGTTGTGGGGTGAGCCAATAAGCGATCCGGGCTTCTCGCCATATGATTATAAGACCTTAGCATGCGCGGCCGCTAAGTATCGTACAAGCAAGCTGCCATTCACAACACGTTCGCCGTGGCAAGGGCGAGATAAGATTGCCATTGTCACGTCTACCAAAACTGCCAACTCTACTACAAGAGAGTTGCAGTCAAACTATATTTTGGTAAGTCTGTGTTTGAAGAGGTGTTAACACTGACACCATTCTCGAGGTCGTGCGGTCCCTCCGTAAGAATGAAAATGGTGGTTGAGTGCGCATGCGCACTGCGCAGGAACCAGTATCCGTGTTCCAACATCGGAATCGCTTTGTTTTGTTTGTTGTCAATAATAGCACTATCAAAAACGACGTGAGTAGGGTTTGAGGATAGAACTATTTTTATGCAAGCAAGTGCTTTTGAGATGTGTATACACTTCTTCCAAGCTAGTTTCAATGCAACCATACATTTTTCAAGTTAAAGTATTTTATTCATATAAAAGGGTGGGACTGTTGAAAATTCAAATGTAAACAAACACGTTCATCACTGTTGACCATGTGACTTCGACAATCTTGTTAGTCATTGGCGAGTCAATGTTGGGGCCATGCGCAGAAGATGAAAATCTGTTTTTATTTTATATGTGTTCTGTTCACATCCCAAGTGAATGCCGGAACAGTTTCTCGAAATGAACCTTCCCGTTCCATTCTCTGTTTAAGTAACTTCCTGATAATACAATGTGCATAAAGAGAGAGATGATCAATTATTTGAAATTATTTTTTTGTTGTCTATAAACCTTTGAGTAATTACTGCCGTAATAATTATATATCAATGATTGCACGGATTTCATTTTATGTGATCGGCGGATAATTATATCCATGGTAGGGTTTGTCTTTACATGATTATGAAAGGGGAATCAAACTCGGTTCGTCCNGATCGGCGGATAATTATATCCATGGTAGGGTTTGTCTTTACATGATTATGAAAGGGGAATCAAACTCGGTTCGTCGTGGTATTAGGCGAGCGGTTTGACCACTAACTACACAGGAGGTCTAGATATTCAATTCGTGTCTAACTGCCAGTAGGTCTGAGGGCAGTGAATACCCATGGGCAAATATTTTCAAATTTAAACCGTAATTTTCTTTTTATCCAGGGCATTTGAAAATAAGCTAGAAAGTTAGAGTTTAAAATTTTTGCCAAATTTAATCTTTTTCACTTGTCATTTTCCTCTCCTTCTTTGCATTTCTCATGCCGTTGTGCCCTTAATTTAATTTCTGCGGGGTGCAGCGTTGGTATAGTGGTCATACTACTTGCCTCCCAACAAGGCGAAACTAGTTCGATTACTGCTTCCGGATTTTCGCACGTGGGAATCGTGGGTACAATTCCGCTGGTCGGCGGGTTTTCTCGGCGATCTCCCGTTTCCCCCGTCCCCTCGCATTCCGGCGCTGCTCCATCCTCACCTCGCTTCACCCTCATCGGCTCTCAAGACCGCGATGTTAAGAGCCGCCCAAATTTATCCACTCCACTCATTCTGAAGAATTTCAACTTATCGTGTGACTTTCTTAATTCATACAGGTGGGTATTTCCAACCTCCGAACCCTGGCCTGTCGCCACACATAACATCCGCGCCGAATATTTCCGCCCTCTGGGGCTTGAGATCTAACTGGGCATCCCAATGGTGTGGGGGGGATGGTAAAGGGGGGGGTCAATTTTTTAAGGAAGTTGCACAATTAAACAACTAACCAGTAAGCAGTATGAAGTAGGCAGTGGGTAGTAACTATCTTAATACCAAATTCGACCAATAGAAAAGCATTGTACAGTATGTTATTTGAAATCAAAATTGAAGCAGGATTTTATTTACTTGTATTTTGGCTGTGTGTAGTTTTTTTTTAAAGCAGGCTATCAGAAATAAATTTTGAAACTTAATCATTTGAAATCAAAATAGAAGTATGTGTTCATTGAAATGTACGCTCCTCTGTGATTTGCTAAACTTAAGACCTGCGAATTTACTTTTTATAGTTTCCAATTAAATGTTATTCCGAGAATTAGGCAGTAAGAAGTAGCTTCTTATTTGACGATGAACGAAGACGATGGAAGACTATATTTTATACATAATAATGCTTAAGTTTTCCATTGTGTAAACCCCTTAAGTCACTATCTTCCTAATCAAACTCTGCGACTGGACAGTAAAAATCAAATCTTGACATGACATACAGAACTACTTAACACAATTTTTTTAAGTATCTACGGATTCATATATATATATATATATATATATATATATATAGGTCCCTATATATGTATATATTATATATACATGTATTATGTATATTACATATATCTTATTATTTTCCCATATGGGATATAGGTTATTGAATAATGAACATACGTTTAATTACGGTTACAGATGTGAAACGAATCACGTTAGAAAAATAAGTGGTATTTAAGAATAACTATTACCATGTTCCTTGTGATTTGGTGAGCTTAGTTTTTAAATATTGAAACTAGAAATTGAGTTGTGGAGGATTATACGTAAATACAATATGGCAGGGACATTTCTCTCTTAACCGCGGGTCCACCAGTGAATAAATGCAGAGTGTTTACGGCGAACGGCACCAGGCGTCTTGCAGTCTGCCTGAGGCGCGGACGCCAGTGACAGCGGGACAGCTCGCNGTGAGCCTGCCAGTTGACGGCGAGAGCGCCGACGGCAAAGGTTGCGTGGTGGCGGTGTGCGCGCGCGTGCGTGTAATGCCAACGGCCGTCGTCGCCCAAGACTCGCCATGGTCGCCGAACTGCCGGGACGGAAGGTAAGAGTGGCGATCCCGCAGACTTGTCCAGGTTCTCCATCAACTACTCCAGCGTGTTCCAGCGTACCTCGCGCTGGAGAACTCCAGCCGCACACGCCAACGAAATGTCGGAATTCCCTGCGTTAATCAGCGCCTGGTAACCTAGTTGCCAGCCGGCAGCCTAGCCAGTAGGTAGAGCTCCGAGTATTCCGCAGAGTATTCCGCTAATTCATTCGGTGGCGAGGTAGACTTCAAACACTTGTTCTTTCCTCCTTCTGTTGTGGTAGGACGGCAGTTCTTTAGACACTCCTCGTTTAACTGCTAGTCAATAATAAGCAGGAAGCAGTAGTGCGCGAGTGATCTTTGAACAGTCATGTACAAATGCTTCGCTTGAGCAAACGATTGTGTCTCGAGTGTATAGAAGACTACTGTCAAGTCTAGCCTGCTGCGAAATGTTCGAGGCTGTATCAGTAGGGAACCTTTCGCAGCTCCCAGTAGCCACTTAGACACAAGGCACGTTCCCATAGCCTCGCGCAGCCAATCAGAGAACGGGTACGTCCACAGCAAAGGAACCGCCATACTATTTCGTCTCTGTTTAGTGATCTACTCTGTTGTGTAGTTATCTCGAAGTTTTTGGTTTGTACGTCTCGCGGTGTCATGCGTCGAAAGGTCAAGGACGTCAGCATCTCCGCGACGGCCTGCTAACTACAGGAATACAGACTCGGAGAGACTGGGCGCGAGCCTTCGCCAGTTGGGCTTCCTAACCACGAGGCGTGCACGGCCATAGAGGACCTCCTTGCGGTGTCCACGCTTCAAGTACGGATCGTAATGCAGCTGTGCGTAGTGAACAAAAAAAAAAGACATCTCCAAATCAGTTTAGTTGACTGCGGTACGCTGCATGGCAATGTTTACTTCAAGCAACATTGCAAATGCGCGAGTGTTCGTAGCGCAATAGATGTGCACTCACGGTTTGTAAAATGGAAAACGCCTTTGGTATTTACATGACGAGAACTTCCTCTTGAAGTACCGTTACAGTTTTCCTTACACGGAATCCATTAATAATGACGTAACATATTATGGGAAAGCTACCAGAAGTATTCCTGTTTTTCATGTCGCCGTTAGATTTTTTTCCTCTGTGCAACTCAGTTGTACCTTGTTTCTGTGCTTACGTAACTAAAAGCTACTTCTATAAACACATGATTTCGTTCGAGCTTATACTACAGTATAGTAACACTGGCAGCATCAATCTTATAATCCGTATTCAAATATTGCAAAGATAGTGTATGATATTTTTCCCTTGTCACATAGTTAAAAATTAAATGTTCAATTATAATTGTTTGTAGTCCTAACACGTTAACATGGGTCACCCTTTTAAACAAGGCAGTCTAGCCTGAGATATTCGATTATAGGTTGTAACATGTAAAAGTTCCGTGACATTAAACATAAAAAAACCCGTTACATTTTCAAAAGAATACAATGTATTTTAAACGTTTTTAATCGACTATCGGTTCTCTCTGCCGCTCATCTGTAGAAACGTGAAATGCGTAGTTATAAGTGTAAATAGAAACAACTTTTTTTTTTAAATGCCGTACTTAAACGAATGAAATATCGTGTTTTTCTAGACACGTGTTAACCTTTTCAGCTTCGTATTTTTACTTGATACGTGACAATGCAGCGTACAACTGCTGATGGCGAATATGATTCACAAAATGTCATCCGTTCATTCGACTGCTTCCGTTGATGAAAACACGACGCTTTTATTTTGGGACTCGGAACCTCGGAAATAAATTGGAAGGGTGCTTTATCACGGTTTTCGGTGCCATCTTGTTTACGCCACTTTTTATGCAGGTGAAATAAAAATTTTATCTAATGATTATGTAGCTAACTTGCACGATTTTTTTTATCTGACACTATAAAATTCTAACAATTTTTTTTACAAATAATATAAAATAGTTTGATGTACGATAACAAAAGTGCTTACTTAATATTTCTTTACATCCTTGTGGTGGTGATGATTCTTCCTCTAAAAAAAATAAATATTTTTTAACCTGTTCGGTAATTCTAATGAAGACAGTAGTAGCAACGCCGGAAAATAACATAANAAAAAAAATAAATATTTTTTAACCTGTTCGGTAATTCTAATGAAGACAGTAGTAGCAACGCCGGAAAATAACATAACGTTAACATGTTTCGGGGTTCGAATACTAGATAAGCATTGGATGTTTTCTTTTAGGCCCGTGTCTGGTATGGTGTGCCAGCGTTGACTGATTATCTTCGTAACTTAAGTCGCAGACGTTGAAAAAGCCTAAAAAAAAATTAATAGATTATAGACGCAGAAACACTGATACCCATATACTAAAAATGAGTTGGACCGATTTTCGCCTTATTTGCATGTCCCCAACATTGACAACGCCCATTACTAACACAGCTGTCCAAGACACATGGCCAACAACAATTTTAAACATGTTTGTTTACATTTGAATTTTCAATAGACCGCCATTCTATGATTTTATATGAATACAATACTTTGACAAAACTTGGATATATTCTAATTGCACTAAAACACTATGCTAGAGGAAGTGTACAAAAATCTCGAAGAACTTACTTAGAATACATGAGCAGTGTTATAACCTCAAATCCTATACACGTTGATTTGTATAGTGCTATTTACAATAAAGCAGTCCTATGTTGAAACACGTATAGTGGTTACTACGCAGCTTGCTTGCGTACACTACCCCATATTCTCTGTACGCTGGCAATATCACAGAGTATGTGAGTCTACAGTGGTCAAACATTCGCTTATACCGCGAACTCCAGCTGCACACGCCAGCAAAATGGCTTCCCTGGCCAACAAAATGTCGGAACGCCGTTCGCAAATCAGGCGCCTGGTAACCTACTCGCCAGCTGGCAGCCCGGCCAATCACCCTTTTCAACTCGCAGTAGTCAATCAGACACAAAGCCCGTTCCCGTAGCGTGGCACAGACAACTAAAAAAATGGGTACGCTCACTTCAAAGGAACTGCCTCGTCATTTTGTCGGTGTGTATGTATAGTCTATTCGTGGTTTCGCCACACATTTTTAAATCAAAGCCCTTAAAAATCATCCCGTTCATAACATATTCGGTGGTTTCCTAAATATGCAATGCATGACAAGTGTTTTATATTTGTGTTGACATAAAAGTACCTAATGTTTTGTTAAATTGAACTTTTAAATATATCATATCTATAAAGTGTAACATTTAATTTATTTAATATCAATAAAACCCGTAAAAAAATTGGTGTGTTGGTAACGCCTAATAAAACTCATGCAGAATATTATTACACTGAGTGCGCACGAATGCAGTGCGTGGTCCCTTTGCTGTAATTTTCTAGACTTGGTTGAGGTTAGTTTCCATGAGGCGGAGGAATATATTGTAAGTAGAACTTAAGCAGGGCTTCAGAAAAGTTTGAAGTGAGTGGACTATACTTATCTACTGTGTGGTAATACCGAGTGCGTGATGTCCACGTGTCGATAAGCACGTGCAACGGGACTGTCCCGTCGAGAGCGAATGGAAACGTGCAAAGTACGGATCTGGTCACGATTGTTCCTGGAGTCGCGCCAATGCTTCCAGCACGTGCATCAGCTGGAGTCTCGCGCGCACATCGACCGTTCTAGAACGGACACGGGAATTTTGGCTGTCTCTGTCAACCTGTAGGTTTTGACGAGGATTTAAAAAAATATGAAACTGGTTAACGGCTAATTCAACTATTTCGATGTCAACTTAAAAAAAATCCCAGCCCTAACTGCGCACTTTTAAATGGAAACACCGATTGGTATGACTACAGAAATCTTGACAACCAACTATGAACAGTATTTAAACATGTTAACGTCTTACAAACGTCTATACAGTTATTTCTGACCTTTCTAAACGCATGGTTCCCGTGACGTGAAGTAAGGACTGTTCCAATTCAAACGAAGGGCATGAATGCACCCTCAAATGCCCCCTCCCGCCAAGGGCACGAGTGATATTCCCTCCACATGCCCTTTACTGTAAGTTCTGTTTTTTAATTGTTTGTAAGTTACCTATTCATCTTATTCCTGATATTTGCTGGACATAGTTGTTTGTACACAAAACTGAGCCAACATAAGAAAAGCATCGTGATTTTTTTTCCTATATATATATGTTGCAAATTACGAAACGATTACGAATGTTCGAAATTATAGCCAATTCGTCACGAAGTGGCAAATGTGGTGTGGGGAATTGTGGGCACTAAAGGGATTAAAGGCAAGTGAACGAGGGTATGTTGCAATGAATTCGAACATAACTTAAACCTTTTCCACGGCTCCCCTGCGGAATATCTAATATAAACTTGCAGGTTCGGACTTCTAGCTAAGCATTTTTACTGGTGCTTGCTAAATTAAAAAAAAAAAACATTTATAATGTTTATAAATTTTGTATAAAACTCACATAAAAAACTTTTGAAAACATAAACTCACTTATTGCACACGACTCAACTTACCGCCACGATGTCCAATACGACAACAATAGATAGATTTTCCTCCGAGCGACAAACTTGCGAAATTGTTTTGTCCCTGGCCGCAGTCCTGACCTCGACAACATGGTCGAAACACGTTGTTTTCCTCTTACGTAACGGCTCACAGCCACAGTTATGGCTGCTTTATTGTAAAGGCAGCTTCCTTCTAATAACAAATTTAAGCTGATATAAAACTAGGCATCAACAAACTTACACATGTCTAACTCTTTCAAACCAACGTCAGTGTATGGTTTCAGGTGCCGCAGACAAAATTTTGATGCATACTTTGTGTTGTGGCGAATATAACACTACTAAATTTAAATTGCCACTAGTGGACTGTACAACGAATTTCAGCGAGAAACCGACCGATAGGCGGCGGTTGCACACGACTCAACTTACCGCCACGATGTCCAATACGAAAAATGCCCTCTTCTTCCTGTAGCTCAGGACTGCCAACCCTTGAGACAGCATTGACAATTGACGAATGCGCACCAAGTCAGGATCACGGAAAATTTAAAATGGGTCCCGCACACAAACTACACAAAGTTCTGCCGTGAAATTACTACTGATCTAAAATTCTAACCAATCCATATTTACAAGGTCACAAGTCCAAACACTTTGCTTAATAGTAACTACAACCAGTGAAAGGATGCTTGTTGCCAGATTAAATAGCATGGGACACCCGAAAAACAGAACTGTAGCAAAAAATCCACAAATCAGTTCACCGACACGCCGAAAGAAAATATTGAGAGCATTGTGCACGAAGTCTTGCCATGTGCAGTGCCTATCATACACCTTTCTTGTGAACACACACACGACTACAGACACGGGGGTTCTACTGATTAAAACTGACACACATATGTTCAAAAATAAGCTTCTAACTGTTGTGTACTAAGGAGTCTAAGCATTTGCCGTGGGGAAAACGCAAGCACGCACAAATACGCATGAGAAGTGAGATAAGCAAAAGTTATTTTCTTCGTTCAAATGTATCAGAATGTGTAGTACTTAANATAAGCTTCTAACTGTTGTGTACTAAGGAGTCTAAGCATTTGCCGTGGGGAAAACGCAAGCACGCACAAATACGCACGAGAAGTGAGATAAGCAAAAGTTATTTTCTTCGTTCAAATGTATCAGAATGTGTAGTACTTAAAAGATGTGTAAGGGCAAGTTTATGGACTTGGCAATAAGAAAAAACTGCGCGAAAAATATCCAGCATCCAACTCTTTTCGTCGTAGTCAAGCTTGCGTTTCTTTCGCAATTTCGTTTTCCCCAAAATGCGTTGCAAATTTTTGTATGAATATTAAATTTAAGTAAAAGACTGTAATTTTTTATTTATATCGTGTTTGACCACATTTCAAGGAGAAGGATACCACGTCGTGCTTAATTTATAAACGGAAAGTACATCATGGTAACAAAATTAACCCAATGCGATACTGCAACATATCAAAACTAACGTGATTGATGAATGTGTTTTGATTTCATTTTCATCATCGGTAAAATATACTGCGTTGTGAACGTAATTTGTAAACAACTCGGGCAGTTGTTCGCTGAGCCTTTGCGATAGTGATTTACTTTCGTGGCATATAAATACATTTTTTTTGCCATATTTGTGGGCGTTGTTCAGCTATGTTTATTACGCAGTTCTTTTTATACTAACGATGGCTCTTATCGTACTACACTAATTTATGTTAAAATAAAATGTATTATCAGTTATAGGAAACAATATACTATTAACCTTGTGTAAAAATCATCTAACACACGTGGGGAAATGTAGAATAGATCAATTTAGGCTTTGAATAGCACTGTTGAAATAACTCTCGCAGTGAAAATTTTTATTTGACATTTTTTAAATATGTATACTTTGTCCTTTGAACGGCATTCATGTTTCTGTTTGTTTTCTATGATGACTGCCGTTAATTTTTATTGTTAAGTACTTACGCGTTCACTTTATACCAGAAGGTTTTTTAATAAAGTTTTACAAACTGATTGCGTATTGGCTGGACTGCCGGCTGACAAGAAAAGTTACCAGGTTCTGACTGGCGAGCGGCGTCCCGACGTGGCTGGCGTGTGCGGATGAGTTAGGCCGGGTTGATTTACTGCGCAACAAAAGTAAGAACGCAACGACGCAACGCAAGAGAATTACGATCATTTATAAATACCACATGACGCAAGACGTCACTAACATTGTAAAATGGAAACGCCAAACAAGTAGAAAAAATTTATTTTCATAATGCTTTTTAATGGACATGTTTTTTATTTCTTTCTTCAAGCATTTTGTTTTTTTTTAGTAGAGATATATTATTTTAAATTTTAAGCCTTGTGAAGTTACTAACATATAGTTTTAAATGCCTGAATAACTAATTTTTAAGAACACTGTTAGATTTTATATGCAAGATGGCGATACTAAATTATTTTAATATGTAATTTTACTCTTTATTTATGATTCTATTATTCAACGCATAAATGTAGGCATAAATTCATTTTACAAGTACGTGTGCAAATAGATTTTGCAATCGATCGCGGCTAATTTAGAAGATGCAAAACGCAAACAAAAACGCAAGAAGTTGAAAGTTGACAAACTCTTGCGTTGCGTTCTTGCGTCCTGCGTAGTTCATAAACTAAAGTTTTGAAATACGTAGGTTCGACTGTTTGCGTCTTTGCGTTTCTTGCGTAGTTTATAAACCCGGCCTAAGTGGTACGGGTTGCTGTTTGACTTACGCATTCGTAAACACTCTTTGACGGGAGCAATGATCATCAGTGTACGCACTCAAGGGCTCTACCTACCAAATCTGCAGCCACAGAGTTTAAATGGGGAATCAATGTTAGAGAAACTCCTTTCCAATACATCAGTTTTAAAGATAACGGTTTCAAACAAAAAATATTCAACGCGAATTTCTTAGAGAATGCTGCCACAATAATAAGTTTTAAAAAAATCTTTAAATTTTTGTAAAATGTAAATTTTAGTGTTAAATATAAGAAAAATATTTTAAACATAAAAACGGGCAAGATTTCTTAACGTACCGGTATTCCTTAAGAAATGGCACATAGAATGTTTTTTTCTTTGAATTCTTTTATTGATTCGTTAATGACCGCATAGTTAATAATTTGTAAAGCAGAAGAGTTATTAGCAGTTTAATAGTGACGTACAACTGAAGTAGTCAAACAAACGTTGATATCGAGACAAAAATAAAAAAGTTTACAAGCCGGTTTCCTACCTCGGCGATCCTGTGTCGATCCTAGTCGGAAAACGTTGGTATTTTTTCGCATGTGGAAACGTGGCGGACGTTACTGTCTGCCGCTGGATTTCGTCGGAGTACTTCCGTTTCCACTATCATTGCATTCCATCACTGCTCAATTTCCACTTCACCGTTATTAGCGCTGTCCAGATCTCTCACATCACATATCATAGAGACCCGCAAAATTCGAATCATTATTTGATAGAGGCTAGACTTACTACCCTATATTGTGACTGAGAACAATCCGTGAGTTCATTGGCACCTGTCCTTTTAGCAGCTCGTTACAGGTTATTGCCAATTTACATAACGTCGTTTTGACTGAAAGGGGTTTAGCCTGAAAGGTGTCTATCCTATCATCCTACATCAGCAGTTTTATTTTACTTATTGATCGTCGCGTGTTTTTGTGAGGAAACATTTTCTTATTTCGCTGGCCAATCAGAATTAGGTANTTATTTTACTTATTGATCGTCGCGTGTTTTTGTGAGGAAACATTTTCTTATTTCGCTGGCCAATCAGAATTAGGTAAAAATGAGCACTTTCGAAGCCCTGGTTATTTTTTTCTTTCATCCAATTTATATCCTTCTGCCACTTGTTAATGTATACACTGATACGTGAGTAATAAACACGGTGTACACATTTCATCATACTCAAAACCAAAAGTCTAAGGCCGAATTGAAATGTATTTATCGGTTATTGTGTCTTATGAGTCTGTCTCAAGAAGTGCTTACTCTACCGTGGACACCCTACAGTAGTAATACTATAGACTCCAGTAGGCGCTATTCTGGCGAACGGACAGTACAGAATACCAGCAGGGTTTCTCCCTGCCCTTAGCTCATTAGCGAGAAGTAATCCAAATCGTGAGGGAGTTGCGCCCTCCCCGACCATTTGGTAGTGCTCGCTTGGTCACGCGTTATTCCCTGGAGAAGAGGAAGCCAAACGAGTTACAACTTCGCGAAAAAAAATTCTCTGCTCGTGAGTGCATTTAGTTTCATGTAAACGCAACGCTGTCAAGCAGTGTTTTTTACTATTGTTGACAACTAATTATAAAGAGTAGATAAGTTAATCAACGTCGCATTAATAGAGAACCCACCATGTCGCGTTGGACGACAGCACCACTTCGCAGTCCACTGCACACTAAAACAGGTGTCACTTGTTAATTTGCTGCTGGCACAGGTAAAACATATTTCTCGTGTTACACCCGGCCACACGGAATGAAGCCACCAGAGTTCTGATAGTTTACGTCCTGCAGGGCGTGTAGCATGAGCGGAGGTCCTACCACACGCGTAAAACTGANCTTGTTGATTTGCTGCTGCCACAGGTAAAACATATTTCTCGTGTTACACCCGGCCACACGGAATGAAGCCACCAGAGTTCTGATAGTTTACGTCCTGCAGGGCGTGTCGCATGAGCGGAGATCCTACCACACGCGTAAAACTAACATTACGTGCATGCCTTCTAAATTAATGATAAACCATAACACGAATTAATAGGGTATCTAGTCTTGAAAGTGTTATGTTTACAATTGGTGATTATTAAAGTTTTTGTATACAGTACATTAAGAATATATGTGCCAATAAAATATTTATGTTTGTAACAGTTTCACAGCATTAGACTAGTTGAATGGACGCAGAGATACCAGTCATTGGGTCCAAGGCCACAACACCTGTTTATATGTGGTTATGATAGGATACGCAGTGGACAAAAAGAAGACAGACAGTAGGCAGGGTTTCAAAGTTCTTCAAATAACAGGGAACCAACAACAGCTTAGTACATTTCAATAGTGTCGATGTTAGCAGTGGCTTGCAAAGTGGGAGAGTCTGCCGCATGCTGTGATTGGGTGAACGTATCGGCACGACTGTTTTCTTTTTTAAGTGGAAGTGACATATTGTCTC
>NQII01001732.1:183577-374166 GCA_002778355.1 Clitarchus hookeri
CTTTTTTTTTTTGTAGTCTCGTCTCTTTCCCTTACACACAGAGACGAAATGAAGTGGCGGTTCCTTTGATGTGGGCGTGCCCATTCTCTGGCTGGCTGCGCGTGACTCCGTAAACGGGTCTTGTGTCTGATTGGCTGCTGCATGCTGAGGAAGGTTCCCTATTGGCTGAACTGCCGGCTGGTGAGTAGGCTACCAGGTGCTGATTGACGAAACGGCCTTCCAACATGTAGCTGGCCAGTTCCGCCATCTTGCTGGCGTGTGTGACTGCAGTTCGTGGTTTAGGCTGCTGCTTCACCTCTGTGTTATTAAGTGCTCTGTGATGGGGTAGTACTTGAGCTGCTCCCAGCGGGACACTGAAGACTGCTGTCAAACTTTTGGAGAGTTCTGTGAGATACTGATCGTGATAACTGTGATGCAGAAGACATTTTCCCATTTATTTATGCTGTCGTCATGGGGTTTTGTGATTATTTTGTGATTGATTACCATGTATTGTTTTAAGCGGCGTAAACGAACTAGTAAATTCTACCTGACTCTTCTGTTTGACTAAAAATAATAAGTCCACCCAATTTAAAATGTTCTTTTCCCATGAGCTTGTAACTGCAGATAGGAGAAAATAGAGCACAATGCATAGAGACCTGGTAAATTCGCGAGTTCAACGACCTCCGGGCTAGACTCCACGGTCATATGTGCAATCGTGCAGATATCAATTGCTCATTGGTTGCTTGCTGCCACAGCGGAGGACAAAGGGGGTGGACGTTTATTTTGTTGTATATTTCTCAATTGGCCCAGGATTCTCCAGGAGGAGTCAAATAACGCCTGCACCAATGGCAAATGTGACACAAACGTTATAGTTTTCCAATTATAGCTTGTCCGAAAATTAATCCGCGAATTTTTCAGGTCTCTAACAATGCGACATTCGCCTCAGTATAAAATGTAAACAGACGTTCAGGGAGCAGCATGCATGCCATTGCCAAAGGCATGCATGCCATTGCCAGTGCTTATTATCGCCTTATTATCGCCCTTACTTTATGCCATTGAGCAGGTGGAACAATGGTGAACCACTGAAATCACTTTCGGGAGAACCTGGGTTCGATTCTCGGTCCAAACATACTGATTTAGGTTTTCCATGATGGTATGATGGTCCCTTACTGCAGGCCATGACCGATTCCTTCCCCGTTCTTGCTTCTCCAAGCAGCTTGCTCCGTCGAGACGTTAAACCATACCTACCTACCTTAGTTTATGCCGGTCGGTTAATCTGAAAAGCAAAAACGAATTCTGAAATAATTTAGTTAAGTTGTAATTCTGTGAGCATCCCAGCATAAAGCAGGGACGTCAAGAAGTAACAATTAGAAATAAATCTTCAATGTCAAACTGTGTGTTTACTGTTCTAGACTATACGGTATTCAGACTTGACTAAAACGTAAACACACTGAGCCAAGGCGATGGAAAACGACACATAACTGAGCCACTTTGGAAAATTTCTAACACTTACGATGCGACGTTGCAATGACCTCGACTGCTTGTTTTTTTTTTTTTCACCCCAGTTTTTTCAAACCCATTTTCTTGTCCGTTAAGAGTGATAGTCGTGCTGTCATTTTGTTGCCTGACTCTCATTTCCAGCAGCATGCACAGTACGCGAAGGAATATACTGTTTCTGCGGTCTCTTGTTAACAGAATATTAAAGTTGTTCGGAAATTATACCATTCTTTGCTTTTATTTGCTCTTATTTTTTCCATTCTATGACTATTTAGTCATGTTCAGCAAGTTTTGTTGCATGGCGAATATTAGGAACTATACCCACTTAATTAATTTAATGTATATGTTTTATGACAGTTATCTAGGATATGTGGTTATGCGCTCGAAAAAATATATTAGATAACGTCAATGAAATCAAATTAGGCTATACTTTCATACAAATATGTGAATTGTACTTTTGGCGCATGCATCGTGTTTGAAATACGCTTGTGTGCACGCAGATACTGAAAATATTCGACAACAGTTTTCTTTTTCACTATAAACACAAAAACTACACTTATACGGTTAATTCATTGTACACATTAATATGGAGCCCTTCAGCATAGCCAAAACCTATGTTTACACTTGCTACCTCTGAAAACATAGTAATTATAAGTACGTGGAACTGGCTAGGACCTACAGATTTTCCGCTGAGAAAAAAAGGACACGGACACCGCTTTAGGTCATATGTTTGCACGTCGAACTATTAAAAGTCTGCATTTCAAGCCACTACCTTGCGCACAGAGTCGATGTGGCAATTGATGATCGTTATAGTGTCGTCCTTAAGCTCCCATTCTTGTGTGCCTCAGACAATCAAACGTACGGACGCCCTTTTTAAGCTCGTCTGGCCACGAAATAACTTGTGAGCTGAGGTGTTGCAAATGTGTAATATTTTGGTGTCCACTGTACCTGTGTCTAATGTACTTTTTTGCGAACAGTAAACAACGTGCTGCGTGCTTGAAGACGTTAGCATCAGCAATTCGTAAACGAAAGGTGTGGTAATGTTCACTAAACAGATTACCCGTCGGGGATACTCTCAAAGGATTGGGTACTGACTGAGTCCTCGCTGTGTATAATGGTGACAAACACAAATAATTATGTACACTGGGCAAAGTTTAAGAGCTTGTATTTTCTCAGAAAAGACATGTGCAAACAATGACAGCACCATATGAAACAGTAATTAAAGCTTTACAATATCTGAAAGTTAATTTTACAAGCATTTATTGATTCCAAATTATTATACCATAATAAAAGATTATAAGAAAACGTGTTACAAAAAGACGTAAGACCATATAATAAATTGCTCACAAAAATCAATATTAATTTAAAACATAAAACGCAAAATTCCTGTTTAATAGAACGATTGAAAACCCTTTTAATCTTTACGTATTTCCATAATACTTACTAGAATAATAAGCGTAAGTAATTANAATAGAACGATTGAAAACCCTTTTAATCTTTACGTATTTCCATAATACTTACTAGAATAATAAGCGTAAGTAATTAGTAAAAAGGAGGGTAGCATAATAAGACCAGTAAAGCCTACTTTAATAAAAGGTACAATTATTAGAAAATCTTTAAAAATTGCGTATTAGAATAAAGCTGACATAAATCATTAACGTGGGCAATTAAAAAAAAATGGGCAGCCTAATAAGCCCAGTAAAGCCTCCAAATAATAAAAGTACACACTAAAACGTTAATAAAATATTACATAAAAAAATTTAATGATCGTTGGAGGCAGTCAAACGACCCTACCGAAAGTTCCAACGATTAAAAATTATAAGAACGAAACATTCAATATTTAATTATGTCCAACCGTGAGTCGTGGACTCAAGGAAAAATGCAATATCAAACATTCATGGGCAGCAAACTGGACAAACACTACATGTTAAAAAAAACTGGCAACACACAGCAAAGCAAGACNATCAAACATTCATGGGCAGCAAACTGGACAAACACTACATGTTAAAAAAAACTGGCAACACACAGCAAAGCAAGAAATTTAGTAAGACTGAAACCAAATTTCCATTGGCGACCAAAACCACAATTTAGAATAATGACTACCTCACTGCGTGCCCAAGACTACAGAACAACGCCACTCAATATTAAAAGACGATTAGAAATGACCCAGCTAACACTGCCAGCGGCCCACGACTCACGTTTTAAAATGCTCATGTAGACGGCTGCTCAAGCAACGGCATNACCCAGCTAACACTGCCAGCGGCCCACGACTCACGTTTTAAAATGCTCATGTAGACGGCTGCTCAAGCAACGGCATTAAACATTTCAACGAACATCGTATTAACGTCGAATTAACACTTAAAAATCATATTGCAACTTGTCCAGGTGTCTTGTNAAACATTTCAACGAACATCGTATTAACGTCGAATTAACACTTAAAAATCATATTGCAACTTGTCCAGGTGTCTTGTAGGCGCTACTCCATTGCCAAAACAATGTGTGACGCATTTAGGAAGGGAAAATCAAGAGAGGGTGAACAGGGGAGGAAATAGGAGGGGAGCCAAGTCGAGCAAGGAGGAAGCAACCTCGGAGAGTTGGAAATAGTGTAGACAACTGACGCAGCGAGCGCTAGCGTTGCACAATACTAGTCGTAAATATTGTTAATGTGCAGCATGTTCACGATCGTAGACACGACGGGTTATAAACGTCTGTTTAGGTCGCGGTGAAATTTACGATCATCGTTCTTGCACATTTAGCTCAGGAAGCACCNCCTCAGTATAAAATGTAAACAGACGTTCAGGGAGCAGCATGCATGCCATTGCCAAAGGCATGCATGCCATTGCCATTGTTTATTATCGCCTTATTATCGCCCTTACTTTATGCCATTGAGCAGGTGGAACAATGGTGAACCACTGAAATCACTTTCGGGAGAACCTGGGTTCGATTCTCGGTCCAAACATACTGATTTAGGTTTTCCATGATGGTATGATGGTCCCTTACTGCAGGCCATGACCGATTCCTTCCCCGTTCTTGCTTCTCCAAGCAGCTTGCTCCGTCGAGACGTTAAACCATACCTACCTACCTTAGTTTATGCCGGTCGGTTAATCTGAAAAGCAAAAACGAATTCTGAAATAATTTAGTTAAGTTGTAATTCTGTGAGCATCCCAGCATAAAGCAGGGACGCCAAGAAGTAACAATTATAAATAAATCTTCAATGTCAAACTGTGCGTTTACTGTTCTAGATTATACGGTATTCAGACTTGACTAAAACGAAAACACACTGAGCCAAGGCGATGGAAAACGACACATAACTGAGCCACTTTGGAAAATTTCTAACACTTACGATGCGACGTTGCAATGACCTCGACTGCTTGTTTTTTTTTTTCACCCCAGTTTTTTCAAACCCATTTTCTTGTCCGTTAAGAGTAATAGTCGTGCTGTCATTTTGTTGCCTGACTCTCATTTCCAGCAGCATGCACAGTACGGGAAGGAATATACTGTTTCTGCGGTCTCTTGTTAACAGAATATTAAATTTGTTCGGAAATTATACCATTCTTTGCTTTTATTTGCTCTTATTTTTCCATTCTACGACCATTTAGTCATGTTCAGCAAGTTTTGTTGCATGGCGAATATTAGGAACTAGACCCACTTAATTAATTTAATGTATATGTTTTATGACAGTTATCTAGGATATGTGGTTATGCGCTCGAAAAAATATATTAGATAACGTCAATGAAATGAAATTAGGCTATACTTTTCATACAAATATGTGAATTGTACTTTTGGCGCATGCATCGTGTTTGAAATACGCTTGTGTGCACGCAGATACTGAAAATATTCGACAGCAGTTTTCTTTTTCACTATAAACACAAAAACTACACTTATACGGTTAATTCATTGTACACATTAATATGGAGCCCTTCAGCATAGCCAAAACCTATGCTTAAACGTGCTACCTCTGAAAACATAGTAATTATAAGTATGTGGAACTGGCTAGGGCCTACAGATTTTCCGCTGAGAAAAAAAGGACACGGTCACCGCTTTAAGTCATATGCTTGCACGTCGAACTATTAAAAGTCTGCATTTCAGGCCACTACCTTGCGCACAGAGTCGATGTGGCAATTGATGATCGTTATAGTGTCGTCCGTAAGCTCCCATTCTTGTGTGCATCAGACAATCAAACGTACGGACGCCCTTTTTAAGCTCGTCTGGCCACGAAATAACTTGTGAGCTGAGGTGCTGCATATGTGTAATATTTTGGTGTCCACTGTACCTGTGTCTAATGTACTTTTTTGCAAACAGTAAACAACGTGCTGCGTGCTTGAAGACGTTAGCATCAGCGATTCGTAAACGAAAGGTGTGGTAAAGTTCACTAACCTGATTACCCGTCGGGGATACTCTCAAAGGATTGGGTACTGAGTCCTCGCTGTGTACAATGGTGACAAACACAAATAATTATGTACACTGGGCAAAGTTTAAGAGCTTGTATTTTCTCAGAAAATATATGTGCAAACAATGACAGCACCATATGAAACAGTAATTAAAGCTTTACAATCTTTGAAAGTTAATTTTACAAGCATTTATTGATTCCAAATTATTATACAATAATAAAAGATTATAAGAAAACGTGTTACAAAAAGACGTAAGACCATATAATAAACTGCTCACAAAAATCAATATTAATTTAAAACATAAAACGCAAAATTCCTGGTGAATAGAACGATTGAAAACCCTTTTAATCTTTACGTATTTCCATAATACTTACTAGAATAATAAGCGTAAGTAATTAGTAAAAAGGAGGGTAGCATAATAAGACCAGTAAAGCCTACTTTAATAAAAGGTACAATTATTAGAAAATCTTTAAAAATTGCGTATTAGAATAAAGCTGACATAAATCATTAACGTGGGCAATTAAAAAAAAATGGGCAGCCTAATAAGCCCAGTAAAGCCTCCAAATAATAAAAGTACACACTAAAACGTTAATAAAATATTACATAAAAAAATTTAATGATCGTTGGAGGCAGTCAAACGACCCTACCGAAAGTTCCAACGATTAAAAATGATAAGAACGAAACATTCAATATTTAATTATGTCCAACCGTGAGTCGTGGACTCAAGGAAAAATGCAATATCAAACATTCATGGGCAGCAAACTGGACAAACACTACATGTTAAAAAAAACTGGCAACACACAGCAAAGCAAGACATTTAGTTAGACTGAAACCAAATTTCCATTGGCGACCAAAACCACAATTTAGAATAATGACTACCTCACTGCGTGCCCAAGACTACAGAACAACGCCACTCAATATTAAAAGACGATTAGAAATGACCCAGCTAACACTGCCAGCGGCCCACGACTCACGTTTTAAAATGCTCATGTAGACGGCTGCTCAAGCAACGGCATTAAACATTTCAACGAACATCGTATTAACGTCGAATTAACACTTAAAAATCATATTGCAACTTGTCCAGGTGTCTTGCAGGCGCTACTCCATTGCCAAAACAATGTGTGACGCATTTAGGAAGGGGAAATCAAGAGAGGGGAACAGGGGAGGAAATAGGAGGGGAGCCAAGTCGAGCAAGGAGGAAGCAACCTCGGAGAGTTGGAAATAGTGAAGACAAATGACGCAGCGAGCGCTAGCGTTGCACAATACTAGTCGTAAATATTGTTAATGTGCAGCATGTTCACGATCGTAGACACGACGGGTTATAAACGTCTGTTTAGGTCGCGGTGAAATTTACGATCATCGTTCTTGCACATTTAGCTCAGGAAGCACCGATCTCCTAGGACTGTGATGGACATCTTGTGACCTACTGTAGATCCTGTGATCCGCCAAAGTCTTGGGTTCGCTCGGTTAGCTGATTCGATAATCACCGCCACCGTGTTACACTCAGCGCATTAGGAGGAACAATCACCTGTGGTGGGTTTTGTCCTCCCAGTTATTAATAAGCTGGAAGCAACACGCTAGGGAAGGCGATATATGGATAATAAATACAAATGCATTTGTGTTTCTCATCCATATATCGTGTTCTTCATTTTTTTTTGTAGTCATTGTAGGCAATGGTGATCCTATCAAAATTTCAATTCACTTCCACCACACCGTTGTCATTAAACTTCAGAAACTAAG
This sequence comes from Clitarchus hookeri, assembly GCA_002778355.1. NCBI lineage: Eukaryota > Metazoa > Arthropoda > Insecta > Phasmatodea > Phasmatidae > Clitarchus > Clitarchus hookeri. Next base: position 191,185 of record NQII01001732.1, read on the forward strand.
TCATTAATTTTGTAATCCAAGTTTTCCCTGACCTACCTTAAGCTAACGAGTTACTGTGGAGGTTCGACGTAGGTACGGGGCATTAATGTGTCACAGGACTACTCCCATGCTCCTACGAGGAATGAAGCATCATGCAAGAAGGCATGCATTGCAGCAGCACAGAGTACGTAAGTACCCGGAGACGAAATTGCGTGGTGGTTCCTTTGAAGGGGGCGTACCCATTCTCTGATTAGCTGCGCGAAGTTCTGGGAATGGGCCTTGTGTCTTGAGTGACTACGGCGTGTTGCGGAAGGTTCCCTACTGGCTGAGCTGCCGGTTGGCAAGTAAGTTACCAGCCGCTGATTGGCGAACGGCGTTCCCACATGTTGCTGACTAGTGGCTCCATATTGCTGGCGTGTGCCGCTGGAGTTCGCGGAATAAGGGCCTTTTTACCTCTCTGTTCTTAGGGCTCGGCTTCATCCCTTTTGCAGAAATTCTTCGTTTTCGTGTCATAATTTTAGTTTCAGAGGTATTATTGAAAATGTTGACTATAGGAAATTTTTAATTTACTAGTTGTTTAGTACTTTTGTATCTAACTTTCACTGCGTGTTATTGCCCGCTTACAAAAATGCAGGAACTTACTGATAAAATACAAATATGTTCTCGAATTTTTACAACTGGCAGATAACACACAATTAAAATTCAGCACAAAAATACTAAACAACTAGTAAAATGTAAATTTTAAATAATCGTACATTTTCAGTAATTACTATGAATCTGAAATTACGACGCGAAAACGAAGAATTTCTGCAAAAGGGGTGAAGTCGAGTCTGTGGTAGCAGAGAGGGATTGGTCAGCCATGGCACAGTTGAGGTCAACTACCACCCTAAGTTAGACTAGTAACGAAGAAGGAGGAATAAAAGCCCAGCTTAGGCACCATACAAACTCTCTGGACAGAGAAGAAATAGCAAGCACTTATTCGGATGCATTATAAGCTGCTCACGGTGAACTTTTGAAAGATCTGCTTAAGATCTACTTGTAAGTTCATTAGATATTCTTCCGCCATGTGTAAAATTAACGTTGTCATGGGCCTGATAACTTTACTCATGCGTAGGAAAAATAAAACTGTAAAGTTATTAAAAATTTTAAAAATTTGCTAATTCTTAGATTTTTATGGATTAAAAACAAAGAAAACAAAATAAACAATTTCAGTATTCACAAATGTTTACCTAGCACTTTTAATTCGACATTTAGACATGGAAATATTTTCTCTCCGTCACCAATTTTACTGAGGGCATTCCGCTCAGTGCGTCGGTTGAAATGCGCAGGTACTGCCAGTGATATTTTTCAAAGGTTGATTTCAAATGTGCTTAATTAACCGTGAACACCCCATTTCAGAGAATGCTTCCGGAAATCAGATCGGTAGGAACCATGTATTGTATTAGCATGCTGTGAAAGTTGTGATAGAGTGGGGCAGTACCTTTAATTTCCTTCTCCTTCAGATCTGGCGCAGGCATAACAAAAGTGAGGGTGGTGTGATGGGGAGGGGGGGGGGACTGTGCCGCAACTGGGCCACTCGCCAAGATTTGATCATCCAAGGCCGAATTTACATTTTTTTTCCCCACGTTAGCAATGTAAAACAACAGTGCATCGCAATGGCGCATACACCACGTACGATGAATGAATGGATGAGATTTCATGAACATTTCCTAGAAGCACAAAGGTTATGGCAACCCATAAGCAGGAAATCGCGAAACTCGTATACGTTTTTGGAGACATACTAGAATCCAAACACTTGTATATTTATACTGGTTTCGTTATTGGACAGTAGTCTGTCTGACAGTCTGTATAAATCAGACCCAGTCACGTACAACCACATGAAAAGAGATACTGGATGCCTGCTATTACCTAGAGACCTGAACAATACCCGTTATTATTTGAGGACACGTTAAACTTAAAGCACGTGTACCTTTGCGATACGTTTTTCGTTGGACCATACTTTATGTGACACGGTCTGTGTAACTCTGCGCCAATAATGGAAAACTTTACATTTGTGTGCTCCAATCGTGTGCAGTTTAGCCAGAAAGGGCGTGGTTTCACATTTATATAGCATCTAATGGAGAAACAAGCCGGCTCAAGTATATACATTACCGTAAAGTTAAGCCTTATAACGCGATTTTAGCATGGATCTACTACTACGTACCACAGGAAGCAATAAACAAACGGCGCCATCTACGATATATAAAGGCCTGTGAAGTTATAGAGCGTGCTGTCTCAAACTAACGCAAATTTTGCAAGTCTCTACCCAAAGATGAACATGACAAATGATCATCCTTCACGGTCTCTAGTGGACCCGAGTGTTTTAATCTCCCGTGCCCAACACGAGCCACTCTTGTTATGGGCTGTTCACAGTTAAGTGAGCACTTTAGGGAAGCCCTGCTTCAGATACACTTTTCTTTTCATATTTAGAGATGATGGTTTATTGCTGGAAAAGTTGACTGTTTTGCTAGGATTCAAAGTACCGTACACATTTCCGACAGTTTTCATTCCTCATTGGCTGTCTCATGGATGTATGAAGCTACTGCCCCATTTCACTGAGCCAATGAGGATTCTGATACTATAAGGCAGAACGTTCGTGATTGATCTGCGAACAACTTAGCCGAGTCAAAACCTTGCCCATCCAATCATGGAAGAATAAACTAGTTAAGAGTGGCGTAGAAAATATGTTAGCTGAACATTTTTTTCACTATTTTCCATCATCTCTACTTATAGTGTATCCTTCAGCCATACCAAATTAACCTCATCACTTTACTTATGCGCCATCCAAGTGAAACCGTGGGTTTGTTAACGCGTTTCTAATATTCTAAATTCTTACTATAATGTGTATAAAATGAGAAACACAAACTTCAGCAGTCATATATTTCAACATTACGCTCGCTGTGTAAGCAATACTACGCTAAGTCGTAATAACTAATTTTTATTAATTCTCCCCAACTTAACTGGGAGCATATATATATATGTATGTGTGTATGTGTATGTATGTGGGCTCTCTTTATACTTCACTACAGCAATACCAGCTATGTTGGTCTCTGTATTCACACTTATCGTCCTATTGGTTCTGGCTACACTGCACACTCTTACTGCACTATACAACGTTAATTATTGGCTGGACGTCGGCAAATAAAGCGCGTTGACTGTGCACCAATTACTGTGTCGCGACAAATGTGATAGGCTGTACAGTCCAGCGTGTTCATTTGAGAAATATTAAATAGAACAGTTTTTATTCTTACGAATTGAAACGTAGACTAGTTGTAAGGTTTTTCTTAGATTCTTATAAATAAAGTCCGGCGAAAAAGTAAAAGTATAAAAGTGTTTTTTTTTAAGAGCAAAGTAATTTTTATATAAACGTAGCCCCGAGAATTNGGCGAAAAAGTAAAAGTATAAAAGTGTTTTTTTTTAAGAGCAAAGTAATTTTTATATAAACGTAGCCCCGAGAATTAAGGGGTAAAAAGTGCTTACTTTACAGCGAACAGCCTATACTTCGTTGTTGCACGCTGCAGTTCTCGCCAGNGAATTAAGGGGTAAAAAGTGCTTACTTTACAGCGAACAGCCTATACTTCGTTGTTGCACGCTGCAGTTCTCGCCAGCGCTCACAGAAGTTGATACCCTTGTCCGGTGTTAGTGCCGAGGGGAGTTGCTAACGTGCCTCATCCGTCCTAGCACAAGCTTCCACAGTGCGTTCCGGTCAGGATCATTTCCCCCATTGAACCTTCGCACCCCTCATTCCCTATATCAGCTCTCCCACTCCATCTCTCCCGCCTGTAACCCGGTACACGCCATGTCCACGAAAAGTTGACACAGCGTCGTTGCTAAGTCTTGTTTAGATTCAAAAGTATTTACATAACGTCGTTTTGACTGAAAGGTGTTTAGTCTGAAAGGTGTCTATCCTATGGCATTTATTCCTATAGTCTATTCACGGTATTTTTACTCTTTTTTAATCAAACCTTTGGAAAATCACCCCACGTACGACGTGTTTGGTTGTTTCCCAAACATTTCACTTGTCACAAGCACTTTATACTTTTCTTAACATGAAAGTATATTATTTTTTGTTCAATTTAACTTTTACTTATATTTTATCTGTAAATTTCAATATTTCATTTATATATAATTAACATGAATAAAAACAAAGATAAAATAAATATGTTGGTAATGCCTAGTAAACCATAATTCCCATGCAAAATATTAATAAATTGAGTGCACGCGAATGCGGTGCGTTTTTCCTTTGCTGTAATTTTCTAGGCTTAGTTAAGCTTTGTTTGCATGAGGCGGACGAATAGCTTGAAAGTAGAATTTTAGCAGGTATTCCGAAAAGTTGGAAGTAATTGTGAATAGACATAATTTAACCGATCGGACGTTTCGCCTGGCGTACATCTATCCTGCAGGCGAATGGCGTAAAAGGTGTTTGCCTGGCATTGTGTAACGTGTCAGGCATTTAGTGGCCTGAAATGCCTTTTTCCCTGTAGTCATTATGCCTTAAAGAGTTTAACCTACGTTTTATGCTAAACGACAGGTACCCGGCATGTGAGCAGCGGAGTGACAACGCCTGACAACGTCGCGTATTTCACCTGCTGTATGACGGATGACGGTTGCAACACCGTCAACACTATATGTGGCAATGTCACTAGTGAAAATCGCGAGGTAACCAGTAAGGTAATATACAGATACAATGTAACCAAAAAATTGGGGAAGGCAAACTTTTCGGATGTTAATTATTATCACGGAACTAAGAAAACGAATTGCAGCTATAAGTAGCTGTAAGTAATATGTTGAACATTCGTCGCCAAAAGAAAAGCGATTCTCACAATTTTATCACTGCATGTCTACTCTGACTANTCTGTAGCTATAAGTAATATGTTGAACATTCGTCGCCAAAAGAAAAGCGATTCTCACAATTTTATCACTGCATGTCTACTCTGACTATTTCGGGTTGTTGCGGTACTAAAGCACGATTACTTTAGGGCCGGAGATATGTTTGGTAAATAACAGGTTGTGAGCGGTTTTGGAGTTTTTCTTAACACTTTGAAGACGTTAGAAATGTATTGGCGCTGAGAACAATATTGAAGTAAGCAGCCTATATTCTCCACTGCAGCCATATCAGCTGGGTTGGTCTCTGTATTATCACTTATCTTCTTCCTGTTGGTCCTGGCTACACTGCACGCGCTTACTGCACTCTACTAAGTTTATTACTGGCTGGCCGTCGGCCAATGAAGTCGCGCGTTGACTCTGCACCAATTAATGAGTCGCGACAGATGTAACAGATTTTACAGCCCATCGTGTTCATTGAGAAGTGTTAAAAAGAACAGTTCTATTCTTACGAATTGAAACGTTGACTATAGTTGTAATGTTTTGCTTGGGCTCTAATACAGTCCAGCAAAAAAGTAAAACCTTAAAAATGCTAGTTTTTTTCTTAAATAGCTATGAAATTTTCATATAGGCGTAGGCCCGAGAATAAACGTGCGTACTCTTCAAAGGGATAACACCTTTCATATCGAAATAGNGGCGTAGGCCCGAGAATAAACGTGCGTACTCTTCAAAGGGATAACACCTTTCATATCGAAATAGACACTTCGTATTATATTATTTATTCATGTGCGACTTTTGTGACAAATCTGACACGTTGAAAGCATCACACTTTTGTAGTTTTCTATTCNCCGTCGGCCAATGAAGTCGCGCGTTGACTCTGCACCAATTAATGAGTCGCGACAGATGTAACAGATTTTACAGCCCATCGTGTTCATTGAGAAGTGTTAAATAGAACAGTTCTATTCTTACGAATTGAAACGTTGGGCTCTAATACAGTCCAGCAAAAAAGTAAAACCTTAAAAATGCTAGTTTTTTTCTTAAATAGCTATGAAATTTNTAATACAGTCCAGCAAAAAAGTAAAACCTTAAAAATGCTAGTTTTTTTCTTAAATAGCTATGAAATTTTCATATAAACGTAGGCCCGAGAATAAACGTGCGTACTCTTCAAAGGCATAACACCTTTCATATTATTTATTCATGTGCGACTTTTGTGACAAATCTGACACGTTGAAAGCATCACACTTTTGTAGTTTTCTATTCTTTTGAAATTATGATTAGGGTTTTAAATAAATCTGTTGTCTCGGGGTTCTGTGGTGTGGTGGCCAGCATCTTTGGCCTAATGCACTACTGAACCCACACAACACAAGAACAGAATTCAGATTGGACTGTTGTACAGGAAACATGATACTGTGATCATGGTTTCGATTTTGCCTGATAGCCACGTGTAACTTATTTACAGCATACAATTTATATCTTGCTAATACAGACAATAAATACACTCATAACTAGGGCCAGTGACTTTTCGCGTAAATATCGGAGCACACAGTAGACTTCAATATTATATACACACCTCAGCTGTTGTTATACCTCCACTGGCTGCTGGTGCCGTGTCCGTCTTTGACCAAGCCACTCAGGACTTAAGTAACTCCGACACTGAACCTTCGTGATTCGTGCGCAAACGGTTAACACGGGCCAGAACATTTGTTAGCCAATCAAAGAAGCTGGACTACCCTACCTACAGTGCTTTGGACTGTATCATGTCTCGAAATCTTTTCGCGAAATATCACTGCCTCTACTCATAACTAAATTCCAAACATACAATGAAAAAATGTTGTTGAAGTGTTAATGTTAATAAAGCCTGTAAGTAATGTTGCCGCAACCAAAAGTTGTATTACGCTAAAAATAACAGGAAGAAGAAAATATTTTGTGTTACTGCGACATTAAAGAAAATTTCAAACCAACACAAATTTACACTAACTTGGCGTTGTAAAATGACGGATAGTAGTAAACAGCAATAACATTGTAAAATGAAACCACTGTATTTAAATTCTAAAGCATTGTATGAGAACTAGTGTACCTTAGACCAGCTCTCAAGCCTTGCAAAGCAGTTTACGTGTGCCAATTATGCATATATTTACAGTTCATAAAGTTTTTCCACGTAACGAACGAGAACTGTAATTTCTTGTTATATAGTACTGAATACACACAATATGAAACGCAGACAGTCATGTTAATATAGAGCAGTTGGTAGGCCGTCAAACTCTCACGGCGGGGGTTCGATTCCTCTCCCAGCCCTCGTTTTTTTTTCGTTGGTAATATTTCTTTTTGTGACAAAATGAATGTACTTAATTTATTTTACATCGGAAGTTTTTTAAAGTCGAAAAAATAAATACAGGTAAGTTTTTAACACAAATATTAACATCAATTCAACACAGATTTATTTTNTTTTTAAAGTCGAAAAAATAAATACAGGTAAGTTTTTAACACAAATATTAACATCAATTCAACACAGATTTATTTTGCCGCAGCATAAACACCGCCTTAATGTTAGCAGAACATTAAGGAGGTAATGTTACAAAACTACTAAATGTTACGTCAACATTAATAACTTAACAGTATATTACATTAACAGCAACATTAGTTACTGACGGTTTACAGATAACTAACATTTACTGTTGCAGTAATATTAATACTGTTGTCAAAACATTAGACTTGTTTCTGTGCAGGCGCTGATTCCCGAACAGCGTTACAACATTTTGCTGACCAGTGGCGACATTTTGGTGGCGTGTGCTGGTAGCGGCATAGGCGGATGTTTCACCTCTGTATTTCTTAGTTTCTCCGCGGTGTCATGCCTATGGCAGTAAAATTACGAACAATAAATGTGTTTCTCGCAACGCCTGTAACGATATGTAGGTATATTTATATGTAGAGACCTGAAAAATTCGCGAGTTCAAAGACCTGCAAGCTAGATTCTGCAGTCTTATGTACAAATGTGCCGATGTCAACTGCACATTGGCTGTTTGCTGTCACAGTGGAAGGCGATGATTTGGGCCACCGCTCTCCAGGAGGTGTCAAAAACCGTGTGGACCAATAGCTAACGTTATATAAACACACGTGTTTTGAATTNGCCACCGCTCTCCAGGAGGTGTCAAAAACCGTGTGGACCAATAGCTAACGTTATATAAACACACGTGTTTTGAATGTTACCTTGTCCCAAAAGGAATTCGCGAATTCTTCAGGTCTCTATTTATATGTGATTGAAAGGGTTAAAGTAGTTTTGGAACCACCTGACAACCCATTTGGCAATCAGAAAGTTGGAGTCTTGCGTTACTGGCAGTCGTCCATGTGTTAATTACGATTGACCGACGTCGATTCGGCCTCTTCGTAACGNGCCACCGCTCTCCAGGAGGTGTCAAAAACCGTGTGGACCAATAGCTAACGTTATATAAACACACGTGTTTTGAATTTTACCTTGTCCCAAAAGGAATTCGCGAATTCTTCAGGTCTCTATTTATATGTGATTGAAAGGGTTAAAGTAGTTTTGGAACCACCTGACAACCCATTTGGCAATCAGAAATTNGAACCACCTGACAACCCATTTGGCAATCAGAAAGTTGGAGTCTTGCGTTACTGGCAGTCGTCCATGTGTTAATTACGATTGACCGACGTCGATTCGGCCTCTTCGTAACGTGAGCGCGAGAAGTTACCAATCCCTGAGACAGGACCAGGGCTGCCACATTGTATAGTTCGACACGAAATCGGTATAATTTGACTATCCTTCGTATCATCTTTGTATGGTGCAAAACACCATATAACATTATACAAATTATCCATTTAATCCATTCACCTATGTATTGCGTAGGTAACGTGTGTATCAAAAATAGTTATATCGATAGCGAGTCGCGAGTGTGAGAATGTGTAACCGTGTGTGTGCAAGCTATTAGTGCCACATATCTCTGACATTATTAACCTGCGTCGCGTATTTTTTTGTGGATGCAATTGTAATGTTATTGGTTAACTTTTGTTATACTGAAGCGCTATCCGTTAGCGCTTGAGTTGTAGAAATTCTTGTGTTGCAAACAAAACTTTTTATGATGCGTACTGTACTTAAGTAGACACAACTCTTGTTTCGTTGTCACAGCCAATGAGCTGTGACTACAGTAATGAACCAATTATGACCTACACCAGTAAGACGGTTTGCTAATCATTTATCCACGGGTAAAACCATTGGTCATCGAGCTTCGCAGAATGCATCACAGACAAAAAATTACCTGCGCGTGTGTAAAGTTCACAGTTGTGTACACTAAGTCAAAATGGGATAATTTAAAATAAATTGCTGGCAGGCAGCCGTGCGGTGGACAGGCACGGTACACGGCGACGTGTCGTGTCTTCGCGCGCGACTTTCCGCTGGGCCCCAGTTTCGCTGCTTTCCACGCCGTTCACGTGATCGAAGTCGAGCCGGAGTGGTTAAGCGCGTAATTCAGCGCACAATGCCGCGCCTGCCTGCAGCCAAGGTCATTGTGACGTTGCCTTTGCGGCAACAGCAGCGAGCGGACCGCGGCCAACCCCGCGATACCTGGACGCTCACTGCACACCGCGGAGTAAGGCTGTTCACGGTGAAATGAGCACTTCTGAAGTAAGCCCTTGAGAAATGTCGCTGCCCCTGCCCGCGTATATTTTAACGGACACACTAACTGGCCTGCACCCGGTAAAGTTGGCAACGACGGAGGGGAACTTGTTCCGTGTCCGAACGTTCAATTAAAAGTATTTAGTTAACATGAATACTGAAGTTATTTCCTTTCCTTTATGCATATTAGTGAAGTAAAGCGTATAAATTAACAAATTAATAATTTTGAAGTTTCACTTGACCTACGCGCGAATAAAGTGATCAAATCCATAGCAATGTTAAATCTACATGGAAGAATACACAATGTGCATACAAGTATATCTTGAGCAAAGCTTTCAAAAGTGCTCAGTTCACCGTGAACAGCCTATAACTAAAAATGCAGAGCTGGGACAGCCACTGATACCGCGAACTCCAGCCGGACGCGCCACCAAAATGGCGTATGTGAGAACGCCGTTCGACAATGAGCGCCTGGTAACCTACTCGGTAGTCGGAAGCCCAGCCAATAGGGAACCTTTCACACCATGCAGCAGCAAATCAGACACAAGGCATATTCCCAGAGCCTCACGCAGCCAATCAGATAATTGGCACACCCACATCCAAGTAACCGCCACGGCATTTCGTATCTGTGTATGTATTTACTATGTAGCGACACTTGTTTTAGTCTTCCAGAACATGTGTGTTTTGTTATCAAAGTACCAAAAACTGCTTTTCCGTCTGGCTTTGAAATTATCGGCATGTTTCTGTAAAATGTGAGAGACCCTAATTGGTAGTTGTTTTCCCCTTTCCCCGCTTTGTTTTTAAAGAAATTTATTTTCATACTATTGCATTTTTCTCATTATTACTTTATATAATTAGATAAATTTTTTTAACGTGGGAAAAGATGATTGCTTGGAAGGTTTCAGTCTACTCTGTTGATGTCTGAATGTCTGTTTTCGTTACTGGTTGCCGTTTGATTCCAGCTGCAGTATAGCCTCTATGCTTTCCGTCATTTATTTGCAACTTATCAACTACTGATGTTTGTGTTGTCAACTTAAAAGCCAAAATACCTTTTACCAAGCAGTCATTTTTTTCAATGATGCAGTTTTTTACTTGTGTTCACTCCACTTTCTTGAATAGTAATTGTTCTCAGAATTTTTTTTTTGTCGATTCAGGTGGAAATTAATGTGAGACATGTTTAAATACCACGTCCAAATCAAGAGTTTAGTAGTAGAAGTTTGTACCATGTTGAGTTTGGGTGAACAGATTTCGTGATGAACGTCAACAGAATAATTTGTCAATGTTCTTATCTCATGGTTTAGTTCGCCGTATATTATTTGTATAGAGAATCCAGGTTAGACGACATTTAGCTGGGCCGTATTTTTGTAAATAAATAACTATCTCAAAATTATATGTACCGGATTACAAAGCCAGTGATTTTTCGCGGAACAATCCGAGTGCAGGATTATTTTCAGTGCGCTATTTTGACACTTGCTGGTTTCCTCTTGTTGTTAGTTGTTGTCGCTAATTGCCTGTCTAGCCGCGCCGATCAGGACTCGGTTACTGGTAGAAGAACCTTCTGTGATTGTCGTGCGCACAAATACTGCGTGCGCAGCTAAAAATTGCCCAACCATAAATTTTAAACAAAATTGTAAAGTTTTGAAACACATCTACTCGCGAAATATTTTCACTGAAGATCACTGGCCCTAGTGACTTGTAGTGACAAAAACTGACATGCTTGATATCGACACACTTTCGACGCGTCTTAATGTTTGCTTCGTTATTGGCAGTCGTCCATGCGTTAAGTTATTCCCCGATTCAACTGCGCGAGTAAGAATTTTGCTATTCCAGCACTGAACTGCAAACCGCTATATCCTCTCTCAAAATCCCGCTGTTGAAAGCCACCCATGCCTCTTCCTCTACGCTACGCCCGCCGTGTCAAATTATGCACCACTTAATCCTATACGACGTAAGTCGTTTTAAAAAGCACGTCGTCACAATAGGCTTTCGTGATAAACCACTGTATGTGCTGGCAACATGTATAATTCAAGCGTTTGTCGGCAATGACCTGCTTTAGCTAAGGAGAGCGGCGAGAGAGAGAGGCTTCGCTGTGCGGTCACCGCGAATGTCGCGGACGATCGTAAATAACGCCACAGGTGTTGGTTGGCGGGGAGGACAACCGCCAGGGTCGTGTCAAGGTCGCAGTCGGTGACTCTTCTGGAAGCGATTAAAACGAGAGAAAATTTCGTTTGAGCCTGCGTAATTTTTGTTTATATACGTTAAATAAATATATATTTGCTCTTACGTACTATTTTACCGGCTAGACAGTATTCAAAACGCAACAGAATTGTACTTATTTCGTTCGTTTAACAGAAGATTCATCTGAGCGTAAGAAACCCTTCGTTGTGTGGACATAATTCGCTGGCTAGAGAGACTCTTGTGTGCTCCTGTTTCGATAATTTACTGTAATCCTCTGCGCCGTTTGTCAGAACGGGTGTAGTTTTTCAATGACCCCCAGATTAGAAAATTTAATCTCGGTTTTGTGTCCACATTTTACCAGTTTCATAGTTGTGTGGCTGCCAATACCGCTAGAATTCACATCAAGTTGTACAATTATTGTTTAGAAGCGATTAAAGCTTCATGAAAGAGTTTATAACGCAGTTAATAAAATACCTAAGCCCTTGTTTAAGGACACCAGTAACTTTAATTNACACTAGTAACTTTAATTTAGCTTAAAGTCAATTTTTTCATTAATCAGAGATGCTATTATATACTCGACTTCCCCTTCTCATCCCTGGTCCCTCTTGCCAGCTGAGCATAGTCAGGACAATACATGGAGTAGTTACGTTTACACCCATACGTATATTTCACTCAGCTGCAGCAAACAATTTTTAACTCACACCTGATGCAAATAAGAAGAAGAATTCTTCGCCGAAGTAGAAGGAAAAAAACAGAACGTTTGTCCTAGTTTGGTACAATATAGGCTGCACTTTTACATATCCTATACGTACTTTCCCTGTTACGGCTTACGGTTTCGTGCTTTACGCCTGGAAAGCAATCAAAGAAAAGCCTTGCGCGCTGATTCAAATAAGGTATTAAACGGTCACCGATAATCGATGTGACTCGAACCCATACATTTGTGTTGGGAGGCAGGAAATATAACCACGCCGGCTAGCCTGGGCAACCTATACTGAGTTACATTGCATCATTTCGTTGAAACAAAAAAATGTTCTCTTTTAATTTTATTTTTTTGATTACAAGAAATGAAGTAATCGTTTGTGACATTCTTTATAGGGAAGCTTCTCCTATATTTGTTGTATAAACCCCTTATTTAAAAAAAACGTATATTCTAAACCCTTTAAAATACCAGAAGATGTAAAACAGAGAAATACGTGGTGGTTATGTTATGTACTGTGACACGCACATTAAGTCAGGGAAACAACGAATTTATCGCTTAGCAAAAAAAAAAAAGCTTGTAGAATTTTTATGCTTACATAGGACACCCGTCTTTCGCGAAAATATTTCTTGCCTAGTTGCATTTGAAAACACTTGCAATCAAACCCACTTTCATGACAGGATTATTTACTTGTTATACGTCTTATGTGTTAATCCGCGAATGACGGACGTTCAATATCAGAGTAACCTAATTATGATTGGCCACTCAATTAAAAAAAAAACACGCAGTCGTTAAGCACAGAAAAATTGCTGAAATGCCAGTAGATAATTTAAATCTAGTCTGCGCGAAAATCAGGTGTCCCTACGCATACACAAATATATATATATATATATTTTTTTTGCTTTCACGGGCAATTGTTGTTTTTAAAGGATATTTTGAAAAGTGAAAAATTTGGTGGTTCGTATATGTTAAAATCATAAATGATGGCAGTATTCATACATAGTATTCACGAGCCAGTGATTCTAAGCAAAAGTTCTAGTTGCTTCCTATGTTTCGGGTACTAGATGTAGCGAACGATTTGGAGGTCGCGTGAAAGCGGTAGACAAACAGAAAATGACGTCGAGTCGGTCACTCTCTCCTGAAAAATAGTAAAGGAGAAAACGCGTGTTATTATTGGGCTACTGATGCGCACAGCTGCGTTGTCATATGTACAGCAACGCAAGTTGTAAGCCGTCCATGCTCTGGGTCCACTCACGATATTTTTATGCTTTCATTAACAAAACCGCGGAAACTAGAGCCAAAACGTTTAATAGAAAAACACGGGAACAAAAGTTTGCACAACATTACAATTGGTGACCTTTTTATTTAATTATTTTTAAGAATCTGCTAACACAAAAATTATTAGCCATTATTAGAGAACAGGAAATTCCGCGGGTTTATTAGGCAACAAGCTAGACTCCGCATTATTTTGTGTACTTGAACCTCGTGTATCTACCAATTGACTGTTGTTCCAGTTTAAACCCAGAACAGGTAGCACGACATTTGGTCCTTGTTTTCCCTGCAAATTCGTTATTGGTCGAAAGACGTCCAGGAAGTTTCTAACGCACTGTGGTTCAATGGAAACAGAAACCGAAACGTACATGTGTCTTCAGTTAAACTTTTTCTCCATTAAATTGTGTGAAATTTCCGCGTGTGTAACCAATATTACTAGAGACGTGCAAATTCTCGTTGTGTTACGGCAGCACGTTAGTCTTTACAAAGTGATCTTCAAAAACTCGCTGGTAGATTGGAAACTACAAGAAATAAAATATATTACCCTTGCCATAAAAATTTTGCCCATGACGACCTTGAAATATCGCCAGTTTTAAACCAACAAACATTCGAAAGCAGCTAAATTGCTTTAATTTGTAGAAGCAGTGTCGTTTTCACCATTGGATTCTGCCACAGGACGGGCCCATTTTCTCTTGTGGCTTGGTTGCACGTGATTCAACCTTCTCACTGTTAAAAGTTCTGATTGGATCACGGTCCACCACGGCGTGTCAAGTTAACTGCGGTCCACTCACAGAAGCAACACAAACGAAACACAACTCGAAATCTTGGCCTGTTGCCAAAATATAACGCGAATATTGCATGCGCCTAATTATTACTTTCACAGGTGCAATATGTCTCGGCGCATTTATTTAATTTAACCATCAGCTTTGGTCTAATCTGCAGAAGAAAGGGGAGGGGAGGGAGTAGTAAATTCATATTGAGGAACTGCACCGTCATTATTCTCTGAGAGTGGTGGGGGGAAACCATTTGGATTAAACTACCTGCAACGTCCCGTAACTGAACCCCAGACCTCCCGAACGCAAAGCAAGCATGCAGTGGCGGACCGTTCTCAGAGTAATGCAGCAAGGAAAATGGAAAATGCTGAACCACCCATTTACCCCTACTCTGGAACTACAGTAGTGTGTATGGAGCTCAAGTACATTTGCATACTGTATATTCAGAAAAGTGCTGTGTTGCGTAGCCAGGAATTTCTCGATGTANCGACTGAAGAGAATGGACGGAGGTAACACAGGCGTTAGTGGTTCTGACACACGTGTTCATGACGAAAAATACCAGGAGAAAATTTTAATTCGCAATATATTAAAATGCATTTTAGGATAGAGCAATTACTTGTTTTAACACAATTAAAGACATATTATTAATAGTAATGCTAACTGATAATAACCTTAGGGGCAAAATGAGGGGTTTGAAACTCCCAACCCTCCTTCTGGTTACGTCCCTGCATATTCACCACCTATGCTTTGTCATTTGAAGTACCCACCATCCTCTATTCAAGATGAAACAGCCTCTTCACACGACTTATGGATCACCCGACCCTGCAAGCAGATTACCGCATGACCACGCTTTGTTACATAATTCCGGTGTGCCAGCGGCGACCATTGGCACTGACCATGAAAAATACTGGCTTTACTAATGTTTGGCTCTTGCCGTGCGCAAAACCGACAGTAGTGAATGTAGATTGTGTGCACGCCTCACATAAAAGCGTTCACGTTCTTCGTGTTAATTAAGAACCCAACTCATGCGCTAGCTATTCAGAAAGGCAAATTACGTTCCACAAAGGTTTCCACGCATTGATCACGTGTTAATTACGCACCAACTGTGGGACCTACCTTTTGAAATGACGTCATATGGGGAGAAGGGAGCTGCCACTTGGCCTGGTAGTTCCAACGCCTTCCAGCAGATAGTGCCGCAAGTACAAGCTGTGGTTCGCAAAAAAGCGAACGTCACAGTACAGAAGTTTCGTTTACACCGGGCACCGCGTCGTCCGGTTTGATTAGTACTTTAGTACTGGCTGTGCCCGCGGCTCCGCTCGCGTGGACTACAGAATTATTGTTTAGGTTTTTTTTAATAAAGTCCCCCCTCCTGGCTACCACCACCGCTCCCACCCCCGCCGACATGGCTCTCCACGTCCGCGTACGGTCAACCGACTCGCGAAAAATTACTTTTTCACAAAAATTTTGATATTTCTTAAAGTATAGGCGGGAATTGTATGCTGTATGGGGAAACAACAGCTTGAATTTTACGTATTTATTTATTAAGAAATTAAATGGTAAAAACGCTTATTAGTATTTATATGTTATAGATAGATATATGCTACCGCGGAGTTTTTTTTTTAGGTCTTTTTATTCTACACAATTTTTTACTACGTGATATTGTTCCATCTTTAACGGTTTAGACAGCGTGTTGCAAGAGAGCGCGCTGACGGCAAACTTTTTTCCTACTTGATTCACTATTATCGTCACTGCTTATTCCTTATGTTACTTTACGTAACAAAATACATAGTAAAACCTGGCCAGAGAACATAGCTATGAATTAAAAAAAAAACACGTAAAACGGATAAGTGGTTTTCGAGTGATAAGCGCACTAACAGACACGCAGACAGAGAGACGTTGAGTTTTATAATATGTATAGATTATAGACTTAAGTAGTCGTAACGGGACACATATTCATGGTATGTTAACACCTTTATATATGCTGTGCGCTTTCGAAAGCCTTGTTTATGATCTACTTGTATGCAATTGTGTATTATTCCACCATATATAAAACTAACATTGCCAAGGGCCTGATCACTTTATTCATGCATCGGTCAAGTGAAACTGTGAAATTATTAAAAAAGTAAATATTGCACAACTTTGTTCATCCTTACACTTACACATATTAAAAAAACATAAAGCAAAAGAAATAATTCCAGTATTCAGAAATGTTTACCTAATCCTTTCAATTTAATGTGAAGACATGGAACTACTTTCCCTCCGTCGTTGGAACTACTTTCCCTCCGTCGTTACCAGCTTTACTAGGCGCACGCCAGTCAGTGTGTCTGCTAAAATATGTGCAAGTAAGGGAAGTGACATTTTTCAAAGGTTGATTTCAAAAGTGCTCATATAACCGTAAACAGCATATACAGTTATGTATTCAGCGATAAACTCTTGCCATATGAATAATTTCATTATTTTATACAGCATTGCAAAGTTATTTCGGTTTCCGGTGGCATTTCTTAACATTTTCGTCCAAGCAAATGTTCTGCACAACTATAGACATGTGTTAGTCTAAGAAGAGGGTTTCTAGGCATTATTACAAAAATTTTACAACAAATACTATCGTAAATTTTTTTTTTTATGAAAACTGTTATTAGAAAATCTTTAACTGTGAAATGAAGTAAAATTATTATCGTGAGTTGGAAAATCAAAAACAAACATATTCTTTAATTCATTAGGTGGCCTATATATTGAAATTAATTGAGGGTATTTTTTGAAATGTATGAAACAATTTCCATTCGTTGTGTTACATAAATATATTCATTATGAAAACCTAATGTTTAAAGAGTAGCCGCAGCTTGCAGGGGCACCCTTTCGGACAAAAATACCATCTGTATTCAGTTCTCTGAACTAGGTGAAAGTGTTCCAACGATATCGACTTTTTGCAGAGGAAGTGCTACAGCATTGCCATATGTTATCAGAGGTGTACTATATATTACCAGCGAAACCCGATGTATTTGTTCCTTTAGGGTATTTTAACAGAAAAGTTGTGAATTAAATAATATGTTTCTACAATCATTTGGCCTAAAATTATTTAGCCTAAAGTCACTTGGCAGTTCGCAGTACACGTCAGTCACCATTTCACGCCCGTTTTCTTAAGGTTGGTGGAATAGTTGCCATCTGCGATTTATATTTATAAACTTACTGTTTCGATTTAACCTTAAAATTCAAATCTTAGTATTACATATATAACTACTATACAGCTTTTTGAAATCCGTTTTTTTTTTCTTATATGTGACTGAAAATCTTTATGACGGACACAGATGCAAAAAAAACGTGGGCAAAATATTGTCGATTAAAAAATATCTGTTAAGTCAGGTTATGTGCACTGACCGCTGGGACCTCTGTGGTGTAGTGGTTAGACAACTCGTCTCCCACCTAGGCGAACCGGATTCGATTCCCGGCGGATTCGCTCCCAGATTTTCGCATGTGGGAATCGTGCTGGATGTGCTGCTGGTCGGCAGGTTTACTCGGGGATCTCCCGTTTCCCCCGCCCTTGCATTCCGGCGCTGCTCCAAACTCATTTCGCTTCACCCTCATCGGCTCTCAAGACCTCGATGTTAAGAGCCGCCCTAATCTCTCCACCCACTCTGCTGAGACGTGGTTCAATAGGACGCTGGTAAGTGCTGCAAAGACAAATTGAATTGCTGCTCCTACACGGGTTGAGATGGGCGACTCATTTCTAGCTTATGTGCAGACTTAAGTATTCTCTGGCTACAAGATGGGCAGGAAAAAGAAAACTAACCCAGAGTTTCAAAAATGCTCAGTCCATGTCGACGAACTAACAAAGAACACACACCCCCTACCCCTCATAACGCGGTCTGCACTCGCGGTTGCCTGACCCGAACCTACAGACGGGCGGCCCGTAACAATGAGTGACGTGCAATTGGAAAGTAGACAAGCGGGCCAAGGCTCCTGCCGAGCGGTCGTTGCCCCGGTATAGCGGCCTGCCAGCCAACCAATCGCCGAGACGACAGGCACTTCCGGGTTCTTTCCTTGTCACTCGTCGCACACAAGGGCGAAACTGCTGCTTGTGCACTAGGGACGTCGATATCGGGAAAAATGTTGATATTATTTATATTCATTATTTATAAAAGTATCGTTTTACGAAACGATATATCGATAGGAAAATATCGATTATCTGTACATTGGAATCCGATATGTTATGTATTAAAGGACTTGACAAATGTAAAATTGCTTGGAAAATTACATATTGAGGACACGAGGCATTTCAAAAAGATGTGGTGCCTGTTTTGATGCATGATTGCATAGTAAACTTGGTAATTTTCAAACTAAATTTTGAAATTCAAAATAGAGCTTATTAAAAGAACATTTTAAAATATTTAATTCCGATGACTAAAAAAAAAGATACAGATTTCGATAAAATATCGTTGAAATATATCGACGATTTATATCGACGTATCGTTGATATAATACCGTCATTTAGATATAGCGATAGTTTTTCATCATCCCAAGTGTGCTCCGTGCGCTCCGGCAACATGTCGCCCGGCCGTCCGCCAATCAGCGCCCGGATCCCAGCCTGCCGCTCATCAACCGGACCCGTAGGAAGCATCACACGGCACTGCGGAGCGTATCAGACACGAGGCCCGCTCCACACCAATCCGCAGCCAATGAGAGACTGGGCACACGTACATCAAGAACACGCCCCCCCCACACCCCCCTATCACAACATAACCATCAAAGTAATTCAAGAATTGGTTAAGGGCGTTGGCCATGGAAAAATGTGTTGTTTTATATTTGCACCACATACTGTACAAGTGTACAGATTTTATATATTATCAGTGACAACTCTTTCGTCGTCCAAAAAAAAAATGAGCGCATAGTTTAGGCATAAATACATTGCAAAATGACAATTTTGCTGTTTTAGAAATGTAAAAATAATGGAAAATAAGTTACGTGATGAAATTAGATAATTCAACGAAGAGCTACTTCAAGACGCCAATAAAATTGTACAAGGAAATGTTTTTGCAATTTAAAAAAATTGCTGAAAATAAGAAAATTATTGCATTTATTTTATTTTTAGCTGCCTCTAAATTTCTGTAATGCAACGTTTGCTAAGCAATCTTAAAAATAATTGATATAAGCACTTTCAGTTGCCCATGTTAAATTTTCTGCAAATAGTTTGGTTTATTTTTTTGTACATTACAAAAACAGGAAAATTTTTACTTTGGCGTCTCTTGGTTTTTTTTTTTTTTTTTTTTTTTTTCCCAAAAATTAAGATTTTGATATCCTATGTACGCGCCTGAAATTTCCTTTTGGGCATTTGCCACGTGTCTTTGTGAGAAGATATCTTGGTATTTGTCTGGCCAATCAGAATTGTGTTACTCCTGTACTGAACGTCTGTGATTCGCGAGCAGTCACCTAAGGCCGGGATTACGATGACTTCAAGTTTCACGTAACATTTAACGAGTAACAATGTTCACGTAAGCTGGCTACACCTTGACTAATAATGTTTTTTTAGGAGATGTATTACGATAACTTCTCGTAACGTTTACGTAATGGAAAAGCTTGTCAATGTGTAGCTTTTTCGTAACACATGATACGTGACTCTGCACTGCAGCACGTGATCTCGCTAGCCAAGCACATTAGCGACGATGTTGTGTTAACTTTGTTTTTCCTGGGTTTGTTTTCATTTTCGTGAGGTCGTCTGCTCACGTTTCTAATTAACGTCGTGCCGCTTATATAAATTTCTCCGTGAAATGAGGACGAAAGTGAATGAAAGTTACGCTAAGATTATTGTTTATTTCTACATTGCAACAGTTTGTTAATAATTATGGTTCTCCCAGGTAAAAAACTGCTTGCATGAAATACAGAATGTATGTCACTAAGTTTGTAATTTTTAGTAGGCCTACAAATTTAATTTTCTCAGCCAATAAAAGTTTATTACGTACGATTTATTCCCATGCACACAAAAAATATGTATACAGTACGTCTCCCAGAGATATACCATTATGGAGGTTTTGGCGATCTCCTGGTTGTTTTCGATGTTTACGAACGCCTTATTCTCGCCAACTGTTCTAGCCACATCGATGTTAAAACACAAATACACCTGCATAACTTTAATTTTCACGGTTTTAAATCATCAACTTGGCGTATTATGGAAGGATACAAAATGGGCAGAAAAGTAGATCCTAAGCAGGTCTTTCAAAAGTGCCCAATGAAACAGTTTTAGTATTCGGGTAACACGAGAATGAGTTCTACCTGTAGCGGCAGCCAATGTACAGGATATCTCTGCTCGAAGGTAGTAGAAATCTGTGGAGTAGTACGTTATTATACTGCGAAATAACAGCGTTTAGCAGTAGCCAATTAGTCACGAGTGTCGGTTTTAGAGCGAAGCGCATCCAAAAAGCAACCCAGTGCTCCTATTAGAAAGTAACCCACACACCATTCATTTCCTGTATGCTCACTTAGCCTTCGGCTACTCTGCAGACTAAATTTTTTCCTTGCACTCTGTAAAATAGCAATTTTCATAGAATCATAAAGCGACATTTTGTAAATCGACGTTATTTTTTCACGTAAAAGATTATTTATGTATACTTATTTATTTGGTTTGTCTTGTCACAGAACACTTCATGACTACAAAAGTTAAATGGTTGCATCTATTTCCTAACTGGCCAGCAAAATGGTGGAACGTCATTCACCATTCGGCTCCTGGAGACTTACTTGCTGGCCGTCCGACCAACAGGCAATATTCCACAACGTGCAGTAGTCGGTCAGTCAAAGGCCCGTAAGCAGTATGTATGCTGTTCACGGTAAAATCAGCACTTTCGAAAGCCCTGCTAAGATCTACTTGTATTCACATTCTGTATTTTTCCACCATTTGTACAATTAACGTTACCGTGGGCCTGATCACTTTATTAGTGCGTAGGTCAAGAGCAACTGTAAAACTTTTAGAAAAGAAAATATTTTACATGTGTTTTATTCGTACACTTATATGCATAAAAAAAACAAAAAGTAAAATAAAATATTGTATTATTCACAAATGTTTACTTAACACTTGTAATTTGACGTTAACACACGGAACTACTTTTCTCTCCACCGTTACCAACTTTACTGGGCGCGTGATAGACAGTGTGTCCGTTAAAGTACTTGCAGATAGGGGTAGTGGCGTTTTTCAAAGGTTTATTTCAAAAGTGCTCACTTGACCGTCGCACGGCCAGTGAGCGACAGAGTACTCTTGCGTGAAAGGAACAACCACGCTATTTCGCTTCTATGTACTTACCCAATCTATGGTCTCGTCTACGGCGGAGTCATTAGTAGAAACACGGAAATTTCGCGGATTGATTCGGCAACAAGCTAACTTCTAAAGTCCTTTGTATATTCGAGACTCGGTTAGCTGTTTATTGGCAGCTATTTGTCCAGTTAAACCCGAGACTAGGTGGCATTCGGATTCAGTGATATCTTCCTAGCAGGCCCGTTACTTGTAATTCATCCAGAGCGTGTGCAACAAACTGTGGTCCAATAGCAACAGGAACTCAAATGTTCATGTTGTTGAAGTTTAAATAGTCCTGAAATTAATTCGTGAAATTTCTGGGTCTCTAGTAATTTGGTAATGGAACCAATTTCTCGTACATCAGGAGCAAGCAAGGAAGAGGTCCTATGCCCTGTAGTAAAGAACCAGGCATTCGCTTCTCAAATGATTTCGAAAGATCACGGAATACCGAAAATCATGGTGGCAGGACCGAGAATTGAACCCGACTCCTTTGGAACGTGAACCGAGTGTTTTACCACTGCGCCTTAATAACACAAGTCTACAGAATTGAAACAGTGAATTCCAAACCCTATACACGAGTAATATGTATGGCGTCACTGGCCAGTAACATGTCGGAACTCTGTTCGCCAATCAGCGCCTGGTAACTTATTTCCCAGCTGGCAGCCCAGCCAATAAGGAAAATCTCCCAGTACGCAGTAGCCAATCAGACACAAGACCAGTTCCCGGAGCCTCGTGCAGCCAATCTGAGAATGGGTTCGGCACTTCAGAGGAACCGCCATGCAGTTTCGCCTCTGTGTACTTGTCTACTCTGTGACAGTATTTTGATGCGGGGGTCTCTTTACTAACTTTCGTTAGCCAAGGTCAGTGCGTGAACACACTGGACCTCTTGTCAACACCATCGTGAATATGATGTTTACTGTGTACTGTTCGTAACGATTTCTCGACTGTCGTTAGGTTAATGGCAGTACATTCAGCAACACAGCGTCATGACCTTACTGATGTCGCGGTTGTCTGTATACGTCCAGCAAAATAACCTAATTGCGTGAGTATCAAGCAAGCGAAATTGAAAGATATATCCATTATACTTCTCGCAACAAAAAGCTGTCTTTAAAATGTAACGAACTGTGTTACACAAAAAAATCGCGCAAGTCATAAATAGTGCCAGTTTACAAATAAACGTCCCCACGAAATTGCATGAACTAATTATTTCACAAGGGCTCATTTCGGAAGTTCTTAGACAATAAGAAATAATAAATTAAGTAATTTTAATTTTTTTTATCCATTTAAAGTAATCCAACGCAAACACTTAGTACTACAAAACGTTTATTTACATTTGCGGTAGACCTGACAAATGCTTCTTGACGATAAGATTTATTTTATAAAGATCACCTTAAAAAGTTAGTGAGCAAATTTCGTGACCAGAAAAGGATTGCATTTATGTTCAAATACATTTGGTATCTCCCGCTAATTCAAAAATAAATATGCCAAGACAGGACGCATTAATTGCTTAATTATGGGTGATGTAAAATACTAAAGTCGATACATTTTAATTTCATACGCCCTAATCAATACAATTAAATTTTAACTAAGTTTGATTTTTACAACAATTTTCTTATAGTACCTCACGGAAATTTCCGCCATCTAGTTTCCGAGCTTTAGCTTGTAGAAGTAGGAAAATGTTTTATGTGCATGTCGCTTCTGTACAGTTGCCTACACTGTGCCTCCGGGTTCCACAGGCGGGAGACTACCGCAACGAACCTTACAGCAATAGTCGGTCACGTGCGGCCATTTCAGCGACCGGAAACCAAGGAGTAATTTTCCTGCCTGGTGGTCTGGGGAACCTATATTCGTGAGTTACAGTCGCACGAGTTTCATAGCACAGACTTCACTAGCAAAGATTCAAAAGTTCGCTTTTCCCGNGGCCATTTCAGCGACCGGAAACCAAGGAGTAATTTTCCTGCCTGGTGGTCTGGGGAACCTATATTCGTGAGTTACAGTCGCACGAGTTTCATAGCACAGACTTCACTAGCAAAGATTCAAAATTTCTCTTTTCCCGTTGTCCAGTTATGCCTCCTGGCTAAAAGGCCTCCTATCTGGCTCTTGAACTGCGTTCCAGAGTGTTTAAAACAAACCTACAGTTTTTTTTACGAAACTATTAAATTTGCGCTTAAAGTGCTATCTACGAAAATAATGCACACTTCAGGCGATGCCTTTCGAGTGCTTTCAGGACATCACTTAGATTTGAAACACCGTTTCGGAGCACTCCAATATAGCTGACAACCGGCATTTTCAAATCACTGTATCTCACAATATCCGAGTCAGATAGATACAAAATACTTAAGGGGCCTACTTTGCACCTTGCCGCACGCTTTCGATCAATAAAATGATAGTGTCACCACTTAAAGTCCTATAGGTACACGAAGCACGACGAGAGCACTGTACGCCAGTTCAGAGTCGTGCGCGTAGTGGCGACGGCCCACCTTATACTCTTCGCAGTGTCGTCCTTATTGCTCCTGCGCTTCTCGGCCTCAAACGCAGAGCATATCTGCAGGCAGGCATGCTCTTTAAGGTGGACTCCTAACCACTAAGCTACTGTCTCGGTGCTCAGACATCTTTATGTCGTGCCGGGTGCTGGTTTTGCAACTTTCGCCCATTCGACCTCCTCGCCACATAACCGTAACGTAACGCCATAGAGAGCATGACCAGTAAGGACTATTTAATCGCCTAGCCAATGTTTCTAGTTAACCCTAGGAAGTGAGGCTTGCTTCCTTTAACTCCAAATGTATGTAATTCACGTACTCCATTTTTATCACGTTTCAATAACTGTGTTTACAAAGTTTAACGGGATGATAGAAATGAACACACACATATACATATGTGTGTCTAAATAGCTTTTTAGGGGAGCCGAGGGTAGCTGATGTAATGAGGGATTTCGTTTTATCGTTCCAATCAGTTTATGATGTAGTAATAAAAATGATAATCATTCTTTTTAAGGCGCTGTCTGGCTGACAGTGATTAATTAACTTTGCAAGTTGGTAAATCCAAGGTTAGAGCTGGTTAAGTCAGATTAATTACCCTGTAAATCCATTGGCCAGTTAAGCTTTTTAAGGTTGCGTGGGGAAATAAATAAACAACAGGTGCGCCCATACCAGGTAAGACGAATGTCCAGTGCTTGCGCAAGTTAGAGTAAAAAAAAAAGCTGACCTCCTTAGCAATNTTAACTTTGCAAGTTGGTAAATCCAAGGTTAGAGCTGGTTAAGTCAGATTAATTACCCTGTAAATCCATTGGCCAATTAAGCTTTTTAAGGTTGCGCGGGGAAAATAAATAAACAACAGGTACGCCCATACCAGGTAAGACGAATGTCCAGTGCTTGCGCAAGTTAGAGTAAAAAAAAAAGCTGACCTCCTTAGCAATNCGCCCATACCAGGTAAGACGAATGTCCAGTGCTTGCGCAAGTTAGAGTAAAAAAAAAAGCTGACCTCCTTAGCAATTGATTTAGTTCAACAGTTGATTTTAGCGCTACAAGCACATCAGGCAACTTTTGTGGACATATAAAAAGTTTTCGTAACCAACTGTACAGAAGTTGGAAAAGTATAAACTAACACAACTTCAGCAGTTATATATACTGTATTAAAGAATTAAGAAAACGTAATCTATAGTTTCAGCGCATGATGTGCACATCATGTCACAAAATCATTTCAGCACAACCTAGTGTCGAGAAACTAGGTACACAGTTTAGCAAAAAAGAAAATGTCACTATTTGCCACTATAACTTATTTTCACTTATTTTGCGTTTATAGTCCATTCGCGGTATCTTCACACTTTTTGAATCAAATCTTTAAAAAATCACCCAACGAATGACGTATTTGGTTGTTCCCTAAATTGTTCGTATATAACAAGCGTTTTATACTCCTGTTAACATAAAGGTACCTTACGTTTGGTTAAATTAAACTTTTAGTTACATTGTATTTATAAATTGTGGTATTTCACTTATAATTAAAACTAATAAAAACAGAGAAAAGACAGATGTGTTCGTAATGCCTAGTAATAAATAGTTCTAAGGCAAAATGTTATTAAACTGGATGCACAAGAAATACGGTGCTTTGTCCCTTTGGTGTAATTTTCTAGATTCGTTTCCATGAGGCAGAGTATAGCTTGAAAGCAGAACATTAGCAGTGCTTCAGAAAAGTTGGAAACAGCCATGAATGGACCAAAATTTCCATTTGTGGAGTAATAAAAGGTATTCACTGTGTAAATAATGGATTTTAAGACACGACGCAAACGGAAATTTAAAACTAACTCAGCCTATAAGGGTCAGCTTCCGGTGATGGGAGACTAGNTTTTAAGACACGACGCAAACGGAAATTTAAAACTAACTCAGCCTATAAGGGTCAGCTTCCGGTGATGGGAGACTAGACGAGACTTTGAATCTGTCCTTATTACGGTTGCGGTCTAAACGCGTGTGTATTACGGTTATTTTTTTTGTTCGATACTATAATATATTACGATTTTATTGTTTTTAGTACTGTGTCAGTAGGTAATTTACCCAAAAAAATGTATGTTCTTCGACAATGTAATTCACGTGAAATAATAACTTTATTCTGACTGAAACTANTAATTTACCCAAAAAAATGTATGTTCTTCGACAATGTAATTCACGTGAAATAATAACTTTATTCTGACTGAAACTACAAAACTTGAGCTACTACTGCAAACTGTACTCGCTATACTTCCTAAAAAAACCACCATGGATTTTTTTTCGCCTAAGGAACAAAAATCCCCACTCTTTGCACAAGTGGTTCGCCTGGATAATTGTTTCAATATCGTTACTGATTTGAAGAAATACCTGTAATGGAACTATGCCTTTCAAGTACTGTCAGCCAGCTTTTGCCACGGTGCTCATACGTGAGAATATGTGCGTTTAAAAAGTCTATTCACGGTTTCTTCACACTTTTTGAATCAAACCTTTGAAAAATTACCCCCTGTCTGACGTGTTTAGTTATTTCCTAAACATGTCATTTATCACAAGCGTTTTATACCTCTGTTAACACAAAAGTACCATATTTTTCGTTAGAATTGTAGTTTAACTAAATTTCTTTATAATTTATAATACTACATTTATAGTAAATGTGAAGAAAAAAACAGTGAGAAAACACGTGTGTTTGTAGCGCCTAGTAAGGATTAGTTCTCGTGCAAAATATTATTACAACTGAGTGCGCACGAATTCGGTGCGTTGTCCTTTAGTGTAATTTTCTAGACTTAGTTAAGCTTAGTTTGCACAAGGTGGAGGAATATCCTGGAAGTAGAACTTTAGCAGGGCTTCAGAAAAGTGTGAACTAACCGTGAATGGATTATATTTTTTAAGTGCCGCAGGACAGTTTCAGCGAACCTGCCTGGGCACTCGCGCATTGAAGTCTCATTTCGTAGCACGTGTTTCTCTGCAGAAAACTTGTATCGATCTAATGCTCACAGTTATCTACATTTCTAAAACAGTAAAATTTGTATTTTGATATATACCGATGCAAAAACTATGCGCTTAATTTTTAATTTTTTTTTTCNTTCTAAAACAGTAAAATTTGTATTTTGATATATACCGATGCAAAAACTATGCGCTTAATTTTTAATTTTTTTTTTTCTAGGAAAGAGTAAGTACGGATAATGTCTGAAAGTTCAACAGTATGTGGTACAACTATAAGATAACNTTTTTTTTTTCTAGGAAAGAGTAAGTACGGATAATGTCTGAAAGTTCAACAGTATGTGGTACAACTATAAGATAACACATTTTTTCATCACCAACGCCGTTAATAATTCCGTAATGAAGGATTTTCGAGTTGCATTACAGCCATATAAATTGTAACTATTATGGAAACAGCGAAAATTCTGTACTTATTGATACAACTCTCCCTGTTATTTCATCGCTGTTTCTGATCTTGCGCTGGGTAATAGCAATACGGCCACTACTGCTTCGAAAAGAGATACAATTCTTGTTTTTTACTTTGGCTTCGTAAACAAAACAAACATGACGGTTTTCCAGTATGTGCATCTGTTGTATTTACTACTATTAATGTGAAAGCCAAATTTTTCTCGCAGAATCTTCCAATAATCAGTAATATTTGCTGTATAGTACAAGACCCGTTCTACAATTACATGGTAGCGGATAAGTTACATATCACGAATGCGGAACAACGTAAATCACGACGTATTCATATCTTAAGTGGAATGCATACATGCACGAACACGAACGGCAAACTTCCAACGAATTATTCTGTGTACTGTGTTAATGAAGTCGAGTAGTCAATAAGAATTGAGTATTCGGTTTGACGATCGTTTTCGTGACCTTTGAGGTTTACGAGAAAATACAGGCACGGAATCGATGTGACTTTTGGCATTTTAATTTTAGTAGTCATGCGTGCATGGCTAGTAGTTGGTACAGTTTATGAATTGTTAAGAATTATTTAAATATAAAAAATTAATTGAGCATTTTAAAAAGCAGCAGAAGAGTTTCTTTCTTAATATGCTGCATATCGTTACTTTTCCGTGTACTGAAGAACGCTTCTTACATATTTACTCATCCATGCACTGCAGAAAAGGCCTGATTAGTAAATATTGTGAGCGTTCAAGAATTCTCGTACTTTTTTTTCTATATATATCTTTAGAATGAACGTACCCACTCACGATCTCTGTCCTCGAACCCGAACGAGGTTGGGGTCAAAGTCGCGCTCTCTTATCACACGAGTGTCGCAATGATTTATGGCGCTATTGGCAATAAATGCCGCGTCCCATACGGTCAACTTGCGTCATGCAGAGTAAACTGCTAAAGAATGATGAATGATGTTCACACACTCTGAAAAATATCCGTCCAAAGTTTTATGTACGACAAAGAAATAAATTTTCTTTGGGGCTGTTTTTCTTACAGCAACAGTAGTTAGAAATGTTTCCTTCTGGCACACCTGGCGTCCTGGTGGGGACGAGGGGACGAGCCGGTGGCCATCTTGGATGTTGTCACGCAGCAACCTCCTGCTCCGTCATTCCTTTCCGACTTCGGTCATGTTGGATTTCCCCTCCCGCTCTGTTATTCCTGGCCGTTCCCCGAGGAATCGAGGACGTATACCACTCCGAGCCGATAGTACTCCACCCTTCCGGAGGGCATCAGGATCACTGGTGGAGTGGTCGGACATTGAAAACCCACTAGTGCCATGGTAAATAAGTGGGAGCACGGGCTGATCGGGTTGGCCCCACCAGAGGTTTTCTCTGGTGTAACGATCACTAGAGGTTGGACTCGTGCTGGCAGTGGTTAACTCCGTATCCTGGAGGAGGTCTGGAGAGATTCCCCCTCTCAAAGAAAGACCAGGTAGTGAGCGGCAACCTGCTCCGGTTGTGTCCTAGAAAGACACTAGAGGTCCGGGTAGTACCCCGGCCAGACCACATGCTTGGTATCTGAGTGCGAGGGTCTCAGAACCTTGTGGAAGGGTGCTTTCGGCCGTACTTGTGAATCAGGTTGGGGCTTTGAATTTGGTTACCTCATGTGCATGGCTGGGACACCTGCGATGAGAGGGCGTGATCCCTCTTCCCCACTGATTGAACGGTCGAAGCACAGTATGGCCTCTGGCTAAGAGCGCTGCGAAACAAATATAAAAGTACGGTGGCCGAGAGGCTGCTATATGTGCATCAAGTCATTCGTGGCCAATGACGGCCCTTTTGGATGCCCCTACTTTACGCTCTTCCATTCTGTGTGGGAATTTTTTTCAGAGTCCTCCCGATCTCCTTTATTTTCTCATGCTTTCTCATCCCTTCCTACCAGATGTCCCCACTTCACGCTCTTGCATTTTGTGGGGAGGGTTTTTTCCATGCTATCCCTCCTGCATGTGGAGGATTTTCTCCGGGCTATCCCACACAGGTCCCCGCCAGGATGCTAGGCTATCCCTCCCAGGTCACCACCATGATGCCAGGATTTTCTCCATGTTATCCCTCCCAGGTCCCTGCCAGAACACCAGGGTTTTCTCCATGCTATCCCTCCCAGGTCCCCACCAGGATGCCAGGCTCTATCCCGGGGGTTGCCTCAGATCTCTCCCAGACTGCTTCCTACCTCTCGCCCGTTCTCGATGTCCCCACTTCATGCTCTTGCATTCTGTGTTGGGGAAGTTTTCTCCATGCTATCCCTCCCAGGTCCCTGCCAGGATGCTAGGCTCTATCCTGGAGGGGGGTTGCCTCAGAGTTCTCCCAGTCTACTTCCGGCCTCTCGTCCGTTCTCGATGTCCCCACTTCACGCTCTTGCATTCCATGTGGGGGGGAGGTTTTCTCCGTGCTATTCCTCCCGGCTCCTCCCCGCCAAGTTGCCAGGTTCTATCCCTTGGGGTCCTCCCGGTCGCCTTCCTGTCTCTTGTCCGTCCATTCTCTCCCCCTCGCCACCCATGCCGTACCCCTCCCAACCCATGCCGTACCCCTCCCGCCCCACACCATCAACCTATGGCGAAACGGACTATGCACATTACCTCACTGCGCGGGCCGAAACGTGGCCAGTTTTTTTTTAACAAGTAAGAAAATGTTTTGCAATAACAAAAAAGTTCAGGCCTACTATTTTTATTTTAAGCATTTAAAGTGCAATGTTTAGTGCCCTCAGACGCATTTCTTAATGTTTGTAAAAATACCTATTGTTCGTAAGGTATGTAACTTAAGTCAAGTTTTTTACAGTAACGTTGAAATAGTTTTTGGCACTACACGAGTCCATACATAAGCTGCTTGCCAACATACTTTGAGATCCTTCAGTCATAGGTATTCCTANACACGAGTCCATACATAAGCTGCTTGCCAACATACTTTGAGATCCTTCAGTCATAGGTATTCCTATGAAATCCAGCATGGCATCGAGAGATAGACACATACAATCGATGTTTCTAATATCACAGTTTAATTCGCCTTTAAAATATACGCCTGTAGAAATGCAACACATTATATTACGTCTCTAAATTTTAAAACTTAAAAGTTAAGTATATAAAATTTATATTGGTACCCAACACCGCATTCGAACAAACTGACTATTAGACTTTGATTTAGGGCATGGGTGAAACGTATAATATGAATATTGTGACTATAACTTCAAATGGTGGCCACAACTGTGCCTCTAAGTTCGTAGCGGTCTTATATATGCATAATGCACTTAAAACACATGTCAAGGTCAAATGTCATATATGATGGTGGTCNAGTTCGTAGCGGTCTTATATATGCATAATGCACTTAAAACACATGTCAAGGTCAAATGTCATATATGATGGTGGTCTGTCCTCTGCCATATGCCATGTCCATCCGAGAGTACGACTCCTTACTCCTGTCCCAGTTCTCTCATTATCTATCTACTTTGGTAACAAATAACAACGCCTGACTAGTTGATCCAGCGAACAAACGATGGCCTAATGTTGTGTATTGTTAATATTGACTGAAAATCATTTTTCCCCCCTTTAACCGACTGTGCTGAAGGTAAACAACCTTTTCCAGCTGTAATTGAACCCAAGAAAACTGACTCTCTTTCTGACCAATTTCGTCGACTCGTAGCGAGTTTTTTTTTCCGCGGCAAGTATCGTGACGCTGGCAAAGGATAAGTAAATATGCAAAAGCAAATGGCTTGGCAGTGTCTTTGACGGAGACTTGCTCATTCCCTGATTGGCAGCGCGATGGCTTACGACTTTCTGCCTCTCCGTTATTTCGGCCGTCGTCTGGCAAGTTCGTCCGTAGATACTGACTGGCGAAAGACTACCCTCCTCATCAGTGGAGTCATTTTCTGACTCGTGCAGATGAAGAACGGAGTACACGCGCCAATTCCGCTCCCCTTAACTTTGTTTTTATGTAACAACAGTGATTGACTACACATAGGTTTTCACATTAGAAATTCAAGAGTTCGCCAACTTGCTATGCACCTTTGCAATATTAGTGGTTATTATTATGTGTAATTTCAACAAGCATATTATGGTCTGGAAGATGTTAATCTCTCACTTTTTTCGTATGGTTATGGTTATTTCAATTATATCACGGTCTTTAAGCAGTTTCCGTATAAAAATAACTTTTCAGGTGGAATGCTTTTAAATAATATCCTTCTGTTAAGAAGAAGATTCTAGAGACGTCGCCTGACTGTGAATTCTAAACCCAAGTTCTCACAGCCGCATTTGTCACTGGTTCGTGTTCTATCTCGGCAACGTGTTTCCACATAACATTTAAATATACCAGTGATTATCACTTGTGGTGTAGGTGAAATGTAGGTCACAGCTCATAGTCGCTCAGCAACTGTTGTTTCCCAAATTATGTGTTTACTAAATTGGAGCAAATACTTCTCTCTTTCGTGGGAAATAAAGGATTGTGTAATCCTGGCGCACGACCGTGCGTACCAACTTGCGTAACACTTTGCACTCTGTACGCATTTACCAGCATTAAAGACAAACTATAGTAACGCCATTCCTGTTACTTTCTGCTTTCACACTTACCACAATTCTAATGGTTTACACCACATTGGATATGCTTACTCCAATAAATTAAATTTATTACTGGCTGGCTGTCAGCTAATGGAATGTCAAATGTCATTGTCCCCCAATCATATGCCGTTTCATATGCAATAAGTAATACAATCTCTAATATAGTTAACTACTGTTGTTTTAAAAATATTATTTTTATTTACGATAATTAGTATTGATGTCGTGTAGAGTTCTTTTAAATTCCTGACAAGTGTTAACAAAACAACGAAAAAAGTGACGGAGAAATTTCCCTATTCAGTATAGCCGAAGTTGCACCCGAGCATAATTGGCTAAGTGTTATTCTCCCTTCCTCCTTCAATCCCAAATTTTCCCACAAATTCAACTACACTCTTGGAGAAACGATATCCACGCAATTCGAATTTTAAGAGCTAAACGATATTGTGTCGTAAATTAGCACGTCACTTAGAAAAGTGTACAAAATGACGCCCCAATTACGCAATCGCAAAATATTTTCATTGGAAAATGACTTCAATATGCGAAAAATTAGTTGTCTACTCCTTTTAAAACCACTTTAATTTATAATTTCAGGTATTACAAATAAAATATTTTTTTATGCATGTTGTACTTATGCTGACACTACACTAGCTGTGTGTTTGGCTATTGAAATATGAATTTCCCATAACTGGAGCCCCTACCACTGCGTGTTGTAAGTAGAGAGTGACCCTATCATTTCGCGTTTTAATTCAGTACCAAGTTAGATTGCATACAGTATGTGCTAATTCCACGTGTTTCATTGGGCCTCCGCTCATCTGACATGTCCTGCGGGGCTCAGGACCAATAGCAAACATTCAACACTATGTTAGCCTCATTCCGTATGGCCGGCTGTAACAGGAGAATGAGTTCTGCCTGGGGCGGCAGCCAATGAACGAGTGACGTCTGCTGCAGTGTAGAGGACTGTGGAATCTAGCTTGGTACCTTCTTATGACGCGAACTGATAGAGTCTCAATGGATATGGTTTCCTATCAAGTAATTATCATGCTGAGTGATTTTGGCTTTAATACACAAGTATGTTTCATATAATTTATTTTCTTTTCAGAAACTCAAGTATCCGAGGTCGGTGTTCTTCATTATCAGCAATGAGTTTTGCGAGAGGTTCTCCTACTATGGAATGCGAAGTGAGTACGAGATTACGTAATATCTGTTTTATTATAAATGTTATATGATATTTTTTAGTTTACTTACAAGCAGAAGTACGTCCACTCTTTTAGTTTTTTTTTATTGTATTTATAGATATGTTTACCAAGTATTTTAAAACATTAACTTTAAACATTATATTTACTCGTTAAGGAAACACATTTCAGCGTAATCACTGCATGAGTATTTACAATCACGTTGTCAGCGAGTTAGGAAACATAATCGTAAGTCTTGACGTTATATTAAAAGTACTATTATTTTTAACTTGTTGGCCACTGAAATTCGTTTTCGATTTATACATATTACAGTGGCCTAGCAGCAACATATTTATGACTGTAACAAGTTCACAATGACATTTTATGGACTCGTAGCTACTAGTCATTTACTCCAAGGCAATGTTACGTGTGACAGAATGTTATACAAGGGCTGAGAGAATAATCTTAACATAACTTTTAAAAGTGCTCATTTAACCACGAAAAAGTGGCCTTTGTCAGTTGAGAGGTTAAAACTACTTACTGTCATGTACAGCAAATAATGAGTGCTTTATGCGGTGGTTGGATATTTTCTTGGCTGTCTAAAGCTTTTAGCTACTGCAACTGGGGGAAACGCTATAAGAGGACACCACCGCGTAACCCGCTGTAACAAGTCAGAAGCAATATGAAAGTTGGCAATTCTGGTACTTGCACTCCTTGGACATACATTTTGATGGCAAAGTGAAACTTGCCAGCACTGTTCATCTCACCAACGCCGGTGAGTTTACTGTACTGACCAGCAACCTCCGGGTTACGGTGCGAGGGGTTCTGTGTTCAAGTCCCATGTAAGGCATTAGTGCCCATTTGTGTCCGTCTTCATGCTTCACGCATGATATTTCCCATGTCTAATAAGATCCCACTTGCCACTGATATTAGTAAACTTACCAATAAATATGCAGTGTAGTAAAATTAAATCGAATTAAATTTTTAAATACAAAAAAAGCCATCTATGGGGGTTAGGAGCGAACCATTGCCGATCTAGACTCCTCGACACACGAATGAAATGCCTTAAAACGGACGGCCGCCGACGGATCGCCGTAGTACCGGACGAACTGCGTACGCCATTTATGTGAACAATACGCTAAGGGTAAACTAAAAATCGTATCTAACACAAGAATTCAAACGCAAGCAACTTCTACACGGACATTATTTTTACTGTGTCGGTGATCCATCAAGCTGCCTCATTTTATTAGTTAAGGCACTGAATAATTTCTTTTAATTCCAAGTCTGCTCNGTGTCGGTGATCCATCAAGCTGCCTCATTTTATTAGTTAAGGCACTGAATAATTTCTTTTAATTCCAAGTCTGCTCGTAATCAAATAATCAACTATTCTCCCACTAGGTCCCATGCTTGTTGAACGCTGTAATTAATAGGACCACCTATTTTCGCGAAAAATATTTACACAGGAGCTAGGCTTCTATATCTTGCCTGCAGGCNCTGTAATTAATAGGACCACCTATTTTCGCGAAAAATATTTACACAGGAGCTAGGCTTCTATATCTTGCCTGCAGGTTTGCGCATTTCCTTTACTTATTAGAAGCGTATCTTTATAAACAAAACATTTTCTTACTTAAATGGACCAATGAGAATTAACATACTGAACGTTACGTGAAACAAAATACACCATGTTTCATAAAGATTTGAGGGATTACAGACATTTATCGCAAGTAAACCACGTAACTTACATTTATGAAAACAGTGCAAAATTAACGAGAAACACGAACAGTTTGTGTGTGTAGTTAATCTTGACATGCTAAAGCAGTGGCTTATTTCTCATTTGTCGAAAAACCATAGGCGCTAATTACATTCTTCAACAAGATGGCTGTGCCGCCCATTTCCACCACGAAGTTCGTCTCCACCTGAACAATGTACTGCCCAGTCGATGGATAGGACGTGCATCTCAAGATGACCAGCACCTAATGCTGAGGTGCCCAAGGTCACCGGACCTCACGCCGTGTGACTTTGTTTTATGGGGTTACGTCGAAGACAGGGTATACGCCCCACCGTCGCCGCGCGATATCGCAGTCCTGAGAGAGCGGATCGTCTCAGCGGTAGGCACTATCGACAGGCCCTTGTTGATGCGAGTGCGACAAGAACTAGACTACCGTGTGGATGCATGCCTTCACACCCGCGTTACACACATTAAACATTTGTAGTTGTAAAAACAACTATTTGGGTCCCATGTTATTTCTGCGCTGATGTCTTCATTACGATATGGTCAGTGGTTTCTTTGCAATAAAATTTTGTAATCCCTCAAATCTTTATGAAACATCCACTGAAGGGTACTGCCAACCGGTTGGCAGCTGCGAAATTTAAATAGGAAATCCCATGTTTAGGAAATTTCGCCTCAGTGCATTAATTTTAAAGATAGGCGTTTCAAACAAAATATATTCTTTACGAATTTATTAGGTGATCCCTACGAGCGTATATTTTCAATTTAGATAAGCGTATGTTTGTACCTTTTTGTATAACATAAATTTTAAAAATTCCTTGCCAACAGGTTATACGTGTTATGGAAACATCTCCACTGTAGGGAACTTTTCCTTAAAAATTCGTGGAGAATACATTTCGGTTTAAAAAGCCTATCTTTAAAATAACACACCAAGGCGAAATTTTCTTGGCATGGGATTTCCTATTTAAATTTCGCAGCTGACAGCCGGTAGGCAGTGCCTTTAAGAATAGAGAAAGGAAGCAGTGGCTTGTACTGCAAACTCCAGCCACACTTGCCAGAAATGTGGGGAAACGTCGTTTACCAATCAGGCCGTGAAGACGTAACTTGCCAGACGACAGCCCGACCAACAGGGGATATGCCAAAACGTGCAATAGCCAGTCAGACAAAAGGACCGCTCCCACAGCCTTGCATGGTCAATGAGCGACAGATTACGTTCATATGAAAGGAACGAGCACTCACTTTCACTTTTGCATACCTATTCTATATCCGTGATTCGCAGGCAGACATGCACAACACGTAATAATGAAAGTAGTCCAATCACGAAAGTCGCATAAAATTCTCGCCAAAGACAGGTGCCCCTAGTAATGAATTAATGTAACGATCTGAACTGTAATAAAGTATTGAAAAGTCGAACTCCACTACCGCCCCATGTAATTCCTCCTTCTCCAGTTTATTGGGGAAAAAAATGTGTGGTGTTATCTGGAGCCGCGGCGGTGTGGTCGTAAGACCAATCGCTTCCCACCACAGCGAACCGGGTTCTAATCTAGGCGGATTCACGCCTAGGTTTTCCGGGTACCGTTGACCAGTTAGTTTTCTCGGGGTAATCCCGTTTTCTCCGCACACAGCTTTCCGTCGCTGCTTTATCCCCACCTCGCTTCGGCGCTGAAGACCTCAGCTGTCAAGCGCCGCCCGAGTCTCCCGCTCACTCTCGTAACTTTGAAAGATATAGCGAATGTTTAGAAATTAACTGGCCGGATTGGTAGTGACTGTATACGTTGTTCACAGTTAATTGACCACTTTTAGAAGTCCTGCTTAGAATCTTCTTTTCTTCTCGTACTGTATCCTTCTGCCGAATGTAAAATTAACATTGTCATAGGCCTGATCACTATTCATGCGACATCCAAGTGAAACTGGGGAATTGTCAGGAATGTAAATGACTTAATCCTTTCGTATTGTCCTACATCTGGGATGTTGCACAGAAAATTGTTTTAATGATCTGCACTGTACATAGTAGGGAACAGTGCCCAAGGAGGCAAGTCCCTCACGTGTGGGAAGTGTCATTCACGGTTGAGACTGTAATTCGTATAGTCTCATAAACACTTGCTGCCAGTTACATCAAACATAAACAGATTTGTATTGGTCCCGATATATGACANTTCGTATAGTCTCATAAACACTTGCTGCCAGTTACAT
This sequence comes from Clitarchus hookeri, assembly GCA_002778355.1. Classification (NCBI taxonomy): domain Eukaryota; kingdom Metazoa; phylum Arthropoda; class Insecta; order Phasmatodea; family Phasmatidae; genus Clitarchus; species Clitarchus hookeri. The sequence continues at coordinate 228,399 of NQII01001732.1, forward strand.
CAAACATAAACAGATTTGTATTGGTCCCGATATATGACAGAACGTCGTACCGATAACAGTACAGATCTGAACAAAATATTCGTTTGTTTGCAACTATCTAAAACTATACATTGCTATGTGACTGAAAGGGTTAATAATATGCCAATTCATACTCAAATGTGTATAAATCAAGAAACTCTAACTTCACTGGCCATAAATTTAAATATTATCCTCGCAAAACAACTTCATGCCAGTAGCACAAANATCAAGAAACTCTAACTTCACTGGCCATAAATTTAAATATTATCCTCGCAAAACAACTTCATGCCAGTAGCACAAATATTTTTTTAGACCGTGTTTCTAGTGATTTTTTTAAACCCTTTAATTTCAAAAGTGCTCACTTTACCCTGAACAGCATTTATAAGGGAAGAAAATTATAATACTTCATTCATAAAACCCACGTCTGGAAATGCAGGTGTTAGAGTGCGTCGGAACTGTGGCGCGTAGCATGTGTAAATAAGCAACCACTTGCCTACGAGAGGCGTGTTGGTTGGTGACTTTGAATGAAGGCACTACAGTGGCACCTGCCACTACACTAGTAAGTACACAGTAGTGGAATGGCGTGGCGGTACTTTGGTACTTTTGCTGTGGGCGTACCTATCCATAGGGGCATCCGAATGTCGCGAAAATATTTCCGCGCATGTTATATTTCAATACCCTACAGGCACATCAGCAGTTTTCTCTTGCTTATTGGCCACGTGTCTTTGTGAGGAAACATTTTCTTACTTGACTGGTCAATCAAAATTAGGTTACTCCGACACTGTACGTCTGTGATTCGCGGGCAGACACCTAAGACGCGTAACACGTAGATCGTCCAATCACGAAAGTGGATCTGAGCTGAAGTGTTGCGAAATACAACTGGTCATGAAATATTTTCGCCGAAATCGGGTATCCCCACCTATCCATTCGCCGATTGACTGCGCGAGTCTCTGGGAACGGGCATTGTTTATGATCGGCTACCAAGTGTGCTGAAAAGGTTCCCTATTGGCCGCGCTGCAGGCTGGCGAGTAAGTTACCACGCGCTGAGTGGCCAACGGCGTTCCGACATGTTGCTGGCCTGCGACGTCATTTTGCTGGCGTGTGTGGGTGGGGTTCCCGGTACAAGAAACTGTTCCTGCTTCTTGACACCACTCCAGTGCGTATATTGTACAAAGACATCCGTAGATGGTGCGGCGGCCAGGTATTTCCCAGCCGGGATACAGACACCGTTCAACTCTGGAATTTCAGTTTCTTGCACCGCGCGCAGAATGTGTGACTTATCATTCATCCCGTGAGCAGTACTTCGTTATAACCAGACACAAATGCACTCCTCACAGGGCGGCATTTAGGTTCCGTAGGGCGGCAGATTTTCAGCGATGGCTAATTCTTGCAAACTCTAAAATGGAAGAGGAATAGAAAATTGGAGAATTCTCAGTAACTTCTGTTAAAGTATTTTTTCTTTAAAAAAAAAAAAAAGTGTTGTACTTTCCCGACCTAGAATTTACACCGTCTTTAATTATCACTATGAACTGGAAAATTTCGCGAATTCATCTTAGAACAAACTAGACTTTAAGCACGTATACATTAGTGTTATGTTTCAATCGGATCACAGTTTATTAGACACGCCCAGGTGAACTCTGAGCCAACTACAGACCTGCAAGGAAACAAGCACTGAATCCCGTGCTATCTGGCATGAGCTAAAACTGTCTTCACACTGGGGCAGCAACCAATGAACACAAGGCTGAGGTTCGAAAGTACATAAGACCGTGGAGACTAGCCTACAGGTGTAGTTTAAAAAGTGACATTTTCCTGCCCCTATTTATCACGCACGACACCACGTCCCAACAGTTAAGAACAAAAGTTCAAAGTTACTGACGCGCTGAAGCTCAGCAATCATATTTTTCCTTTCGTCTGCTGCAGTAACAACACAGTGTCCAATTTTCCACAAAGGAAGCCTGCCATAAACAACTCCTCACCTGAATTTAACTAAAACGAGTCAGTGTGCATCTGCTGTATTTTTATATTATTGCTGTGATATGTATTGACGAGTAGTATAGAACCGTCCATTCTCGTCCATGCCGAAATAAATCTATTCTGTCAGTGGGCGTCAAATGACTCATTCGCCATAGACTGCGCACGGAAAAGCACCTTGTTAAAATATCTGCGATGTCAAAACAGTGATACTAGGCCACCTGTTTCTCGCGAAAAGATGATTTACGATTTACGTGCAAGCAAGAATTAACCATCCCACGTCACTCCTGCAACATTATTTTGCTGCCGTATCTTAAAACATACTAGCCGGACACGGGCCAAACTACGATAGAANTTGCTGCCGTATCTTAAAACATACTAGCCGGACACGGGCCAAACTACGATAGAAGTCTGTATTGAACTTTGCTACAGATCTTTCATCAATAAAATGATAGGGCCGCCGCTGGAAGTCCCACAGGTGCACGCAACACTACGAGAACACTGCACGCCAGTTCAGAGACCTGCACGTAGCGGCGATGGCGCTCTTGTAGCGCTTGCCAGTGTAGCCTTTGTAGCTGCCGCGCTTCTCGGCCAAAAAAAAAAAAGAAAAACCATGCAAGTAAGCGGGACCCTGAACCGCCTGCCAATGCTGCAACCAACGCGACTTTTAAATGTTTTAGGTGGCCTACTTGCAGGCGCTTCTCTAACACATTTTCGAAGCGTTTTGACTCTTGAACATCTGTATTTCCGGACATAATTCCACGGAATAAATATTCTTATTTTATTCTCTTATACCACCCCTATGAGTTCGATAAGTTTATTTATTCTGAAGCACCACCAAATAATTACGTTTTAGTTTTTCACCACCACCAAATAATTACGTTTTAGNTAAGTTTATTTATTCTGAAGCACCACCAAATAATTACGTTTTAGTTTTTCACCACCACCAAATAATTACGTTTTAGTTTTTCACCACCACCAAATAATTACGTTTTAATTTATCTTTAAAATGTTGGANCACCACCAAATAATTACGTTTTAGTTTTTCACCACCACCAAATAATTACGTTTTAATTTATCTTTAAAATGTTGGAAACACTGAGGTGTGAAACTTGTGGGCGGTGATTTAACCGCTGAGGTCTTCAGCGACGATGGAGCTGAAGCAGCGTGAAGATGGAACACCTACGGAATGAAATTGTGGGATAAGTGGGAATACTTCGAGAAAACCTATTTGCCAGTTTGACCAGTCTGAAAAATCGTGTATTGACAGAATTCATTTCGTAATATGCAGTAATAGATGAATTCACTCCATGGGATTTGTTCATTTTTTCTTAAGAGATTATTGTTGGTTCGTAATTTGCGTGCCAAATTGTGAGCTGCAATGACAGAAACCAAAGAAATGCACTACTATCGTCATTCCATTTACTGAATTAAGTATGCCAGAAGAACAAACTTATGTTGTGACACGGCAATATATGTTCAAAATGACATATTTTGATTTGCTTATATGTTGTAGTCTAGGAAAAAATAAACAATAGTATATTTTGAATATGTAAACAATTACATGCGTGGTTTACGTTCAGGAACATTGCTATTACTTACGATATTTCAGAGTAGAGTAAAATGCAAGTATACACAGTTTAGAATTTTATTTATCCACCATTCCCCCCACAGCCTCGAAATAACGAAATGTCATAAGCGCCAAAATCCTTTCTATATTCATAACTCGTCCATAAATTTGAAAACATNAGCCTCGAAATAACGAAATGTCATAAGCGCCAAAATCCTTTCTATATTCATAACTCGTCCATAAATTTGAAAACATTTCTGATTCTTTAAAGGAACAAACGGAAATAATTCCTACAAAATAAGTAATTCTGTTATTGTGGCATTATGTCAAAGACTTTTAGTTATTTTAACAATTTGCATGAATACTATAAAAACCTATAGAGATAATAATTACTTCGCAGAAATTTCTAAGTTTGGTATAACTGGTTTACAATTCTGTGGAATCAAATCACTGAATTCACTGATTCAGTTTTGAATATGAACCCTCTATTTCGAGAGGAGAAAGAAACAGTAGGCGGTGTTTTCCTGTAGTTATACCGGACGTTCACGAACAATTGATAATAAACGCCAGAGTGGGATAGATAAGTACAAATGGAGCTTACATCATCCAGGAACCAATAGTCTAACGCCCATAGTTAACCTGATAACTACAGGGGCAATGTGCAGGGGCATGTTTGCAATTTTGTGTACGTGGCATTGTAACCAGCCTGTGCGCAGGTCTGCGTGTCTGATAACACCGCTCAGTACCGCACGGTCGCAGTCTCGGAGGTACTCTGTATTTACTGTTCCTGCAGGACATGTTACCGGAATACTTGGAGGAAGTTCCTTTAGATGCTTGTGAGCTGATGTGGTTTCAGCAGGACGGGGCCCCGCCTCATTTCGCCGTTGCAGTTCGCCGGTACCTCGACATGCACTTCCCGAACCAGTGAATAGGTAGGGGAGGCCCCATAGCATGGCCACCATGCTCACCTGACATTACACCACTTGACTTCTGGCTGTGGGGCCACATCAAATCGATGGTGTATGCCACACCACTTGACACGAGGGATGAGCTCATTAAACCGGAAACCTTTGCACATGTGCGTCGCAACATGCTTCCGCGCTGCACCGCCTTTGTGACCGACGGTGGCGGACAGTTTGAACAGAGACATCGAACAGACACTCTGTCCCCATGCCATCAGCCCAAATGTGTAAATAAAGTGTAATTTTATTGCATTGCCTGTAGGCTAGTTATTGTGATTTCTGATTACCTACCCGCCCCTGCACATTGTCACTGCCATTAGCGGGTTAACTGTGGACCTTAGACTATTGGTTCCTTGATGAAATATGCTCAATTTGTACTTATCTACCTCACTCTGGTATTTATTCTCATTTGTTCGTAAACATCCGGTAGAATATCGAATTTTTGGCACAGTAAGTTATATCCTCATTAAATGCCTACTATTAGTGCTCGTATATAAAACCAAATAACTAGCTGTGATCTGTTAAGAATGTGTGGTTAACAAGAAAACGTTACTTCCAGTCGGTTGGTTTACTGAAGGTCTGTAGAAATATTCACGATTACGGGTTGCATATTAATTTTGCATGTCATTTTTGGTTTTTTCTCCGTATCTTTTAAGTAAAGGTGCATCTAAAATGTAGTTCTGTTACTCCCTCACAGATAAGAGTTATGTAAATGTCAAGAATAAGCTAATTCAGTTTTGTCTTTATCCTGACAAGGATAGTAACAGCATACAGCNCTTCTGGCTGTGGGGCCACATCAAATCGATGGTGTATGCCACACCACTTGACACGAGGGATGAGCTCATTAAACCTGAAACCTTTGCACATGTGCGTCGCAACATGTTTCCGCGCTGCACCGCCTTTGTGACCGACGGTGGCGGACAGTTTGAACAGAGACATCGAACAGACACTGTCCTCATGCCATCAGCCCAAATGTGTAAATAAAGTGTAATTTTATTGCATTGCCTGTAGGCTAGTTGTTGTGATTTCTGATTACCTACCCGCCCCTGCACATTGTCACTGCCATTAGCGGGTTAACTGTGGACCTTAGACTATTGGTTCCTTGATGAAATATGCTCAATTTGTACTTATCTACCTCACGCTGGTATTTATTCTCATTTGTTCGTAAACATCCGGTAGAATATCGAATTTTTGGCACAGTAAGTTATATCCTCATTAAATGCCTACTATTAGTGCTGGTATATAAAACCAAATAACTAGCTGTGATCTGTTAAGAATGTGTGGTTAACAAGAAAACGTTACTTCCAGTCGGTTGGTTTACTGAAGGTCTGTAGAAATATTCACGATTACGGGTTGCATATTAATTTTGCATGTCATTTTTGGTTTTTTCTCCATATCTTTTAAGTAAAGGTGCATCTAAAATGTAGTTCTGTTACTCCCTCACAGATAAAGAGTTATGTAAATGTCAAGAATAAGCTAATTCAGTTTTGTCTTTATCCTGACAAGGATAGTAACAGCATACAGCNAAGAGTTATGTAAATGTCAAGAATAAGCTAATTCAGTTTTGTCTTTATCCTGACAAGGATAGTAACAGCATACAGCAGGACAGGGTGGCGGTTGACCAAGATTGTAGAATATTCGTGCATTTGCCTCAGTAAGTAGCAAATTACCATCAACGCATTCAATACATTTGACTGCACACGTTCGTGATATCAGATGTAGCGAAACATCGAGTCAATCGTGTGGCCAAACTCGTGGTGACCATAGTTGTACTTGTCAAGTACAGCGACCTCTGCGGACGTTACCCCGGGGCCGTGATGTTCTGGGTTCAAATCCCGAGCAAGCTATAGCTGTACGTGTCGTTTTAAAAAGCTAGTTTAGAATGTGTGAGCCGCCCTGCGACAAGCCTTGCAGCATGTAGTCTATATCGGTGACGTGGTGTGTGTTGTGGTTGCCTGCAGCCATCCTGGTCATCTACCTCACGAGCGTGCTCAGGTACTCGGACAACGAAGCCACCGTGCTCTACCACACCTTCACCATGTTCTGCTACTTCTTCCCCCTGCTGGGGGCCATCGTCGCCGACAGCTGGCTGGGCAAGTTCAGGTGAGTGTACACGTACCCGCTACCTCAGCTGTCTCCAGCCATGGACACACACTGGAAAATAACGAACAATTTTTGGACCGACATATTATCTATTACACTCTAGCGAGTATATCCTATTATGCTTAACAAGTTCTTGGCTAAGTTCCTTGCCAACCAATCACAAACGGTCTGCTTTGAAGTATCAGGATCATCACTGGCCCAGTCAAATAAGATCTAGTCTGTTTGTGGTATCTTCACAATTTTTGAAACAAACCATATACAAAATCACCCCAAGCATTACGTATTTGGTTGCTTCCTAAATATGACATATATTACAAACGTTTTACACTTCTGTTTACGTAAAATTATTTTACTTTCGGTTAAACTGAACTTTTACTTATGTTTTCTCTGTTAATTATAACATTTATTTTATAAGTGATAAGACTAAAAATATGTGTGTTGGTAATGCCTAGTAAGAAATAGTTCTCGTGCATAATATTATTAAAGAGAATGCGCACGAATGTGGTGCGTATCCTTTTGGTGTAATTCCCTAGACTTGGTCGAGCTTTGTGTGCATGAGGCAGAGAAATAGCTTATAAGTAGAACTTGAGCAGAGCTTCAGAAAAGTTGGAAGTAGCCGTGATTGGATTATAGTAGCTTCGTACATGCATGCTAGCCAGTAACGAAAGAAAATAGCGTCACGTGTGTATAGTACGTTGAATCCTAGAAAACACTCAACTCTTCCTGCAATCAACCATCATCTCTAGTCATAAAATATTTAAAGGTGCTGGTAAAAAAATTGTCATTACTTTATGTTTTTACGCAACACTGTTAAACTTTTAGACATTACTTACGAGTGTTATTTCCTTTCATAAAAAAACTTAGATGGCATATTTTTTATCCAATGGCCTGTCAAAATCGCAATTTTACGGTTTTTTGAGCGTACAAATGATAAAAACTAATTCACTTACTGAAATTAGGTCATTCACATTGAGATAATATACCATTAGTTAATTCAGTTCTACTGAAAATAATTGCATGAAAAAGTCTTGAATATATGATGATTAAACTGAGCAATTCTTTGCTCTTAAGTCACTTGTAATGTTGGCACTGTTGTACAACTGTAAATGTAGTAAATCTAGTTTTTCTGCTTCTTTGCAGGACAATTTTCTACTTGTCGATCGTGTATGCCATTGGGAACATCGTGGTCTCCATTGCTTCAGCTACGGGAGCGATAGACTTACCTGACAGGTAAGACTTTGCAGGGCGAGAACATAACGTTTCTCTGCATTTCATGTATTATATAAATTTAGCGTCTAAGTATTACCAAGTTTAATCAGAAAACAGTGTTGCATTGNTTCTCTGCATTTCATGTATTATATAAATTTAGCGTCTAAGTATTACCAAGTTTAATCAGAAAACAGTGTTGCATTGCGTAAATGGCTTATAAATGGGAATAGGTGGAAAGTGCACTTCTTTCCCATTTTCAAATAAAGATTTTCGTTGAGTTACCAAATGCTTACATGCGCAGTTGACAAAACTGTGCGTAGTGATTTTCCGAACTAAGCAATTTAACTGTTGTCTACCCCCTTAACATGAANCCGAACTAAGCAATTTAACTGTTGTCTACCCCCTTAACATGAAAGGCATTTAAGAAACATTTCTTACCCAAAGACAAGTTTCAAGTTCTTATTTCAACTCCAAGGATTTTTTTCGCTGTGAAAATGCCAAGAGAGGAATCATTTTTAGATATACAGAAACTTCAGAGTGGTTTTCAGGCATGCTTCATACTTTTATTATCTTTATTAGCGTGCCACAAAAACATAGGATCACCACTTAGTCACGTNGTTTTCAGGCATGCTTCATACTTTTATTATCTTTATTAGCGTGCCACAAAAACATAGGATCACCACTTAGTCACGTTCAGACGAGTCGCCGGCGGAAAGACTGCACGCCGGTTGATCGCCTTGCGAATAGAGGCGATGAAGGAATTGGCGAGTAAGAAAGCGTTGGCCTTACAGCTTACGCACTTCGAGACCTTGAGCGTACAAAATACCTGTAANAGGAATTGGCGAGTAAGAAAGCGTTGGCCTTACAGCTTACGCACTTCGAGACCTTGAGCGTACAAAATACCTGTAAGCAACCTTACAAAATTCAAAATGTAAATTTAAAAAAAAAACTATTGTTAACGTCACAACTGCTGGCGGGTGGGCATCCGATGGGGGAGAGGTATCTGACGATGCCTGATGCAGTGCTAAAAACACAAGTCTCCATAAAATTAGTTGCGCTTTTGTCGATGCGCGCCGAATATTTTTGTAACAGTGTGTACACAGCCAGGCCGTCACTAATATCAGCTGTCTGGGTCGTACCGGCGGCCCAAACGCAGTCATCTAGGGAGGCGAGCCGCCAGAACTTGTGGCGCTCACGGTAACTGGAACACGGCCTCAGTGTTTGGAAACACACACATTGGTTATTGTGCAGCTGGCATTCTCTCTCTATCCTACGTTCCGCATGCGGTGTCGCAGGGAACTGACGATCCTGGGCCTGCTGCTGATCGCGTTCGGCACGGGCGGCATCAAGCCGTGCGTGTCGGCGTTCGGCGGCGACCAGTTCGTGGTGCCGCAGCAGGAGCGCCAACTGCAGACCTTCTTCTCGCTCTTCTACTTCTCCATCAACTCGGGCAGCCTCATCTCCACCTTCCTCACGCCCATCCTGCGGCAGGACGTCAAGTGCCTCGATCAGGACAGCTGCTACCCGCTCGCCTTCGGCGTGCCCGCGCTCCTCATGATCGTCTCCCTGGGTATGTCTTTCTATTTAGGCTGTTCACCTTTAATTAAGCAATTTTGCAATCAACCTTGGAGAAATTTACTGAGAATCAAGACAAGCTACAAGTGAGATGTCTACATTCACAAATGCATGACCATCAGTTCTGTTCTCTGTATTCTTATATACAACTGTGCTACTGATTCACACAACACCGAACACACTCACTATATTGTACAATGTTCATTACTGGCTGGTTGACAGGATAATACCGAGTTGAGAGTGACCCAATAAAATGTTTTTTCCTACATAGAATATTATACAATCTGCTCATCTCAGAAATTTACACTGGAGCGTTGCTGACAATATTACGTTGCAGAGAACTTTATAAAAATTGCTGGCGAAGTTATATTTTGTCGACAGTATCTTTAAAAAAAGTGGATGTCGTAGTGTTACAGCAAACTCCTCACAACTCAGTTAAATTTAGGCAACGTAATATTATGTCACCAGCACTCAAAGTGTTGATGAGTACACTGACTGGCATGCACACAGTAAAGTTGGTTATGACAGATGGATGGTTGGAGAGTAGAGAGATTTGGGCAACTCTTAACATCACGGTTTTGAGAGCCAGTGGGTGTGAAACGAGATGAGTATGAAGCAGCGCCGGAATGCAAGGGGTGGAGGAAACGGGAGATCCCCGAGAAAACCCGCCGACCAGCTGCATCGTTCAGCAAGATTCCCATGTGCCAAAATCGAAAATCCAGGAGCGACCTCACCGGGAAAAGAACCTGGTTCGCCTAGGTGGGAGGCAAGTCTCTGACCACTACACCACTGCAGCCCGAATGACCGAGGGGAAAGTAGTTCCTTGTCATGACGTTGAATAAAATGTGTTAGGTAAAAGTTTGTGAATACTGAAACGATTTTGTCTGCTTCCTTTATTTTATAGGTCATATAAGTGTAAGAATTAACAAATTTGTAAAATATTTACTATTTGATTTCACAGTTTAACTTGACTGATGCAAGAATAAAGTGATCAAATTATGAAGTAGAATGGTTTTTTTTTCTAAAGTTTATCAACAAAGTGCTTAATTAATCATTAAAAAACTAAAGCTATCGTTTTTTTAATCGCGGAAGGCACAATATGCAACCAAACAAATTAACAAGGCGCATAATGAACACTTTTGGAAAACACTTCGTACTAACCACCCTCCGNTTTTAACTGCGGAAGGCACAATATGCAACCAAACAAATTAACAAGGCGCATAATGAACACTTTTGGAAAACACTTCTTACTAACCATCCTCTGATGCAGCCACTCTAACATGGCCTGAGTGGTGGGGGGCAGGTAAACGCTAGTGGTGATATGTAAATTTCAGCACTGAGAAAACAATTAAGGCCTACATTGTTTTAACCAGAATTAAATAATATTCCCGGAATATTTTATCAGAAAGTTGGAAGGGGTACCAACTCGCCGGTTGCTTAAGTGAATGCGAGTTCTCGGTTGTCTCAGGCTTCGTTGACTGAACGACCATGTGGCTGTGTCCCTACACACACAGCACTGAATCGAATAAACAGACAAAATAACGCTGTTGCTACGGAGTATTCTGGCTTCCCTTGGTACACCTCTGCAGTCAAAATCCAAGTCACAGNACTGAGAAAACAATTAAGGCCTACATTGTTTTAACCAGAATTAAATAATATTCCCGGAATATTTTATCAGAAAGTAGGAAGGGGCACCAACTCGCCGGTTGCTTACGCGAATGCGAGTTCTCGGTTGTCTCAGGCTTCGTTGACTGAACGACCACGTGGCTGTGTCCCTACACACACAGCACTGAATTGAATAAACAGACAAAATAATGTGCTGTTGCTACGGGGTATTCTGGCTTCCCTTGGTATACCTCTGTAGTCAAAATCCAAGTCACAGTTACACTCACCTTGGTGAGGTGGGCAGAGTTCCCTGGGTGGGGGCAGGTTCAGAATCCCAACACTACTGAATAACACGAATAATAGAAACCCAGTATAGGTTGTTCATGGTAAAATGTGCACTTTTGAAATCCCTGCTTAAGATCTACTTATATGCATATTGTGTATTATCCACCTTATGTAAAATTAACATTGTCATGGGCCTCATCACTTAATTCATGCGTCGGTCATATGAATTTGTGCAATTATTCCAAATGTAAATATTTCACAAATATGGCCATTTTTACCTTTCGATGAATTTAAAAAACAGAAAGTGCAAGAAATAATTTTAAGTTATTACAAATGGTTACCTAAAACTTTTTATTCGACTTTAAGATGTGGAACTACTTTCCATCCATCGTTACCAACTTTACTGGGCTCGTCACTCAGTGCGCCCGTTAAAATATATGCGGGTAGGAGTAGTGACTTTTTTTCTAAGGTTTATTTCAAAAGTGCCCACTTTATCGTGAACAGCATTGAACGAGTTGTATTGAGGTGAAACACGTATGCACTAAACACACAAGGCATACACAGTCAAGAGGGTCAGGGTCACAAGCCCTGTCAGCGGTCATAACTGACACAAAGCCTGGACGGCGGGAAAGAAAATTAAGTGAGCAAGTTAAACCTCCGGGGTCGATGAGTCCGACAGAGGGATGCTGCAATCGCGGAGGGCTAAAATGAAGCTAACAGTTCTGGTAACTTTAATTACTTTAATTAAGTATAGTGCTATGAACATGATCGGAAAAGAGTACGAAAGCTCTCCGTGACACAATGTAAGTACAACACCTAAAGCTGGGTTTAAAATAAAAAAATTATGTGTTAAGAATTAGGTGCAGGAAGCGCTGATTGGGCATACGGAAACACGTCTTCTGAATTTTCAGTTTCTAATATAATGTTTTAATTCTTAATTTTAGCCAAGAGAGGCATGCGACAAGCCTGTCATGTTTACTTTTGCTCCTAATCTAACCTCATATAACACAACCATATTTAAGCAGATGATATTTAAAAGCCGACATTTTCTATCAGGGAAACTTATTTTTGTGGACAAATATAATTGTAAATATGTGCACACACGCGTCTTTTTAATATTTTTTATACTTAACATTACTGTAAATAACAGTTTCCTGCGGACAACACCGACTGCTCTCTGTTCTGATTGATCGCTTAAGATATAAAATGTAACTATTTCTTTTAAAACTTAAGAAAATCCCAACAACGCACATGACCTGCTAAATTCCATTGGAAACCTATAAATATGATAACACACTTTCATTTCTTCTGCATACGTCATAACGCATAATTTAACGCTTAATTTTGCTATTGTAAACCCAGCTTAAGGTTTGTTGAATCAGACCAAGGAGTTGACACGGGCAAGTGGCGAAACTGGCCAAGAGCTTGCGCCAATCCACAAGGTAAATTAATTACATGAACTCCTTAACAAAAACACAAAAAGGCCCTGAATCATCATACTGGTTGATTAAAATGTTCACTGTGTTCTCAGAGTCTTTCTGTAGTTCTACTTATGCAAAAGAACAAATTTTATGAATTAATAAAATTTAAATAATTGAACCATCAACAACTCTAAATGATATAGAACACCATGTTAAGTCAGTAGGCGACTGATTACACACTTTAAATAAGAATACAATACGTAAAGCAACAATTATACATGGAGTGACAATTAATTCCATTCCAAGGAAGCAACAGTTTGTTATTTGCTGCGACAAAATGTCCATATTTGTTTAATATAACCATGACGGCAAATTTTGTGTACTTAGCCAAACGAGAAACCACTGTGAGTATTCTTTAGTACATTTTGCCGATCAGAAACAAAATTTCACACAAATATGAATACAAGAGTAAAAAATTTAATATTTCATATTTTATAGTTTTTAGACAAATATACAATAATGGATTCAAACAAGCCTGCATATCGATTTGNAACACTACTGAATAACACGAATAATGGAAACCCAGTATAGGCTGTTCATGGTAAAATGTGCTTAAGATCTACTTGTATGCATATTGTGTATTATCCACCTTATGTAAAATTAACATTGTCATAGGCCTCATCACTTAATTCATGCGTCGGTCATATGAATTTGTGCAATTATTCGAAATGTAAATATTTCACAAATATGGTCATTTTTACCTTTCGATAAATTTAAAAAACAGAAAGCGCAAGAAATAATTTTAAGTTATTACAAATGGTTACCTAAAACTTTTTATTCGACTTTAAGATGTGGAACTACTTTCCATCCATCGTTACCAACTTTACTGGGCTCGTCACTCAGTGTGCCCGTTAAAATATATGCGGGTAGGAGTAGTGACTTTTTTTCTAAGGTTTATTTCAAAAGTGCCCACTTTATCGTGNGCCCGTTAAAATATATGCGGGTAGGAGTAGTGACTTTTTTTCTAAGGTTTATTTCAAAAGTGCCCACTTTATCGTGAACAGCATTGAACGAGTTGTATTGAGGTGAAACACGTATGCACTAAACACACAAGGCATACACAGTCAAGAGGGTCAGGNAGCATTGAACGAGTTGTATTGAGGTGAAACACGTATGCACTAAACACACAAGGCATACACAGTCAAGAGGGTCAGAGTCACAAGCCCTGTCAGCGGTCATAACTGACACAAAGCCTGGGCGGCAGGAAAGGAAATTAAGTGAGCAAGTTAAACCTCCGGGGCCGATGAGTCCGACAGAGGGATGCTGCAATCGCGGAGGGCTAAAACGAAGCTAACAGTTCTGGTAACTTGAATTACTTTAATTAAGTATAGTGCTATGAACATGATCGGAAAAGAGTACGAAAGCTCTCCGTGACACAATGTAAGTACAACACCTAAAGCTGGGTTTAAAATAAAAAAATTATGTGTTAAGAATTNGAAAGCTCTCCGTGACACAATGTAAGTACAACACCTAAAGCTGGGTTTAAAATAAAAAAATTATGTGTTAAGAATTAGGTGCAGGAAGCGCTGATTGGGCATACGGAAACACGTCTTCTGAATTTTCAGTTTCTAATANATGTGTTAAGAATTAGGTGCAGGAAGCGCTGATTGGGCATACGGAAACACGTCTTCTGAATTTTCAGTTTCTAATGTAATGTTTTAATTCTTAATTTTAGCCAAGAGAGGCATGCGACAAGCCTGTCATGTTTACTTTTGCTCCTAATCTAACCTCATATAACACAACCATATTTAAGCAGATGATATTTAAAAGCCGACATTTTCTATCAGAGAAACTTATTTTTGTGGACAAATATAATTGTAAATATGTGCACACACACGTCTTTTTAATATTTTTTATACTTAACATTACTGTAAATAACAGTTTCCTGCGGACAACACCGACTGCTCTCTGTTCTGATTGATCGCTTAAGATATAAAATGTAACTATTTCTTTTAAATCTTAAGAAAATCCCAACAACGCACATGACCTGCTAAATTCCATTGGAAACCTATAAATATGATAACACACTTTCATTTCTTCTGCATACGTCATAACGCATAATTTAACGCTTAATTTTGCTATTGTAAACCCAGCTTAAGGTTTGTTGAATCAGACCAAGGAGTTGACACGGGCAAGTGGCGAAACTGGCCAAGAGCTTGCGCCAATCCACAAGGTAAATTAATTACATGAACTCCTTAACAAAAACACAAAAAGGCCCTGAATCATCATACTGGTTGATTAAAATGTTCACTGTGTTCTCAGAGTCTTTCTGTAGTTCTACTTATGCAAAAGAACAAATTTTATGAATTAATAAAATTTAAATAATTGAACCATCAACAACTCTAAATGATATAGAACACCATGTTAAGTCAGTAGGCGACTGATTACACACTTTAAATAAGAATACAATACGTAAAGCAACAATTATACATGGAGTGACAATTAATTCCATTCCAAGGAAGCAACAGTTTGTTATTTGCTGCGACAAAATGTCCATATTTGTTTAATATAACCATGACGGCAAATTTTGTGTACTTAGCCAAACGAGAAACCACTGTGAGTATTCTTTAGTACATTTTGCCAATCAGAAACAAAATTTCACACAAATATGAATACAAGAGTAAAGAATTTAATATTTCATATTTTATAGTTTTTAGACAAATATACAATAATGGATTCAAACAAGCCTGCATATCGATTTGNAATTTAATATTTCATATTTTATAGTTTTTAGACAAATATACAATAATGGATTCAAACAAGCCTGCATATCGATTTGTGCTGGAGTATTACCCAGTCAGGTGTCTAGCATTTTCTGTGGATGTGGCGTACTAAATTCTTTACTGCCTCTCGTAATTGTATGGTGCTAGCGGTACTTGCCTTAACTCAATGAAGGTATATTGGTTTCCCATACATCAATCTCAAGTGTGAGTGCAGTGGCGTAGTGGCTAGGTTACTAGCCTCCCATCTCTTGAACCGGGTTTGATTCTCAGTGGGGTCGCTCCTGGATATTTGTATGTGAGAATCATGCCAGACGATGCCACTGATCAGCGTGTTTTCTTGGGAATCTCTTGTTTCCTCTGCCCTTACATTCCAGTGCCGATCCATCTTCACCTCATTTCACCCTCATCTGCTCCAAAGAGCAAGAGGGGGCCAAGGTAGTGTAGTGGTTAGACTACCTGCCTTTCACCTAGGCGAGCTGGGCTCAATCTCTGGCGGGGCCACTCCCGGATCTTTCTATGTGGGAATCGTGCCAGACGAAGCCACTGGTCGGCAGGCTCTCTCTGGGATCTCTCGTTTCCCCCGCCCTTTCATTCTGGCGCTGCTCCATACTCACCTCACTTCACCCTCATCAGCTCTCAAGACCTCGATGTTAAGAACTGCCCAAACCTCACCACTCCTGTTCAGCCTCAAATAATATTCTGCAGCATCAGTCTGCAATTCAAAGGTAATGTGTGATATCCTGACAACATAAAAAACAAAACTAAAATTTTTGTCTTAAAAATTGTTGAAAATTTTACTAAAATTTAATTGTACTTCTAGTTTACTGCAGGTATAGATAATTTCTTCATTTAATATTTCAATAACTTATTATACATGTTTGGTCTTAAAATATTAAAGCATATTGTAACAGTATTTCTAGTTTAAACAGACACAAAGTGCCTTTTTTTTTTATAACGCTGTAATTCAGAGAAAAATTGCTTTTTTTTAACAGTGATATTTGTGATTGGAAAACCATTCTACACCATCAAAAAACCGCAAGGAAATGTTATTGTTGAAGTCAGCAAATGCATAGGTGTAAGTAACTTGATTTTAAATATTTTATGGTACACATCAATATATATTGTAAAAAAACCTGTAGTGTTTAATTTGAGATTATCTGTTAACTTTTATTTTACAGTGGTACAGAGTTTCAAGTATAGTGTAATCATTAGGCGAAAATAATCCCTAACGTGGAATTAATTTCTCTGAATGGGACACTTTTCATGTACATAGTACTGTTACCTAGCATTAACATATACCAAAAATAATCATATGCATGCCATGCCACCTTGGAAAATAGCAAACATTTGTTAGTTTTTTAACTTATGGTGTTTCATCAAAAGTTGGAAATATTAATAAACACTTCAAATAAAAATTAAACGTTATTTAAATAAACTTATTTTTAATATGGATTACTTTTTCCATGTACGTAATGTTTACTAAGTTACCCAACTAATAGAACAAAAAAATGCAAAACAATAACTAAAACTGTTATTTTACCAGAGAATTTGATTTTTATTTAACACTGCCTCATATATTGTGAACAAATTTTCAAGTGGTCAAAAAATTTTTCATTTGTCATTCATTATTTTATAATAAAAATTATTATAAACAATTTTAATAATCACTATTGCAGAATCAAACAGTGGTCTGACGGGACAACTACTTAGTCAAATTGTGTGTGCAGTTTTTGTTTTGCTGTTTGTTGGCGGTAATAGTTGCACCTTCGTTTATCTTATATCTCTTTCTGATTTCATGTTAATAGCAACAATGAACTTCTTATTTTCTTTAGAAATGCTTCCTTTTTATTCTAACTTTTTTTTCCTTATCACTTCATCCGTTCTCAAAAAAAAAAACGGAATGAATTTTTTCCTTTCTGAACATACAGGACATTGTGTCACATTTTAACACTGCATGAAAAGAAAGGAGAATATCTCTGACTTGGTGATGAATTCAGGAGTGTGCACAGTAATAGGGGGGAGGGGGGGGGCAATTAAAGCAATTACCTACTTGATTATCCAAATTTTTTGATAGTCAATGTTATTGCAGTATGCTATTGTCTGATTGGAAAGTGGAAAGTAACTTCTGTGCTTCACTGGCTTTATGTGAAGAAAATATGTCATTTTATTTCTGGCAATTTAAATGATGTACCAGCTATAGAAGTTTGCTGAACATATTCATGTACCTATGTACACACTTTGGCTCAAAAATTTGTCTCACAGAAGTACACATGAGTTTGTCATGAAATAAGCGTAATTACCATTAAGTTTTAACCTTGAAAGTCAAATATTTCCCAGGACAGAAATGCAGTGATATAGTGTGTAGGTTTGCAGCAGTGGATGGACATTTTTTTTGTAAAATAACTTGCAAGCACAGATTTTGTCACAAGGACTTAAATTAGACACTGAAAGAAGTAAATTCCAGCTATCCTCCCCTCCTACCTGTGCCATTCCCAAGAGTAATTATTAGGCTAACCTCTGCTCATTTTCATTAATTTGGGTACCCCACACACCTTGTCTAGAAGAATATATTCATACAAAGTGGCTGCTTTGCTCTAAAGCAGGGAACCAGGAATTTCTCAAGTTACTATTACAGTAAAAATTAGATTTCACAATCTAATGCATACTCTAGCTACTGTCATTTGACTTATTCATTGGCTGTCCTGTGAACCGAGGTTGTTCTTGATTAGCTTGTTCTATTACTAGATGTTAATTACTGACTCAAAAAGTGATGCAGGTTTTGTCGAAGAATCCTCCAGTACCATCACAAAAGTAACAGGAAACAATAAACTATTTAGGTCTACATTGCCACTAAATGAACTCGCAGATGTCTGCTCATGAGTGTTAACATTGATCTCACTTCATCAAGACAATCAATCATTTTATGTAATATTTAATCATCATTAAGTTTAATACACTGTTTAATAGCTTATAAAAAATTATATAAACATATTTTTAACTCTGCAGATGCTACATTTAGGATTGTGTTATATAGGATGTACCTTCAAAAATATATGTATTTTCCCCCCCACATTTTAGCATGCTGTTGCTGCCAAATTCAAGAGCAAGGGAGAGAAACGTGACCACTGGCTGAACTACGCAGATGACAAGTACCCAGAGAAGCTGATTGAAGACATAAAGGCTACACTGCGAGTGCTGCTGCTCTTTGTTCCTCTGCCCTTCTTCTGGGCCTTGTTCGACCAGCAGGTGACCTAATACTTTCATTTCCATCAAAAGAAAAATTAAAAATAGTTATTTTGAAAACCATGAAATAAATATCATTTTCCACCCACCATATGTTAAATCATAGCTAAGGATTTAGTCCCCTCGTGAATTACAATATCAGCTCGACATTGTTAACTAAGTTTTTGTGAAAACGGTTTCATGAGATATTGTACTGTAAAGCATTTTAGCTGAAATAATCTACTTTCATCACTGGACCATTTTAACTGTAACACGTAGACAGTATTCTTGCTCCCATGATAGACAGCCGACTTAAAACACCAGTTCTATCAATGTGATCAACAAGAATACCCCTTAAAGTTATTACAAACCTTACCTACCCATATAAATTTTAAAGAGAAACTGACACAAAGCAGGGTGTGCACTAAGAGTAACATTGTCTCAATGCATGCAATTTATCATGTTCAATTGGTACAGTAACAATTCAGCTAATTTTTTTCTTTATTTTACATCTACATCTTAATTTTAAGAACTTAAGCAATTATTTTCTAAAGCACTGTTCAAGATCTTCAGAAACTGAAAATCAAAAACCAGAACAAACCCAAATTTAGTAACTTATATTAAATAGTTTTCGAGTACCTACTTGTGTACCACGGATGCCCTAGATTGCACTTTGTAATTCAAGTAACCTGGGTCATCATAGTTTTATTACATCCTAATGTGCCATGTACCAATGTACTAATTATTAAATAAGTTTTTTGATCATATATAGTAAAAGCTACAGAATTTTATACCTTCAAGTAACCGAAAAATGTTGATAAACCAAAATACAATAAAACTTTTGATATTCTGACCAATGTGGTGCTGGGCAAGGGAAATCTAGATATCAGAGCATCATAAAATACAGCTGAACTAATACAAATAGTTTAAAGTTTTATTTTATAACTAGACATATTATAAATTAACACACTGCATATTAAAATTAAATAATTAACATATGAAAACATAACTAAAATAATGTAGTTCCCTACCCCCTGGCCTAAAAACACCAATTTCTCAATACATATTATTTAAATTTAAAAAAAATATAATAAAAAAAGCAATTTAATTTCCAGAGAGTTTGGATATTAAAGGACCGGATGTGAGAGGCTGCACTGTAACTACACNAAAAAAAAAATAAAATAAAAAAAGCAATTTAATTTCCAGAGAGTTTGGATATTAAAGGACCGGATGTGAGAGGCTGCACTGTAACTACACACCTCATATATATTTTTGTGCTTCTTCTGGACTGTCGTGTGATGCAGAGGGGTGGTTGTGTGGCGTGCAGGGCTCACGCTGGACCATACAGGCGACGCAGATGAATGGCGCCTTGGGAGGCTGGGCAATCAAGCCAGACCAGATGCAGGTGTTGAACCCCCTGCTCGTGCTCGCCCTCATCCCCATCTACGAGACGGCCATCTACCCCACATTCGCCAAGTGCAACCTGCTCAAGAGGCCGCTCCAGAGGATGGTGGTGGGAGGACTGCTGGCCGCAATCGCGTTCGGCATCTCCGCCATCGTCGAGCTACAGCTGGAGGTGCGTTACCTGTGTTTGGGAACTGCACTTCTTCCGAGCTGTTGTGCCCTTGCCTGACCCTTATCAAAACAGTCACTACATGTGAAACAAATGTTCACAACTGCTGTGACTCTCTAAATCATATTTGCTTCAAGTATTAAAGCCCCTACATTGTTCGTATGAGAGAACATTTTTAATATGTTAACCTCATTTCCAAAATAAACTTTGACGTATAGGCTATTCATGGTAAAATGAGCACTTTTTAAAACCCTCCCAACAGGAATTAATGACTAATAAATTTATTGTATTGCAGCTTCAGACATTAACTTTTGAGAGTGATGAAATGTATACACTATGTGTAGTAGTCACAAGGCAATGTCTACATTAAAAAGTGGCAGAAAGAATTAAATTGGCTGAAGGAAAAATTTAGCAGGGCATTACAAAGTGCTCACTTTACTGTGAATAGCCGATAGTAGAAACGCAGTGGCAGAGTGCAGAACTACATGGGCAGCATAATGTGACCCGTACTGGTCAGTATTCAAGTAGCAGGATTGTGTGTGGCCAATTTTAGCGTATATGTATCCGTGGTACTATGAAACCAACAAATAAAACAAAAAACATTGTGAGCCTCACTATTTTACATGTCTNGTTGTAAGCCACAGCTGAGAACATGTGTGTGTTTTAACACTCTAATGGATGGTCTTTGGTTGTGATGGGCAGCATGGTTGGGTCAGAGGGTAATTACCAAGCTGGCATTTACTCCTATGTCTCTTACAGCCTGGAAATGAGCATTCTATGCTCCCCTTTCTTACTGTGGGTCAACTGATATCACGTACTTGCTCTACGCTTACTGCCACTGAAAGTTAATACAATTTATAGAATGAGAAACACATGCTATAAAAACAAAGATTGGTTTTCACAATTACTTTACGGAATAACATTGACATTTGTAAATAACAGACATCAAGGATAGCATTGGTTCCAAAATGGGATAACGCTGTTGTAGTAATAATTTTAATCGAAACATTGCACAGTATCTTGGAAAGACCACCACAGAGGAAGTTGGACGCTACAAAGTCCTAGTGAAGACTAAAAGCTCTATGAGAATGTGACTCAACGAGATGCTGCTTGCTTGAGCATGGGACGATAAGAGAAGCGGTACAAAGAGCAGGAGAAGAACTCCTTACAGTGGCATGGTGCAACTGCAAAATAAAACCGTAATAATTTTAATGTACTTTTTGTACCCAACAAGACTAATCAGGATCATAATCTAATGTGTTAAGACTGGGGAGGTTAATTATTTGAAAACTGATGTGTAGGGAGTTCCAGGGGTGCTGATGTGGGTCCCCACCTTACCTGGCTTACCAGATTAAGGTGGAAACTGATGAAGTTGCCCAGCACCATAACTCAGTGAGCATGAGTTACGGAGGGTCGTGCGGTTGATAGCCCGTGGGTCCCTGAGGTCCTCTGCCTATCTGCGGTGCTTGAAGATGATTAAATTATCAGTAATTTAACATACCTATTGGTTTTCACCCTTACGTTGGCTAGGTTGTAGGCCACCTCGCACGCCTTTGTTTCCTACAATAGAGTGCAGCGCCCTAAATACCCAGAGGGGTAAAACAAATAAAACACTTGTGGTTGTTCGAGACGTTTACTTACCCTTGTCATGCATATGCACTTACGCTACTATGTACCGAATTGATGCGAACCCGGCACTAGGTCTGCCGGTGACCAGTACAGAACAAAGTGGCCTAAGCAATGGATGATTAAGTGGTGATCACGCATTACGCGTTAAGTCCTGTTTGAGAATACAGGAAGGCAGACGGTCATCCCCTCGGCACTAATGAAGCAAAATGTTCCGGTTGATCACGTTCCTATTGTAAAGAAAGTGATTTCAGCCAAAAGTTGATTATGCAGAGGGGGTCCGTGTGGAGCGAAACTCCCGTGCTGCCAGCCGGCTCGAGTGCTGAGGTCAGACTAACACCATGGCATCAGCTTCCGCTAATGGTGGCCGAAGCCAGCGCCAAAATTTGGTTGAAAAATTACATGAACCTTCTTATGACTAAATACAGTGTTACATAGTACAATTAAATGCTGAAATACATAATGGTGACATCCCCGTAGTTAATTAAATGTTAATTAAGTTTGTGACTGTGACGTCATGGGGCATGTCACTGCATTAGAGAAATTAAATCAATGCTTTGGAGCCATGGTAGGCAGTCTGCTGGAAAGAAAATAGACAAGTACATTTTTGCATTATAAAAATAATTAAAATGGATAAAATAACAGTTTTGAAACAGACCATACAGTTTCCAGTAGGCTTCGCCGATGGGCGAATCCAAGTGTTCCAGTTTAGGTGGGCTGAGCGAGTTCATCCCTGAAAAAAGGTGTCGGTAGCCTAGCTCGATTTAAAATTTTATAAAGAAATTATTCCAAATTGTTTGGCTAAGGTGTTTCTGATACTTTGGTGCCTTCCGGATTTTATTCACCACTGCTTAAACACACTCTGGTTCACTTAGCATTTATTTCCTGGCCAGCAGGCCAGTCGATGTCACATAGTTAAATAGGCCGCCAGACGTTGCACGGTGCGAGCTGCGTGGCATTCGGAGGGACACCGTTTTGGACTGCTTGTTATTTTCCTCCAAGAGTTACCTCATGAGGTAAATAAAGCAAGACTGTCACCTGAGTCACGTAGTACATGACGACGAGGTGGGTGCATTCTGTTCTCGCCAGCCCACACTAACGTATTTCTGGCTGGGTGTTCGCTTCTGCCTGGTGTCAGCTATGTGGTATAAGTAAGTGACTGCGGAGGTGCAAGTGGTCACGAGAGCACACGTGGACGTCTGGTTCACGTCAAAACTGTACCAGCATTCACATGGAAGAAGGGTAAAAAAATAACTTTCCAACCCTCCCTTCAGAGCAGTCAACTTCCCAAATGTTATGCCAAATAACTTATTATAGAAGGGTTCCGCCCGGTTAGGCTACTAAACCATGCACCGAGATTCAGGAAAAAACATCTTATTCAAAAATGTTTCACATACATAAAAACTGTTCGCCTAGGAATGCATTTTAAAAACACTCCACAATAACATTGTGTTTAATTTTTTTATCTCTATTACTAACGTGAATTTTTATAAAGTGGAAATGGCTGAGACTTCCATTTTCACAATCAAATTTAGATACAAAACATCTGTGCAGGATATTTAAAGTTGTCGGTGGACATGCAGCGCACTTTATTATTGCACCCAAAAATGATTGGGTCACCACTGAGAATCTCAAGAGACAAGATGCAGATGTAAAGATTGGATACCAGTTCAGCGTCTTACGTACAGAGGAGAGATAAGCATGCAATGAGCGAACGTGAGTCGTGTGTGGCTATCCTGCAATTTTAGGCCTCAGACATGCAAAATACCTCCAACCAGGGCAAAACCCTCAAAAACTGACATTTGTGTATAATTGATGATTCACTCTGCATAATATGAGAAAAAAATGTGTAGCTTTCCCATAATTTTATATAACTGGTAAATATCAGGCATTGACAATGTATCACTGAAATTTTACCAAACAAAGAAATACATGCCGGAAGTTCTCTGGAACATCGTATTAAAATAAGATAAGGCATAATCAATTACCTGTTCAAATTCTTAAACTTTGTGGTTATTACTACTGCACACTGTACTGAAGAAATTTTCAGCCACTGAGTTAGTATGTTTATTGTATCAGATCTGTCATTACACAAGCTTAAGGTTTAGATAGTACTGACTAGAACTATGCACATATAATAAAATTGTTTTTTTTTTCTTTATTGTTCAATCTAAGCACAAAACAAAAAAAATACAATGAAAAGCTTTAATTTGCAGTGTTGTTGTTGGTGGTGTTTTTTTTTTTTTTTTTTAGAATTCAGTTAATGTAATGTATGCTCAGTTTCGTATGCATATACATTAAACTATGTAACTTACACTATTTGTGTTACAGTCAACATATGCAGTTACTCCTGGGACTGGACAAGCTCAAATAAGTTTCCACAATGGTTTCTCATGTGACATCAACGTTGCATCCCAGTCTCATGAATTAAACTTTGTACTGAAATCCCTGGAAATGAAGAAGGTTGATGTACCTGTAAAGGAGTCTCAAAACTACACAGTTGAAATCCAGAGTCAAAGCTGTAATCTCATTGGAGGCGACTTCATCATAACGGCTACAGAAAAAAAGGCAAGTCTGTTGTCTGTGAATAAGAGTATGCATAGCATTCAAAAGAACTTTATATTATTATATAGTTTACTAAAACATATTATTTTGAGCAATATGTCCAGCAAACCAATAAACTAGAATAATAGCAACTTACATGGTTAACATTGCCTTGGTGTCACTTTAGTATGATGTTTGAATAGTGGGTACGCTAAGCTGTGTGTGTGTATGTTTATGTTCTTATGTGCATATGAGTGTGCACCATTTAAAAATATTAATTTGGCATATAAGCCACACACATCTCCCTTACAAGCATAACACAGTAAGTTCAGGTAACTTTTTTTTTTAGTTTATCACCTTGTAACATTCCACGTCAAGGATTGACAAATGGAAGTTACAACTCGGTTAGCTCACTCGGAGAAACATGAAACTCTAAATAGGCACCAATGAAAATAAAGTCAAGTTCCAGTTTATTTGTTCCTTTACTTTTATTTATCAATCACATGAAATAGTTCACATACAATCAGATATGCCGAGTACGAACAGGTTTTAGGCAAACAAACGAACCTAACAGCACCACAGTGGTTTGTTTATGTCACGTCTTAGAAACTTGGCTTGCCAGAAGAAAATACAGGAAGCGACCTCCCACACCGGTGGAGAAATAAACGAGCTGGTTCAAGTTTGCCGGTGTGGGGGTTATGTGCCACGCTCGATGCGGCCTCTGCGAGAGCTGGTTGTCAACTGCTGGTTATCGACTGCTGGCCGGTGATATTCGTCCAGGGTTTTTGTCTCTCGTGGCTACCCTCACCTCAGGGTGCCACCAACCGTAACCAAATAAGGGCATGGCGTGTGTTGCCACGCCATATCAAACTGCGTAGCCCTCCAAACTGCGTTGTTGGTAAAAGATAATCCAAAGCTTCCAGAACAAAAACTGTTGACGTAGTCGGAAAAGCTTCTATTCTACTAATGCTGACGCTAATAAAAACTATGATTTCTGAAACGGTAAACGGATGCCCGATAAACGAACTCCCATGGCTTTAATTTCAAATCCCGATAATTTATATATTGCATCATTACAACCTTCTTTATGTAAATTAAATTTTGTAAAGAATTGATAAATGTTACAAATTAATTGTTATACTTCATTGCACAACATAAACTGATAATTTATTTTATGTATATTTTAGTTGTTAATTACACTCAGTTATCATGAA
Organism: Clitarchus hookeri; assembly: GCA_002778355.1. Classification (NCBI taxonomy): domain Eukaryota; kingdom Metazoa; phylum Arthropoda; class Insecta; order Phasmatodea; family Phasmatidae; genus Clitarchus; species Clitarchus hookeri. Next base: position 254,080 of record NQII01001732.1, read on the forward strand.
CTGACCATACATACTACCGTGGAGCACTTGCAGAGGAGGGCTAATAGGGCTTGAGCCACTCTCTTGGAGCTTATTTTACACGGGATGAAATTAGATTACATTTGAAACCAAGTACTTTTTAATAATTTAGTAGTGTAACACGCACTTAGTACAGCAACAGCAAATTTTTAAAAAAGTATTTAAATAGCCTATTCACTAAGTTCTGACATGTTTGTTTAGCTATAAAACTTAATGCTTAATGGTAAGCATTTGGTATGAACGTAATGCAGTGTCCCCTCCATAATGGGTCTCTAGATCCACCACTGGATCTAACATAACACTCGCATGACCACATGTCAGAAGAGAGGGGCAGCTGCATTTAAGTGGCAAGGTGAGGCACGGGCTCCCCAACCTAATTTTTTTATAATGTGTTATGGTATTTTTTAATCTTTGTCACTGAAAATAATTTTCAGTTGGCTTTCGTCATTTTTACGCTTGACTTAGGCCCATGCTAATACTGCATCTACCTGAATATAGTACAACCTCGAAAATAAAACAACCCCAACATTTTTACTTCCGTATTCANTTAATGTGTTATGGTATTTTTTAATCTTTGTCACTGAAAATAATTTTCAGTTGCCTTTCGTCATTTTTACACTTGACTTAGGCCTATGCTAATACTGCATCTACCTGAATATAGTACAACCTCGAAAATAAAACAACCCCAACATTTTTACTTCTGTATTCAGAAAAAAATTATTTCNCAGAAAAAGATTATTTCTCCGCAAATCATTTGGGCATGTCATTTAGCAGACCTGCTAAATATTAGCACTTAAATAAATGTTAAACATAGCCATTTATTTGCTGTTAATAATATACACCCCTGATGTGTTAAAACCTAAGGAAGTCGCACATTCTTTGTGCATCCCTTTATTTTTCAAATTATAAAGCACAGTCTATTAATGTTCCTATGATTTTGTTAAGTGGCTTGTGCTGTGCTGAAAGACATGTCTAATCAAAAAGCAGTGACCGTCACTTGCTACAACTCGAGCATAAATACTGACCTTGGCATTTTTTTCATGCAAAAATTGATGACCCTAATTATTTTTAAATAAAAGTTGGGATAAAACATAGTCTTATCTTTGGGTAGATACAAGTATTTAAATATATTAGTATTTTCAGTATACATTAAAACAATTTTTGTACTCATCAGAGAGAATATCTGACACAAACGCTTGGCTAGCCACTCCCTTGACTTCTGCGGTCACTAAAGAGGGGCAGCAGGCATTTAAACTACAGTGCTCCAAGGTACACTTAATGCTCTCACTGTGCTGAAACATCGAACAGTGGCTGTATACACAACTACAATCAGCGTGTGCAAAAAAAAATTATACATTAATATTGATGGAACTGAAACAATGAAATGATTATGACTAGGCTTTGCCTTGCCTCTTTTGCCAAGGATCAGATATCTCAATCTTCTGCTAGCCCTGCACCACTATCACATCTCTACCATTACCATTCAAATACAGTTTACCTATGCCATCACATACGTACCACTCCTTGTCACAAAATTTGGGAAGATATTTATTGCCAAGGGGCATGCTAATGTTGTATGTGTGCAGGTGTTTAGATACTTCACTGAGCAGGAGCAAGTAGGGTGAGGGTGCAGGTCAAAAAGCCAGTCACAGCACATACAGAGGTTAAGTGGCAGCGTGAGTTTAAGTGGCAGCGTGAGTTTATTGATACAAGAATCAAAGCACAACTTATATAGTCAATCGGACGTAGTGACAACATCTGAAAATATCAGAGCTCCTTGATACTAGCATCTTTTATATTTGGGGTTCGACGTCATGGAGTCCCTTCTAGAAATTGTGTCCATGTGTGCAATGCTCGTCATAAGGGGTGCCACATGATTACAAAGCTGCAAGCTACAGAATATCATGGAAGCTTCTGTTTACTGTTGCATCAGCTAATGTAATTACTGTGACTTATTACGGATCACGTTTCAGTGACATGTGGCCAAAAAATTCTGTATCTTGCATATTCTAGACACTAGTGTTACATGGAAGAACAGTCCAAGTCCTTGTAATTCTTAACATTAATACATACAACTTATAAAAACACTTTAGGGATACAACACTAAGCTGCCTTATTGTTCAGACTTGGAAAAAATATTCAAAGTCAGTACGTTCTGAGGTATGTTGAGAATTTAAATCAACATGCTGAAAATCTCTCTAATTTCTCATTTATTGAGAAGATCTCCATTTTGGTGTCCTATCAAGGACCAGTGTCTTTCCACACCATGGAACCTGAAAGAAGAATGTGCTGCATATCAGATTGGGGTGCCTCAATACTGAGGCTTTGGGATCTAAAAATCAATGTAATCACTACTGCGGTAGACTGATACATTTTACAGCAGCCTACTTAATATCTTTTCTTTGGAAGACCACCAAAGCATCTTTCTTACCTTTAATTAGTTGGGGAGATCTCATGTCTGGCGATCTGCTATGGACTCCATCTTTGTCATAGAAACTGGGTAAAAATATTCATAAAATTGCCACCTGAGTGTGTACAGAAATCTCATAACCACCTATTGAGAATTTCCTTTGTTGAAAAAACTGAAATACTGGTTCTCGTGTCAGTCTCTTCCTGATGCTTACATTTCAGTCCTCATCTATCCAGCCTTTGTGGCCCATCTCCTAATGAGGAGGTAAATATGATGTAAACTCTAGGTAGAAGATCTTTTCTGCTTCCTCATTGTATATGTAGCCATTCTGGTCTAGTTGTACATGTGAGGAGGAGGAAAACTGCACCTGGCAATGTTGGATGTGGGTGTTATAGATTCCATTCAGGTTTAATGTGCCTTTAGTATTATAAAAACAACCCACCGACACAACGCACAAAGTACAAGCTCTGATCTATATTTTGCAGAGTACAAGCTCAATTTCATTACTTTCCAAGATGTCTAAGAACACTCATTCTGTACCACTTCCTTACCAAGGTCAAACAGCACATATAGAGGTAGGTAGTTAACACCAAAAGCACAACCAAAGACTGCTCAAAGCAATGGGTATCAGAATACAAACACAGATTTTGGCAGTAATGTGAGCACCAGGAAAAATGACAGCTGACCATCTCTGTGGCTAACTTCCAATGTTTGTAACTTCCTCCATCTCTATGAAAGCAAGACTTAGCTATACCCATTATCACATAACTTGCAGGTACCTGGTGATACAAAGGGACAGACTTCCAAAATTGTGCCCTCCACGGTCCAACATGGAACTTTGAAGGACTTGGCACAGCTCCCCACGAATCGGCAAACCTATTTGCAACCTACAACACAAATTTTGTTGAAACCCCCTGAAGCTAATAGGCTAATAGATGGCAACATACTATACAATATCAAAGTATTTGTCAAAAAATTTAATAGAATCTATAATGTATGCCCATTCGTTATTGTAAAATTTTTTACTTGTGTAATTTCTAATTAGAAGTTGTAACATTTCAGTAGAAATCAGAAGGTCAAAATTCTAAGTTTATCAAGATTTTATTTTCCATTATTCTTCTTCTCCTCCAACAAATTCAATTAACATTATTCGATTCTTCTTAAACAAAATAATAAATAGTGCGCGTTCAGCTTGTTATAACATAATCAATTAATCTCATTCACTTTCACATTTATAATATTTACAATTCAACTTCAAAACATCTTTGCAGCAATTTACTCATTTACATAAACATCTTATTAATTATTAATTCAATTCTTTTTGTACACCCTCACACAGAAACACACATGCACGTACATTCTCAGCGGTGGTGTTATTCTTTCTGTTATAAAAAATTAAGTTCGATTTTACTTCTGCCTTATTTATGTTGTCATCTGTCCTCCAACTGGTTGTCGTCTGACCAAAATTATAATACTGAATATCTTCTAGAAACAAATGAAATATACTTACACATGATCTCTATGTCAATAAACTATTAAAATAACCAAAGATTATACTGTNAGAAACAAATGAAATATACTTACACATGATCTCTATGTCAATAAACTATTAAAATAACCAAAGATTATACTGTATGTTGTTTAACTTCTATAATAAAGCTGAATTTAGAAATTATGTTAAATTAATTGGCAACATAATNGATTATACTGTATGTTGTTTAACTTCTATAATAAAGCTGAATTTAGAAATTATGTTAAATTAATTGGCAACATAAGCAAATTCTCTGTAATCATATTTAATTATGATATATGTTACTAACGGTAAATATAACCCCTGAAAATCCGCAATGTTACAAAGTTTTTTCACATGTTTCTGCAATGTATACCTTCTCCAGTCTAGGCTCATGTTTTCTGTGTATTTGCAGGCAACATCATATCTTCTTTCTCTAGATGGGACAAACAATTCAGTGTTGTATGCTGCCAGTGGGTACGATGATCTTGATAAATCAAGCACTGGAAACCCTAAACTTAGGTAAGTTTTATAATTGCAGACTCTTTTTAAAAGTGTGTTACAAATATTGTGTGAATGTTTAACAGGTTCTGGAGTATTAATTCAGATAAAATTTTGCAAACTACTCGTCACAGAAGCAAGCGAGCTGCATTATGTAAAAACAGTTTAGGCATTCTGCAGATGCGTTTGGGCGTGCTTGTGAACTGAATCAGTGGTTCACATCCCATAATGCGTTCTGCACATCATAATAATAGGAGATAAAGAACTGTTTTCCGGAACATTGGAAGTTGATGTTTCTAAAGGTGATGCTACTTTTGTGAAGCAAGTTTACCTTTTTTTTTTATTTTATCAAACAACATTCCTGTTTTGGTCCACAGAACAGTTTTCAAACTCCTAGACATAACAGTAGTTTTCTTCCATCAACTCACTATCAATGCTCAGAAAAAATGTGTAATATTACATTGTTTTAAAATTATTTTGCTTTGAATATCTTAAGTTACAAATGTTACAAATAACTCACTGTAAAACAGTACATTCACAAAATCTTTGTTTTTTTTGTTTTTAGGGTGCTGTACAAATTTAAAGGAGCAGCCAATAAGAATCTAACTCTCAAGAGGGATGGTGTTGAAGAAAGTATTCAATTGTTAGCATCAAGTCACAGTTCTGCCTATGCAACAATAGATGCATCTGAGTAAGTGAGGTAGTTAGTATTTTCATAAAATGTGTATAACATGCATAGTATAGATAGGCANTTTTCATAAAATGTGTATAACATGCATAGTATAGATAGGCAAATAGTGGTTGGACATTAACACAGCAAGCATGTTGATAGTCGCACTGCATTGTTGGCATCCAACTTATGTTGGACACCAGGTGATGCTGGCAATACCAGTTAAAACTTAGCATGTCACTCAACGAATGATAAATGCACCACATGAAGATATGCTTCCTAATGAATGGTGGGCATTTTGGACACTTATTGTAGATTACCTCATCACTGCTCATACACAAGTAGAATGTAGCTATCAGTGGCAAACAATATCTCCATCTTAGGAGAGAGCGCAGTATAGAGTCTACATTCCAAGTGGATACATCAGATGTACTGACGTCTTTGTCAGGCTATTTTGTCCAGTACAACATATCTGCTTCAGTAGAATTTTCACATGCCTCCCCATAAATAGAGGCCCAGGAATTTCGCAAGTTCTACCGGAACTAGGACAGACTTGTACTCTGCCATCACTTTTGTGATTGGGCCACTCATTTCCCGACACGCACTGCAGGACTGAGGACCAGTAATAATGTGTAATAAGCTACCAAGTAAATAAAGTATAACCTGGGACACAGGATGAAGGCATCAGCCAATGAACAAAGACAGTGCCTGGTGTGTGTACAGAACTGTCAAGTTTAGCCTAGGCGTGAATTGAACTCACAAAATTTCAGGGGTTTAACACTTATGACCAATTGTACAGCAGCATTTCGACAGGCCACCATCACTGGTATGCAGTACAACTACTGCGAGCAGTACTATCTGGCATGTAGCAGCACACACACAGTGTGGATAATACAACAACTACTGCGAGCAGTACTATCTGGCATGTAGCAGCACACACACAGTGTGGATAATACAACAACTACTGCGAGCAGTACTATCTGGCATGTAGCAGCACACACACAGTGTGGATAATACAACAACTACTGCGAGCAGTACTATCTGGCATGTAGCAGCACACACACAGTGTGGACAATACAACTAACACATGTTGCCTACCTACCACTACAATACTGCTGTTGCTTACCCATTTTCTCTAGACGCAATCTCCTTTAACAACTAGATCCTCATTGCAAAATATTTCATCCGCACGCCTCTACCCTACTCTGCAGTTTATTATCATTTGTTCAAATACACCCAATAAAAACAGTTCAATTTTAGTTCACTACTTCTGTGTGAGCTTTAATGCTTTTGGGATATTTTTTTTATACACCGTGGACCAGAATTAATGTCCCTAAATTGCAGGGCTAAGAGCGGGGCACAAAACAGAGAGACATGTAAGTATAAGGAAACCAGGGTCGCATACGTATCCTTCTCCCCCACACTTGTGAGTGGGGTTACAGGTTCAACAAGCCCAATCACGGTGTAATAGACGTATGCATGGAGATGTCCTTGGCTGCTAGCAAGTCAGAATGTGCCTGCAGCTGGTTGGGAAAACATGGCAGGCTTTACACCTGCGAAGAATGCCGAAATGCACTTTGTGCACGGCGAAGTCTATACCAGTTCATGGCAAATGCGGATGTTGTACCGGCTGCGATATCCAGCCCTCCTGTGCTNTCTATACCAGTTCATGGCAAATGCGGATGTTGTACCGGCTGCGATATCCAGCCCTCCTGTGCTGCATTGTACAGTTATGTCAAAGATCAGTCTTTTTGTAACACACTCCTTATTTGCTACGCACACCTCTGGATGCCAATACCACTTGCTTGTTATTAGAGTTAAAGTTAAGTAGGTGGTTGGGCATAACGTCTCTCGTCGACAACGAGGTCTTTAGAGACGGAGCAAGTTGCTCAGGGAAGAGGGATTGGGGAAGGAATCGGCCATGATCTTTGTTAAGGACCCATCCCAGCATTCGCCTGGAGTGATATCGGGAAACCATGGAAAACAGAAATCAGGATGGCCGGGCCGGGAATCGAATGTAAGTCCAGTGAGTTACCACATCGCTACCCTACTTGGTATATTATAAGAGTTAAAGAAGCTTGATTCCTACCTTCCCCTGTATCTTCACTTATGCGTGTGGGGAGAAGGGAAGGTTGCGACCCCAGGTCCCTATATCAATCTCTACCTTTTGAGGGCGCCCTATTAACACTGTGAGTTTGGTGCACGAATTCTGGTCCACAGTGTATGTTAATGCATACATTTATTAAAAAATTAAATGAAACAAGTGCCACAGCACTTCTTGACCACATTATTTTGATATTATAGTGGTGATTAAGGAGTCANAAAAATTAAATGAAACAAGTGCCACAGCACTTCTTGACCACATTATTTTGATATTATAGTGGTGATTAAGGAGTCAGTATTGCGGACATCTGCTGAAAATGAGAATCAGTCCACCTCATTACTGTGTTCCCATGCAATGCTACTTTCATGNTCTGGATGCCAATACCACTTGCTTGTTATTAGAGTTAAAGTTAAGTAGGTGGTTGGGCATAACGTCTCTCGTCGATAGCGAGGTCATTAGAGACGGAGCAAGTTGCTCAGGAAAGAGGGATTGGGGAAGGAATCGGCCATGATCTTTGTTAAGGACCCATACCAGCATTCGCCTGGAGTGATTTCGGGAAACCATGGAAAACAGAAATCAGGATGGCCGGGCCGGGAATCGCATCCAGGTCCTCTCGAATGTAAGTCCAGTGAGTTACCACATCGCTACCCTACTTGGTATATTATAAGAGTTAAAGAAGCTTGATTCCTACCTTCCCCTGTATCTTCACTTAAGTGTGTGGGGAGAAGGGAAGGTTTGCGACCCCAGGTTCCTATATCAATCTCTACCTTTTGAGGGCACCCTATTAACACTGTGAGTTTGGTGCATGAATTCTGGTCCACAGTGTATGTTAATGCATACATTTATTTANATCAATCTCTACCTTTTGAGGGCGCCCTATTAACACTGTGAGTTTGGTGCACGAATTCTGGTCCACAGTGTATGTTAATGCATACATTTATTAAAAAATTAAATGAAACAAGTGCCACAGCACTTCTTGACCACATTATTTTGATATTATAGTGGTGATTAAGGAGTCAGTATTGCGGACATCTGCTGAAAATGAGAATCAGTCCACCTCATTACTGTGTTCCCATGCAATGCTACTTTCATAGTAACTGGTTCCTTCCATGCCAAAGGGTAGGTGAACAATGTCTAGTGGTATTCTCTAAAGACTTCATACATACAGGTGTTTTAATAACAAAACAGTGAGGTCCAAGTTACACGAACATAAATATACAAACAGAAACTACAACAAACTAGATAAAATGGTTCAAATTATTGAAGGTAAACATGTGTTTGCCTAAAAAGTACTATCATTAAACCGTGCTTTGTATTTTGCTAAGAGATCTGATACATACTGTTGTATATGGTTGATTACATATGTGTTTCACAACTATACATTTCTGGATTTATGGTCTCTTTCACAGATGCTGCCTAAAAGTTACTATTGGTCTCAAATGAATGGATGCTGCAAAACAGATGAAAACATAAAGTAGTGACAAATGTTCCTGTAGATAACCACATAAAAGAAGGACAGTAAAATTGTTATTATTATGGCTTTCATGGTTTTTCTTATGTTCCAGTTATTCTGCTGAAGTGGAAGGCTCCCGTATAGGTGACATAAAGCTTCAGCTGGGAGGTGTCTACACATACTTAATACAAGAAAATGAAAATAGCACATTCCAATATGTAAGCAATAGCTTTTTTTATTTAAATTTAAAGAAAACTTAACAGGTATAACTACAACTGTCTATATGAGGCAGATTGGGTATTTTATTACATATAATTACCATAGGTACCACACTGTAGGGGTTCTATATTCTGTAACCCACTGGATTTATCTTCCACCTTTTGCCAATATCCTTGATTCACAAAACAGTGTATTTAAGATTTGTTCACGAATTTGCTTTCAGGAAATAACACATATTTGTGATGTCTGTCATGGTGGGATCATATCTGGTTTTCTGCACAGCCAATGCGGCATTCTGATTCAGTGTTCATGTTGAAGCTGCAAGTCAAAATGCAAGCAGGACTGGGCTGTGCCTTTTTCCACTTATCGCCAATATTCATTTATGGTTGGGACATGGAATATATATATATATATATATATATATCTCTGTGTGTGTGNGGAAAAAAAAAATATATATATATATGTGTGTGTGTGTGTGTGTGTGTGTGTGTGTATATGCTAGTCACCTTTTTTATATGTTCCTCTGTGCCCATTTAGGTGGTATGGGGAATTTGGACCCCTCCTTATAAAATTGTTTTGGTAATTTGAAACATGTTTTCAACATTTTAACTCGCACAGTTGTCTCTACACTCAATTTATGTGATTATTTAAGAATGCTAATAACATAAATTTGGTTCGTACTGAGCAGAAACAAGACCAGTATTCACACTTACCTGAGACCCTATTAGTTAAGTACGCTGTTGTTATTTTTATCTTATGTCACCAAAGAATGATGTCCCTGGCTGTATATTTGAAACTGCTTTCTCCTATCACTTTCAAACTGCCTTTCATCTTTCAGTCCTCTTTCTATAGACTATTCTCTCTGTTGTTTCGAAACAATGAATTTGGAACACTACTAAAATTGATTCAAATTCTGAAGTAATATATGCACTAGCAAATTCTGGAACTTANAACAATGAATTTGGAACACTACTAAAATTGATTCAAATTCTGAAGTAATATATGCACTAGCAAATTCTGGAACTTAGAAGGAGCAAAGAAGGTGGGCGGGGAAGGGGGTGACATCAGAATTTAGCCATACACAAAAAATATAATAATAAAAAAGAGGAAACAGCATTGTTACTGCTGTCAAGATGTGACGAAAATTTTGTCTCAACCCTGGCCTGCACCTAAAAAAAAAAAAATGGGGAAAGTTAAGCAACTATGCCACAGAAATCAGTACAGTTGGTGTCAGATGTTCCTGCAACACTACACAGAGACGTGCGTAGCAAAATGTGTGCTAAATTTAGAGGGAAATAGTTGAATCAGTATTGACGTTATTTCACAACTGCTCTTTAATTTCAAAAAAAATTATACTTTGGTTATAACTAGCTATTTTTGATTAAGAGTTTCTTGTAAAATGATATAATTTGATAGAAATGTTAACAGGGTTAGAAAAACGTGAGAATTAATTGTTCTATATTAAGAATTCCTTTGTTTATTATATATCATGATTTTTTAATCAGGTACTCAGAAAACTGCCTTGCACAATGCCCATTCTTAAGATAGATGTGCATTATATTAGTACAAGAAAAGACTATTATATTTTTAAAAATAGTTATATGTACTTCATTAACTAAGTATACTGTTACTTAAGGTTTTGTGTGATGGTTTATGTGCAGAATACTGCACTGTACACGGTCACCAATCCGAACACGGTGCACATGTTGTGGTTGGTTCCTCAGTACGTGATCATGTCTATGGGCGAAGTGATGTTCTCCATCACCGGGCTGGAGTTTGCCTTCACACAGGTGAGTCATCTGGCCAGAAATTAATATTGCTTGGTTCCAACCCCGTGCGGTAATGCCACCTCACTTAATACCTTACTATCCCCAACTTGTGGAATTTAGCATACTTGTGACTACAAGAAAAACAGAAAGTTGATTTTGAAAAGGCTGAATCAACCATAAACCATAATGTAGATATGAAATAAAATTGAGAGTAATTTCAGGACACGTCATAATTTTCAAAAGCTCCAAATCCCCAAATTTTGATTCCTGTTTCAAGCAAGCATTTGGTCATCCCCCTTTCCCTAAGATCTGGGATTGTAATACAGCAAGAAATGTGATGCAAGAATTCGCCATTAAAAACCNGGTCATCCCCCTTTCCCTAAGATCTGGGATTGTAATACAGCAAGAAATGTGATGCAAGAATTCGCCATTAAAAACCAAATATTCTTTTGTGTTCATGTAAGTAAGAAAAACTTGGACAATGCTGAAGTCTTCAGTACTGTTGAGGGTGAAGCGAGATGAAGAGGGTGCAGTAATGGAATGCTATACTGGACAAAATTGTAGTACCCTGAGAAAACCCAACATCCAATGGAAATATCTACCATGGTTCCCACACGTGAAAGTCCAGGTTGGACCCTGCCAGGAATCAAACCCTGCTTACTGAGGAGGAAGGCATGGACAGATCCAAGGGGGCTAAGGGGACTTGAGACCCTCCCTTAGAGCTTTATTTTACACTGGATATGTAGGTTTTATAAAGAAATACTCCGTATTTACTTGACTAAACTAATTTATTAGTTTGCAGAAAGAACAATATATNGAAAGTTAAGCAACTATGCCACAGAAATCAGTACAGTTGGTGTCAGATGTTCCTGCAACACTACACAGAGACGTGTGTAGCAAAATGTGTGCTAAATTTAGAGGGAAATAGTTGAATCAGTATTGACGTTATTTCACAACTGCTCTTTAATTTCAAAAAAAATTATACTTTGGTTATAACTAGCTATTTTTGATTAAGAGTTTCTTGTAAAATGATATAATTTGATATAAATGTTAACAGGGTTAGAAAAACGTGAGAATTAATTGTTCTATATTAAGAATTCCTTTGTTTATTATATATCATGATTTTTTAATCAGGTACTCAGAAAACTGCCTTGCACAATGCCCATTCTTAAGATAGATGTGCATTATATTAGTACAAGAAAAGACTATTATATTTTTAAAAATAGTTATATGTACTTCATTAACTAAGTATACTGTTACTTAAGGTTTTGTGTGATGGTTTATGTGCAGAATACTGCACTGTACACGGTCACCAATCCGAACACGGTGCACATGTTGTGGTTGGTTCCTCAGTACGTGATCATGTCTATGGGCGAAGTGATGTTCTCCATCACCGGGCTGGAGTTTGCCTTCACACAGGTGAGTCATCTGGCCAGAAATTAATATTGCTTGGTTCCAACCCCGTGCGGTAATGCCACCTCACTTAATACCTTACTATCCCCAACTTGTGGAATTTAGCATACTTGTGACTACAAGAAAAACAGAAAGTTGATTTTGAAAAGGCTGAATCAACCATAAACCATAATGTAGATATGAAATAAAATTGAGAGTAATTTCAGGACACGTCATAATTTTCAATACTAGCTCCAAATCCCCAAATTTCGATTCCTGTTTCAAGCAAGCATTCGGTCATCCCCCTTTCCCTAAGATCTGGGATTGTAATACAGCAAGAAATGTGATGCAAGAATTCACCATTAAAAACCAAATATTCTTTTGTGTTCATGTAAGTAAGAAAAACTTGGACAATGCTGAAGTCTTCAGTACTGTTGAGGGTGAAGCGAGATGAAGAGGGTGCAGTAATGGAATGCTATACTGGACAAAATTGTAGTACCCTGAGAAAACCCAACATCCAATGGAAATATCTACCATGGTTCCCACACGTGAAAGTCCAGGTTGGACCCTGCCAGGNACACTTCTTACGTCGACGATATTAAACAACTGTTGTTGCAGTATTTACGTGCACTGTTTTACTTCAACCATACAAGATTAGGTGTCTGGGCCCATAACCTGTAGGTTTTATAAAGAAATACTCCGTATTTACTTGACTAAACTAATTTATTAGTTTGCAGAAAGAACAATATATATTAACACGGCACATAGCGCCATGACACTGCAACGGTAGCTTGATAGCTAGCTAATCATTTGTTTTCAGTGTTGCCAACTTACAACATATAACACACTTTTAATATTGCATTGTATATTTAATTACAACATGATAAAATAAGGTTATTCTTGAAACCATGTATATTATTAATAATGCGGTTTTAATACTTTAATTTAATACAGTAATATTAAATTTTAACAAGTATTTTGATAGCTTATTTATTAGGTACCGAATTTTATACTCAGCATTAAAGTTTAGTGCTTACGATTAAACATGAGTTTTGATCATAATGCACAGTGCCTCACCTCTTAAGAAGCCCCCTCAATGGATCTCTAGATCCACATTGGTGCTCTGAGTGGTCTGAACACTACACCACTGTAGCCCCTTTGTGTTCCTGTGATTATAGTCCAGATTAAATCTCTATTGATTACAGAAATTGAATTTCTTCAACCATAACAAATGCAAAGCATAACTCAAGCTCATATGTTACTAGCAAGTATGGAGACATCAAAAGCAAACAGTTTCAAGTGCCATTCTCTCTCTGTGGCATTAATGTATTGCCCCTAACAAACAGCCTGGCATACTTCATCAAAGAAGTAATCAGGATAGTGAATGTAAAATTGCATATAAATTGTTTGAATATTGTGGTATTGCAATTTCTACAGGAATAGAAATCATTAAAGTTGCATCCACACTGTGCTTTCAGGCACCAGAGAACATGAAATCTGTGCTCCAATCAGGATGGCTTCTGACTGTGGCAGTAGGAAACCTTATAGTTATCATCATAGCAGAAGCAAAATTCTTCAGTAGACAGGTAAATAACAATGCATGTTATTTGGTGTTATTTTAATTTAAGTGTTGTAGCTTATAACAGCATAATTTTTATTTATAACTGAATTTAAAGACTGGCGGGAATAAGCTACTAATTACATCATTAAAAGGAGATGTGAAATACAAGTAGTACTCCCAGGTGGTACTTATGAATACACACACTTTTGGCCAACTTTTTGTATGTGTGTCTATCTACAAGTACCACCCTATGAGTAGTTGTGTTTTCTATCTACTTTTAATAATGAATTTAAAGACTGCAGCAGTATGGCAAAATACCATCATCTTTTGTCAAGTATGTTTCAGATAATTAATGAAATAATTTATAGTTCAAAATAAATTAAAGAATCACTACACTTGTCCGTATAACCACCTAAGTTAGTTGATAATGTCCTCTAGTCTTGAGAGAACCTTCAAACAAGGAGAGAGTGTTTTTTTCTCTTTCACCAGCAGTCCATAGCAGATGTGAAATTTGTAGCCCCTCCACCAGAATTTAGAACCAAATTTTCTGCATACCTCATAATTATGCTATCAGCCAAGTTCAATTCCGAACCAACCCCCATCTCTCATAATTTTTTGTCGACTGGCGAGGTCACATACTAGTGTTAGCTCTGCATGCAGTTGATAGCTCGTTGATTCCCAATAGAGGTCGCACCCAAAGTAGTAGGCATTGCTGATGGCAGGCAACATTCTCAGACACTCTTGTTTCCCCCAACATTGCATTACATCACTGCTACTTCCCCATTTCTCTTCACTTCCATGGGTGCTAGAGACCTGGTTTCTGAGTGCCCTCCAAATCTTATGGCTAAGTTCTATTATTGCACTGGACTGCACTCCGTGTGCTCTGGCTGAGTGACACGTGTTCCATTTCACCTGCACTCACTCTGAATGCAGTTGTAACCCACGTTCCGATTGTCAAATGGGGCCTCGGTGGCTGAGCGATTAGACTGCTCGCTTCCCACCAAGGCGAACCGGGTTTTATCCCCGGCTGGGTCACTCCCGGATTTTCGCAAGTGGGAATCGTGCCGGACGACGCTGCTGGTTGGCGGGTTTTCTCGGGGATCCCCGTTTCCCCCACCCTTGCATTCCGGTGCTGCTCCATTCTCCTCCTAATTGGTTCTCAAGACCGCAATGTTAAGAGGCGCCCAAATCTCTACACTCCAATTGTCAATTGCACTGAAACAGTCAGCGCTGGCTGCAATTTTTGCAGCTGTATATCTAGAGTCAGTACGGTAGTTTGAGTGCAAATGTGGCCAACAAATAAGCCCATGCTTCTGACAATCATATGATAATTGCACATTTCTAGATTTTAGGGCAAACTGAATGCATACCCAGTGAGTACGGTCAATTGAAATTGGACTTATACCATTCGTTCAACCTTACCAGGTAACTCACCAACATTAATGAAGTGGTTAAACTTTCTGTTTGCAGCTGTTTGAGTTTGTGCTGTTTGCGGGCCTGATGATCGTAGACATGGCCATCTTCACTGTGATGTGTGTGAGGTACAAGTATGTGAACCAGAAAGAAGATGATAGTGAAGAGGACACCACCAACAATCTTCCTCTGGAGTCTAAAGTTCAGCAGAATGGTTTTGACAACAAGACGTTCAAAGATGACGATGAAAAATAGACATGTCCACAAAATGTATATATTGTATTTTTAATGTTTCGTACTGTGATATAGGTTTAGTATTATAAATTAAAGCAATTCATTGATAAATTTATTTTGTAAATGTATTTTTAATGTGAATACAGTTGTAAATACTGTGAAAAAACATATTTAAGTGTAGCGCATATCCAAGAAAAATGTTTTTTACATTGTGATGTACTTATTTTTATAGTAATTAATATGGTAAAGTGTATGTTATTTAATTTTAATTATTTTTTCAACATTCCAGTTATCAATTAATAATTAATTTGTGTATGTGTCAAAGAGAGAACTGGCCATTATTTAATTTAGAGAAAATCCTAAAATTTGTTTTTATTTGCTACTGATTTTGCAAGTTCCTTTATTCTGATTGGTTGCTAGATTGTCACATCTTACTTTGTCTCAGTTTTTTTTTTTTGAGATTGGCTTAGTTGTATCCAGACAGTCTAAATAAAAATGTGTTTTTAAGTCAGAGACTGTATTGAATTTTTGTCTTCTCCAGTAATCACCTNATCCAGACAGTCTAAATAAAAATGTGTTTTTAAGTCAGAGACTGTATTGAATTTTTGTCTTCTCCAGTAATCACCTGCTAATAAGATAGAGGTTATTGCTGCAGTCTTGAAAAGGTGGTGTTACTGATGCTATTGCTGCAACAAAACCTGAGCTCCTTGGGGATGAGAAGGAAAAGCATCTGGAGCTTTTTTTTTTCTAAGGAAATAATAATAACACTTTTCTTTTCAATAAAGGCATGGAAAGGCCTTGTAAGGTTTTCTGTACNATCCAGACAGTCTAAATAAAAATGTGTTTTTAAGTCAGAGACTGTATTGAATTTTTGTCTTCTCCAGTAATCACCAGCTAATAAGATAGAGGTTATTGCTGCAGTCTTGAAAAGGTGGTGTTACTGATGCTATTGCTGCAACAAAACCTGAGCTCCTTGGGGATGAGAAGGAAAAGCATCTGGAGCTTATTTTTTTCTAAGGAAATAATAATAACACTTTTCTTTTCAATAAAGGCATGGAAAGGCCTTGTAAGGTTTTCTGTACATGTTGTCAAACATTTAAGTCTTTTATTGATATAAATTAATGTAAATAAAAACAATTTTGTTACAAAAGTTTACCAAATTCTAGAATTCTTAATATGTGGAAAAATTAATACTATTGCGGGCTGGTAGAGTTGATTAACCATCCAGACAGCGAGACTAGTACAGCAAGTATTGATGTAAAGCAAAGAGGGACTGGCAAGGATGGTTGGGGGGAAGAGGGAGGAAGATATATGCCCGCTTGATTAAGCTCACACCTAGTGGTGATGCGACACTCTCCAGAGTGTCACAAAATGATTTCCCTATAGAAACATATTAACACCAAATTAGATATTTGGCCATCACTTAACATGCACAAGTGTGGAATAATCTGGAAATGATTACCACAAATATACGTACAACTGCTTCTAACCTCCGAGGTTAGTTTTTTTTTAGAATGTGATGGGCGGCAGTGACTGACTGATGTAAAGTATTGGAAGGTATAATTTTTGTTGATAGGGCAAATTTAATTCTTAACTGTTTAGTGTGCAATAATGGTTATTATTAGTTTTTTTGGGAAAATTAATCACTGCCATTGTNGGTTATTATTAGTTTTTTTGGGAAAATTAATCACTGTCATTGTACTTTGGACAGTAATAAAGGTAAATGAGAGTACATTGTAAAAGACATAGCTTAGTTAATTTTTATTTTATTGTAAATACATTTGAAAATTTTGTTACACCTTTTCCTTTAATTACGACCTTCATTGCCTCATAATGGTGTATCGGCTTCTAGTGAAGTTATCATCTGGAGTCAATGCTAAAGACCATTTGTTAGACATTTGGATTTAACTGAGCCAACAAACATTGCAGGCAACCGGACAGTACACTTGTAGCAATGGCGTTGATCTTTCCAAAATCCAGTATTTTGCCAGATAGGAGTATGAACTTGTCTCCTGAGGCAGTCAGATTTGAGATGGGAGCCTTGAATGTGGTTTGCAAGAAGCTCTCACAAATACTCCCTAATATTGCCAAGGCTACAAGACCAGACAGTNGACTGATGTAAAGTATTGGAAGGTATAATTTTTGTTGATAGGGCAAATTTAATTCTTAACTGTTTAGTGTGCAATAATGGTTATTATTAGTTTTTTTGGGAAAATTAATCACTGCCATTGTACTTTGGACAGTAATAAAGGTAAATGAGAGTACATTGTAAAAGACATAGCTTAGTTAATTTTTATTTTATTGTATATACATTTGAAAATTTTGTTACACCTTTTCCTTTAACTACGACCTTCATTGCCTCATAATGGTGTATCGGCTTCTAGTGAAGTTATCATCTGGAGTGAATGCTAAAGACCATTTGTTAGACATTTGGATTTAACTGAGCCAACAAAAATAGCAGCCAACCAGACAGTACACTTGTAGCAATGGCGTTGATCTTTCCAAAATCCAGTATTTTGCCAGATAGGAGTATTATCTTGTCTCCTGAGGCGGTCAGATTTGAGATGGGAGCCTTGAATGTGGTTTGCAAGAAGCTCTCACAAATACTCCCTAATATTGCCAAGGCTACAAGACAAGACAATAGTAAAAGTCCCCCGCTAGAACCACTAGTAATTTTTTTCAAAGAAGATCTGCAACCAAAATTGCATCAGAAGAAANTAGTAAAAGTCCCCCGCTAGAACCACTAGTAATTTTTTTCAAAGAAGATCTGCAACCAAAATTGCATCAGAAGAAAACAACAGGCATAGCTAACTCCTGGAGAAAATTTAAAGTGCTGTCTCCTGAGAGCCACATCGTCTGTGTAGTCGATGACCAATGTTACATGCCACTGAGTAACTACATGGGATGCCTAACCCATAAAGCAGCTCCCAGGATGACTGCCACTAGATTTACATGAGGCAGTCCATGGAATTCCGATAGAGATGAAAGATTTAGGTGCAACTGAACCATCAAACATTCCTTGGTCATTTTCCATTGTGCTAGTTAAGATGGCTCTATAAAATTTAGTTTATACCATCAATAACTTAATCATTGCGACATGAAAAAACTCTTATCCTAGAATAGATGAGAGACTATTGTCTTGCATGGGCAGTACGGTTTTCCACCATGAACATGAGAAGTGGGTACCAGAAAAGTTAAAAGAGATCCTGGAGGATTGTAAGAAGGCAGCTGTTTTTTATACATGATAGCGGAAATCCCTACATCGTGAAGCGGGATGGGCATCCTGGAGTCGGAGAGGCAATACATTGCTGGACTGTGGAAGGGGAAAGTAAAANTACATCGTGAAGCGGGATGGGCATCCTGGAGTCGGAGAGGCAATACATTGCTGGACTGTGGAAGGGGAAAGTAAAGTAGTGGTGGTCCCAATAAGGGTGCTCTTAGCTTCACAGCATACAATGCAGATGGGTTGTGGTCTATTCACGCATGTGGTATCTTCTGGAGCATCCACCTGTTGAAACTGAAGTAAATGGTGGTATTAGTAATCCCATTTCATGCCTGCCTATGAGAAGCATAAGCTCTTCCCAACGTTTATAAATATGTGAGGTTGTTCAAAGGCCACTGGCAACAGTGTATTAAATCAGAAGTAAAAAACAACTGATAAACATAATATAGGGATGCCTGCGAGGAGTGGGACCCAACTTCCCGATACATTCGTAAAGTGACCGTAACATAAATAAGAATGTACAGATTCACTTCAATACTCACGTTTTTTTCAGCACAAAGGTACGCACACTGTTTAGAGATACAAGTATGTGCGCCCAGTACTGTGGCCTGCTGGTAGCCTAATCAGTATACTCAGTACAGAAAATGAGTACACGACTCAGTAGAAACAATAAAGATGTTTAAACTCATAAACGCACAAGCTTGCAAGTTTAGAGTGACGTTGCTTCCAGGTGACAAAGATGAAAATGTTACGAATGATTAATATTATTAATACACTGGAGAGCCAAAAAAACTGGTATAGGCGTGCGTATGCAAATAACAGAGGTATGGAACCAATCACAGTAACGCGATGCGGTCGGCAGCGCCTATATAAGACAACAAGCGTCTGGCAAAGTTGCTAGATTGGTTACTGCTGCTACAATGGCAGGTTATCAAGATTTAAGTGAGTTTGAACGTGGTGTTATAGTCGGCGCACGAGAGATAGCATCTACGAGGTAGCAATAAAATTTGGATTTTCAAATACGACCATTTCACAAGTGTACCGTGCATATCGGGAATCCGGTAAAACATCAAATCTTCGACATTGCTGCGGCCGGAAAAAGATTGTGAACGAATGGGACAAACGACAACTGACGAGAATCATTAAACGTGACAGACATGCAACCCTTTCTCAAATTGGCGCAGATTTCAATGCCTCCTGCATACCTTCAGACATTAGTAGAGTCCATGCCACGTCATCTTGCGGCACTTCTGCGTGCTTGCGGGGGCCCTACACGATATTAGGCAGGTGTACCAGTTTTTTTGGCTGTTCAGTGTACATGAAGGGGTGACTGTCAGTTGGAAATACATGACAAACCATTGTGCTTAAATGGAATACATTACACATGCTAAAGCTATTGAAAAAGCCATAACGGATGTTTTATATTCTTGCAGCATTTTCCACTGACAGAAATAAGAACAATATTTATTCTAACATAAATTCTCCCAAAGTAAATGGCTTTACCTAGTTGAAACTGCATTATCTGAAATCATGAAAATACTCAGGACCAACTCAACTTGCCTTGTAAGCACTTTCACTGCCAAACAATCATTTTCTGCAGTGTGAAAATTAAAAACTTGGAACAATCTACCATGACACAGGCACGTCTAAACTATCTTCTCCTGGCAGATATTCATAACAAGAAGTGTGACTAAGTAAATGTGGATGAGGTTGTTACATTTCATACATTTCACAAATTACCATTAACACATTGGGAGCCATTTATAACATTTCAGTAAAATCAGTAGTTCAAATTCTTATCTTCTCAATTTTATATTTACCTCGTACATCTTCAATACATTACATAAATTATACAATTATCCCTCGATTCTTGTTATCGGGTTGAAAATTAAAACATCTCCTTAAACAAAATCTACAATTACTTAAATAATTTTCTTAAACATAATAACTTAGTATTCTTATTCTTCAACTATTAATTATTCATATTTACAAACATCTTGCAGTAATTCTTTCAAATATTTATGTATATTTTATTTTTTATATGATTTTATTGTCCACATGTCCTTCCTTGGATATGGTGAGAATTGTTCTAAAGAAAAAATTAGTTCTATTTTTTATCTGTCTTACCTATGTTGTCTCCTGTCCTCCGATTGGCTGTCGTCTGACGATGACACATATCTCCGCCAATCAGTAATGGCTATACGAGAGACAACCAGGATAATTTCTTTAGTACTTTTGTTTAATAAACATTTAATGCTGACTACCCTCTAGTGAAGAAATGAAATATAAGAAACAAAATATTAATACTGAATACTGTCTAGAAACAAATGAAAAATATTTTAATATGATCTTTATGTCAAACTATTAAAATAACCAAAGATTATACTGTCAATTTGTATAATAAAGCATAATATGGAAATTACATTAAAAGAAAGTTACAACATAAGCAAGTACTCTGTAATCATATGCAATGAAAATGTATATGATTAACGGTAAATATAACCCCAAAATTATGCAATGTTACAAGATGGCATAAAAATTTATTGAGAGAAATGGTCAGTGCTTCGACAGTTACTTTCGAACCTTATACAATTAAATGGTGCACCTTACAATGTGTTGGGTTAGGATTAAATGCAAAATAAAATTGTTTTTCATGAAAAAAAATTACATATTTATTAATTAAGTATTCTAGCACATCTATTTCATTTGTATAGATCTAATTTTGTAACTTAAACAATGTTTAGGGTTCTCAAAAATTTTAATTTTTTTAATACAGAAGGTTGAGTTGAGTTGAGAGATTTGGGCAGCTCTTAACAAAATACAGAAAGTAAAAAAGTCATCTCGTTCACCTGATCTTTCTTAGCATGTATATGTTATGCCTCATCTAGAAAAATTATAATTCTGCCACCCCTAATGCAATTATATTCTGAGGATCAAATAAATAATAGTTTATGGCTAATTTTAAAAATTACTGTATAATTTTAAAATCATTAAAGTTGCCAAGATTGAAGCCAAGATTACAGTTAATCATTTAATTACTAACAGACAGCACTGTTTTCAGACCTGTAGGTGTATGCTTATAAATGTGGGTCAATGGTTGCAAAAGTGGTAGCTTACTTTTTATGGGGTAAATAAACATAAAGAAAGATAAAGCAATCAATGACAATTCAATATCCTTTTAAAACATACAAGCATTCATTTACAAACTGCAACGTATTTGTGACTCGTTATTCATAGCAATACTATTTGATTTGCATTGATTTCATGTTTATAGCACTTTATATGTTTAATTTAATGTTGGGATCCGCAGGCAAGTGAAGTATGCAGGGGTTAACATTTTCGAATATTTATGAACTGAAAAAATTCCCAACAAACTTGTGACCTAAATTATTTTATTTCATTGACAGTACAGAACAAAAATGGTTTGCCTAAGTTTTTTTTAACAAATTCTGTTCTTTTTATTTACAATATTCGAATACTTCTTCAAAATACAAGAACAGTGCAAATTTGCATTGTCAAATATGTACTTGAAAAATAAAATTATAGTCTCATGAGAAATGGCTTTTGGCTTTATTTCTTTAGGTTTGTGGCATCAATATTGTCGTTTTTTAAAGATGCTGTATTGCAAAATGCATTGGGCCTGCATCAGTGGCGGATTTACCAGCAGGCTGAGTAGGCTGGAACCTAGGGCGGCAGATTTTAGGGGCGGCAAATTTGGGGCCAAATTTTTTTTTATATCTTACAGAAATTAAAAAGATTCATATTTATATACCTAAATGTTATTAGGTCCACACAAACAATTCAACATGCGAGTGACATGACCGTTCGCTAAGTGTGTCTGTCCGAATTGACTGCACGAGCGCAGCGCAGCGCGGCGTGGCCGCCGCGGGAGCCGAAGCGGGGTCGTGCTGTTGTAGGCATACGCCGCGTGGTGGTAATTGAGTTCGAGAGAGATAGATATAGAGCGGCGGCCGGCGATACAAACGGGCAAGTCCCGTTCCGTATTTACTTTTTCTGGTTGTGNTCTTCCGATGACTAGCTCGGTTAACCCGGAGGCTCGGTTGACCGGGGCTCGGATAATCGGGAGTCTACTGTACATGAAAAACCAGTGTGCTTAAATGGAATACATTACACATGCTGAAGCTATTGAAAAAGCCATAACGGATGTTTTATATTCTTGCAGCATTTTCCACTGACAGAAATAAGAGCAATATTTATTCTAACATAAATTCTCCCAAAGTAAATGGATTTACCTAGTTGAAACTGCATTATCTGAAATCATGAAAATACTCAGGACCAACTCAACTTGCCTTGTAAGCACTTTCACTGCCAAACAATCATTTTCTGCAGTGTGAAAATTAAAAACTTGGAACAATCTACCATGACACAGGCACGTCTAAACTATCTTCTCCTGGCAGATATTCATAACAAGAAGT
The DNA here is from genome assembly GCA_002778355.1 of Clitarchus hookeri. Lineage (NCBI taxonomy): Eukaryota > Metazoa > Arthropoda > Insecta > Phasmatodea > Phasmatidae > Clitarchus > Clitarchus hookeri. The sequence goes on from NQII01001732.1 coordinate 276,993, forward strand.
GTGACTAAGTAAATGTGGATGAGGTTGTTACATTTCATACATTTCACAAATTACCATTAACACATTGGGAGCCATTTATAACATTTCAGTAAAATCAGTAGTTCAAATTCTTATCTTCTCAATTTTATATTTACCTCATACATCTTCAATACATTACATAAATTATACAATTATCCCTTGATTCTTGTTATCGGATTGAAAATTAAAACATCTCCTTAAACAAAATCTACAATTACTTAAATAATTTTCTTAAACATAATAACTTAGTATTCTTATTCTTCAACTATTAATTATTTATTATATGATTTTATTGTCCAGATGTCCTTCCTTGGATATGGTGAAAATTGTTCTACAGAAAAAATTAGTTCCATTTTTTATCTGTCTTACCTATGTTGTCTCCTGTCCTCCGATTGGCTGTCGTCTGACGATGACACATATCTCCGCCAATCAGTAATGGCTATACGAGAGACAACCAGGATAATTTCTTTAGTACTTTTGTTTAATAAACATTTAATGCTGACTACCCTCTAGTGAAGAAATGAAAAATAAGAAACAAAATATTAATACTGAATACTGTCTAGAAACAAATGAAAAAATATTTTAATATGATCTTTATGTCAAACTATTAAAATAACCAAAGATTATACTGTCAATTTGTATAATAAAGCATAATATGGAAATTACATAAAAATAAAGTTACAACATAAGCAAGAACTCTATAATCATATGCAATGAAAATGTATATGATTAACGGTAAATATAACCCCAAAATTATGCAATGTTACAAGATGGCATAAAAATTTATTGAGCAAAATGGTCAGTGCTTCGACAGTTACTTTCGAACCTTATACAATTAAATGGTGCACCTTACAATGTGTTGGGTTAGGATTAAATGCAAAATAAAATAGTTTTTCATGAAAAAAAATTACATATTTATTAATTAAGTATTCTAGCACATCTATTTCATTTGTATAAATCTAATTTTGTAACTTAAACAATGTTTAGGGTTCTCAAAAATTTTAATTTTTTAATACAGAAAGTTGAGTTGAGTTGAGAGATTTGGGCAGCTCTTAACAAAATACAGAAAGTAAAAAAGTCATCTGGTACACCTGATCTCTCTTAGCATGTATATGTTATGCCTCATCTAGAAAAAATATAATTCTGCCACCCCTAATGCAATTACATTCTGAGGATCAAATAAATAATAGTTTATGGCTAATTTTAAAATCATTAAAGTTGCCAAGATTACAGTTAATCATTTAATTACTAACAGACAGCACTGTTTTCAGACCTGTAGGTGTATGCTTATAAATGTGGGTCAATGGTTGCAAAAGTGGTAGCTTACTTTTTATGGGGTAAATAAACATAAAGAAAGATAAAGCAATCAATGACAATTCAATATTCTTTTAAAACATACAAGCATTCATTTACAAACTGAAACGTATTTGTGACTCGCTATTCATAGCAATACCATTTCATTTGCATTGATTTCATGTTTATAGCACTTTATATGTTTAATTTAATGTTGGGATCCGCAGGCAAGTGAAGTATGCAGGGGTTAACATTTTCGAATATTTATGAACTGGAAAAATTCCCAACAAACTTGTGACTTAAATTATTTTATTTCATTGACAGTACAGAACAAAAATGGTTTGCCTAAGTTTTTTTTTAACAAATTCTGTTCTTTTTATTTACAATATTCGAATACTTCTTCAAAATACAAGAACAGTGCAAATTTACATTGTCAAATATGTACTTGAAAAATAAAATTATAGTCTCATGAGAAATAGCTTTTGGCTTTATTTCTTTAGGTTTGTGGCATAAATATTGTCGTTTTTTAAAGATGCTGTATTGCAAAATGCATTGGGCCTGCATAATTACAGATGACGCATTATAGTACTTAAATTGCGATGCATGCATACATCTGACAAATTTTTGTTAACAGATTTACATTTTTTTTTAAAGATGTGGTTATTCATATACTTAATTATGTACACATACACTAAAAATATTTTTCAAAACAACAAAAATATAATTTTTGTACTATATAGAGATGCATGTACTGTACAGTTAAACTTAGATAATTACAGCAGCATTTAAAAATTACAAGTCACCAAAATATCAATATATAAAATTTTAAGTTACACACATGGGCCATATAAACTAGTAAACGGTATACCACATTTTTAAAACTACAATTTCTTGTCGCTCAACAACGTAGGCCTAATTTTTTTTTCCATCAGCTTTGTATGATTGAAAACTAACTGTGTTTGTTCTAAGGTGAGCATTAAAATTTTTGAATAGCTGTAAAAAGAGAAAAGGTTTGCTCTTAAGTGATCATTTGCGTGGTGTTGTTCCACTATGTGTTATTTACTGTTATAGGCTGTTCATGGTAAAGTCGGCGCTTTTGAAAGCCCTGCATAGTTTATACTGTCATCTCATTGTGTATCCTTATGCCTCTTCAACATAAATATCATCATATGATATGTTTAGATCAGATGTTCACAAGTCCACAATATTTGCTCAGTACATAAAAAGCAACATGTAATAACAAACAATAACACATAACAACAACCAAATTTGTAATAACTAAGAACAAAAAGTGCTTTCAAGTGACGTGCATCATTTTATTCCTGTAGAAAGTTACAAAATTCTATCTCCTGGTGGTATTCATAGTAATATTTGTGGACGTATCAAAGTTCCCATGGAACTGGTGAATGCCGTATTTAACAAATGCCTTGAAAATGAATACAGTAACATTAATGCTAGGTACAAGTAAATAGCTGCGCTGCCATGACAGTACAGTACGACTGAGGAAATACGGCTCAACAGAGGGTATGGAAAATTTTACTGTGCCAGAAGTAAGGCGAACTACATTTCCTAATTGGAACTACTTTCCCTATGTCACTGCCAATTTTACCGTGAGTTTTGCGTCGGTGCTTACTGTACTTCAAAATGTTTGCTGTTACGGGTAGTAATTTTTTAAAGATCGACACTTTGTCATGAAATCTAATAAAAGATTTGATTGTATTCTTGTTTTAAAATGATCAAATACATATACAGTGACAATAATTTAACACAAGCTGTACCTGCTCAAAACGTCTTCAAGAAATTTTGTACTATGAAATGTTATCCGTCCGTAGATGTGATGGTCCCTTGACAAACTGCGTTACACTTTGATTTTTATTTTAAAACAAGTTATACATTTTGACGAATTTTTTTTTGCAGATTTCGGCTGATCTTTTATTATTTTTATTTTTTCGTTCAAAATACGTTCCGGTTTACGTATTGGCATTGAAAGTGTGTGTCGAGGGTCCGCGAGTTCTGGCAACAGACATTCCATGTAGAATTAAATTGACTTTTTTAACGTTTCTTTTGCCCAGAATTCGTCATCCCGCTGTATACTTTCGTGATACACAAATGGTGGATTGGGTCTGCACACAGCAAAAAAGCAGTACAACCTTTGGGTAAAATGCAGCTGACCTTGAACTTTATAATAATATTTATGGGCATTGTTTGCCCCCGCAATTTTCTTATCTTTTCAACTTTCCAGAATGTCACCTTCCGTTGCAGAATAGCAGATTCAGTGCTCAACAATTCTGCGGACGCCGGACATTTACTTCCACAATGCCATCTTCATCTATCAAGCCATTAGGTGTTGCACCGAAATACGGTAATTCAAGATCAATAAAAAAAACCCACATTTCTGAATTTTTACATGTGCAGCTTCTTCCAGTGCTTCAATAGCTCTGTGCTCATTTTCTTTCCCGTATTTCACAGCTGATGTGTGTTGAAGATCAGTGTAGAGGATATTTTTTTACTAAACCTTCATAGCTGGTAGATGGAAGTCTTCTTCAAACATCGCCACAATTTGTTGCTGTTTTAGTCACTTCCGTCTTTCTTCCAGCCACTGACCAGTATACAGAAGGTCCCTGGTTTGTATTTCAATTTAACGCACAGCTTCGTTGCTTTTTGAAGGCTTTCCAGTTTTCCAGTAGCTCATTACACAGAACATTGAAATCATCTGCAGGTAGATCTGGCTTTTGTGCCTTTGCTCCATAATCAGGATCGATGTCTTTTTTTTTTAATACCAGAAAACAGCTTCTTTGGTTTTAGAGATGGCTTTCCACCTACATTCTTTCGCTTTATTCTAGCTACTTCCACTTTCCGTCTTCTTTGAGGTTCTAATATTTTTGTAAATATATCTGGACTTTTACAACATACCATTTTAAGAAGTTTATAGTGTACAGCTCTAGAATTGTAGGCAACCACCGCCGCGGCGCATCACGCTTTATAAGATACACGTTTCGTGTTGTTGATGCGCTTGGTGTAATGCAGAGTTGTAATGCTCAACACAATTGTTGTCAATGTTGTAAAGTAAACTGTGGCTATGCCTGCTCAACTTACCTGCCAAAGATTTCATTTGTCGGTACAGGCCATGCTCATTAAGAAGCGGAATAATATTTCTCTCACCTTTTGCACCGGCACAGAAGTATGAAACACATCATTGATGGTCACCAAAAACATGATCAGTGCTATTTATGAAGTCATTTCGCAGATTCGCTATACGTTCGTTCATAGCCACCTCCTCGTTCATTCTGTGTTAAGCAGCTTTTATATCAGCACCACGCGACTGTAAGCTTTTGGCGCGTATTTGTTTCCTCAGATGAAATGAACCATTTTTTCCAGTTGTCAAGATGTATTTTAACTTGTTGCAGTAATTACGCAAAAGGTGATTTCGGCATTCCAGTTTATCGACAGTTAAGTTTCTCTACGGTCTTGCTTCAAGTAGTTTCAATTCTAGTACCGTCGCGCATGAGTTGTACCTTACCTCATTTGGCAACACACCATGATCTACTAAATAATCAAACAGAAGTGGCCAAAACGACGTTAATTCAATAAACTGGCTAAATTCCAGGTAACACCTGCCACATAAACTACTATCACGCACAGAAGTACTCGTACTTGCACCCTCCATTCTTAAATCACAAGCCTTCACACGGTCGGATTCGAACACGACAACTCACGTGCGCAGCAACATTCCACTCACCGCGAACCGCACAGTACTGCATATACCGGCCAACTAACCTATGGCAACGTCTACACATCCACAGCAGACAGGTTTTTTTTTTGTGGTAATGTGGCCAACAGCGAAGCCCACGGCCAAAAACAAAAAACAGGAGACAAACAAATTGAAGATAAAGAAGGAGAAATACTAGACGGGATTACAAAAATACTCTACTCGGTAGAGGCCCTTCAACCATGGAGGGAAAGAAAGGCCATGGAACAGGGGATAGCAAGGAAATAGTGGGCCGATCCCCTAGGACATCTACCAGGACACCAAATTCTGAAGATCACATAAACAACACCGTGCGCAAGGGAAAACCGAGCGAGAACAACACAAACGAACCGAGGGTCATGAAAAAGTACCGAAGGGTAAGAGACAGGAAAAGTCACACGAAGCCTACGAAGAGCAGCAGATAACGAACTTCTATCGCCCCAGTGGGGTACTCAAAAAAACATCTCCTTATAAGAGAGTTTGACGAAATGATTCTTTAAGATTCTCCCGGTCAAAAGTATAAGTCGAATCTGTTTTTGCAACGGTAATCATATGCTCAATTGTGTCTACCAAAGAGGACAATTTGTCGAAATTAATTTGAGGGACTTCACATACCTCAGCGGGCGGTACCTCTTCAGGAAGTGGAGCACGAACAGGTAAAGAAATATTGTCGGCAGCGTCCGGTTTGAATCGAGCATAATACTCGCGAACATTAAAGGAAGGCGAAACAATGTTGGAAGTCACCGGATGTATTGCCTTATAACAAACAGTAGGTCCATTGGACCTCACAGTGTCCATTTGGGAGTGTCGCGGGGAGCTTTGTGTTGTCAAAGAATACGAAGTCGGGAAGGCCAGAGGCGCTGACGGGGGAGGGAGAACTGATGGTGTGGGCAGAGGCGGATATTGAGCCACTGAGGTGAGTAGGGACATAATTGGTTGCGAAAGTGGTTGTTGTTGTACCGGATGGACCCTGAAATACTGCTGAACTTTGGCTTTAGCATCAGCATAAGGCAGGTTGAAGTATGCCATGACACGTTTTACCTCTCTTTCCATTTCCCAAACAGGGCATTTAGCCCTGTCATGTGCCATGTGTTGACCAGAGCAATTCATAAATACTGGGGCATCTGCAGTAGTACATTCTGATATAACATGAGGTTGAGAACAGGCAGGNATAACATGAGGTTGAGAGCAGGCAGGACAACGAACATTCTTTGCGCGACAGTGTTTCTGTGTATGCCCAAAGCGAAAACACCTGAAACACTGTAGCACAGATTGAACCCGAGGTGTAACTTTGAAGATCTCTCTATATATAATAATTTCATTAGATAACCGTTGCCCTTCAAAGGTAAGGCTCACCAGGCGGATGGGAACTCGTTCCGATAAAGTTCCATTAACGACATGTTTGGATAACCTCTCAATAGATAAAATCTTATAATCGCATTCTAAACCTTCGCGAATGTCATCTGTCGACATATCGAGAGGAATTATATATATCAACCCTTGGCGTTGCACAAGACCAGTAGGGATATTTACAGAAACATTCAATTTAGTTGGTAGTTCTGAAGACAAATTGATTGGTTGCAATACCAGTAGTAAATGTAATTTTCAATTTCGCTGGGCCTGCTCGTTGGATATGTAATATATCGCGGTTAGGATGGAGTTTGCGACCTAGTGAAATGGGATGTATATTGCCAATATTCTTATCCTGCGACTCAACAAAAACAACAGAAGGCCCTGGGCTATCTCGAGGATAGTATAATTGGGGAGGTCTAACCTGTTTCGCAATATTTAGTGGCCCCATCGAAGAGCCATCATGCCCTATACGATTACTCTTTGCGTGACGACTATCATGATGGGCTTGCCCAACTGATAATTTTCTCTTATTTGCAGTATGTTCATCTACATCCATCGCTTACCTGCGGTCAATATTTATAAATCACGAAAACGAATTCGACCACATTACCACCACCTAATTCCTTCATACAACCCACAGCAATCCACAAAACACTCATCACTCCACGACGACTCAGAAACGAATGGGCAGCTGACAGTTCTCGAATGACAGCAGACAGGTGACTGCCGATTCGCATTTGTTTGCTTTACTTCAGCATTACATGGCTATACAAAATTTCGTACGACGTAAACAAAGTGGCCGAACTCCTCGTATATTATATATTTTATTTTCGACGTTCTGCTTATTGTATCATTACGCCCTCGTAAGTAGACAAAAATATGAAAGCTATGCAAANTGTGTCTACCAAAGAGGACAATTTGTCGAAATTAATTTGAGGGACTTCACATACCTCAGCGGGCGGTACCTCTTCGGGTAGTGGAGCACGAACAGGTAAAGAAATATTGTCGGCAGCGTCCGGTTTGAATTGAGCATAATACTCGCGAACATTAAAGGAAGGCGTAACAGTGTTGGGAGTCACCCGAGGTATTGCCTTATAACAAACAGTAGATCCATTGGACCTCACAGTGTCCATTTGGGAGTGTCGCGGGGAGCTTTGTGTTGTCAAAGAATACGAAGTCGGGAAGGCCAGAGGCGCTGACGGGGGAGGGAGAACTGATGGTGTGGGCAGAGGCGGATATTGAGCCAATGAGGTGAGTAGGGACATAATTGGTTGCGAAAGTGGTTGTTGTTGTACCGGATGGACCCTGAAATACGGCTGAACTTTGGCTTTAGCATCAGCATAAGGCAGGTTGAAGTATGCCATGACACGTTTTACCTCTCTTTCCATTTCCCAAACAGGGCNAGTAGGGACATAATTGGTTGCGAAAGTGGTTGTTGTTGTACCGGATGGACCCTGAAATACGGCTGAACTTTGGCTTTAGCATCAGCATAAGGCAGGTTGAAGTATGCCATGACACGTTTTACCTCTCTTTCCATTTCCCAAACAGGGCATTTAGCCCTGTCATGTGCCATGTGTTGACCAGAGCAATTCATAAATACTGGGGCATCTGCAGTAGTACATTCTGATATAACATGAGGTTGAGAACAGGCAGGACAACGAACATTCTTTGCGCGACAGTGTNGTAGTACATTCTGATATAACATGAGGTTGAGAACAGGCAGGACAACGAACATTCTTTGCGCGACAGTGTTTCTGTTTATTCCCAAAGCGAAAACACCTGAAACACTGTAGCACAGATTGAACCCGAGGTGTAACTTTGAAGATCTCTTTATATATAATAATTTAATTAGGTAACCGTTGCCCTTCAAAGGTAAGGCTCACCAGGTGGATGGGAACTCGTTCCGATAAAGTTCCATTAATGACATGTTTGGATAACCTCTCAATAGACAAAAGCTTATAATCGCATTCTAAACCTTTGCGAATGTCATCTGTCGACATATCGAGAGGAATGCCATATATCAACCCTTGGCGTTGCACAAGACTAGTAGGGATATTTACAGAAACATTCAATTTAGGTGGTAGTTCTGAAGACATAAATTGATTGGCTGCAATACCAGTAGTAAATTTAATTTTCAATTTCACTGGGCCTGCTCGTTGGATATGTAATATATCGCGGTTAGGATGGAGTTTGCGACCTAGTGAAATGGGATGTAGATTGCCAATATTCTTATCCTGCGACTCAACAAAAACAACAAAAGGCCCTGGGCTATCTCGAGGATAGCATAATTGGGGAGGTCTAACCTGTCTCGCAGTATTTAGTGGCTCCATCGAAGAGCCATCATGCCCTATACGATTACTCTTTGCGTGACGACTATCATGATGGGCTTGCCCAACTGATAATTTTCTCTTATTTGCAGTATGTTCATTTACATCCATCGCTTACCTGTGGTCAATATTTATAAATCACAAAAACGAATTCGACCACATTACCACCACCTAATTCCTTCATACCACCCACAGCAATCCACAAAACACTCATCACTCCACGACGACTCAGAAACGAATGGTCAGCTGAAAGTTCTCGACTGACAGCAGACAGGTGACTGCCGATTCGCATTTGTTTGCTTTACTTCAGCATTACATGGCTATACAACATTTCGCACGACGTAAACAAAGCGGCCGAACTCCTCGTATATTACATATTTTATTTTCGACGTTCTGCTTATTGTATCATTACGCCCTCGTAAGTAGACAAAAATATGAAAGCTATGCAAAATCTATATATAACTTTTGTGGGTCTACTATGTCTCCTTCAAAAAAGTTGCCATTCCTTATTATTACCTCGCTGCAACCAAACAGCAAAATGGTAACGCTGAACAAACATAGGCCATATCTACTCCGCCTGTTCGACGTGATTGGCATGTGAATCAGTAATGTGTTCAAGGCTGATGTTAATTTCGACCCATAGGAAGTATTCGTTTTGTAAACTATTAGTTGTTACTCGTATGATACCGATATCTTCAGGTATCGATATTTTTTCATAGATACTTTCGTGGTATCGATATTTTTCTACCGATACCAGTTATGGGTAAAGTAACGATACTTTTCTATCGATAACGAATCCAGGTCCTCGAACTTTCACCAAATCCACTTCACTTCACGTCAATTTTTGTAGACATAGAAAACCCTGGTTACACACGTACATTACAGGAGGCCAATTTTTTAAACTATCGGGATAATTATGGTAGCGGATCGATCCGATACTTCCATTCCGGTAGCGAGTGTCGGAATGCCAAACAGCGTATTATTGATATGGCCGTAGCGACTGTCGGAATGAAATGTATCGGAATTTCAAGGATAAATCTGTAGAGGAATGACGTTTCAGGCAGCTGCCTTGCTGTCGGATTGACTTCGACGCTTTACAGCTCGATTCCGGTATACAAATCCGCTATCGAGTGGCACGCCTACCTGGCGCTTGAAGTGCGTTGCAGAGTGTTTGAAATACACGTTATTACACGAAACTATTACGTGCGTCCAATGTGCTGATCTACGAAAAGAACATACACTTCAGGCGTGAGCTGTTTGAATGCTTTCAAGACATTAGAAACACCATTTCAGAGCACTCCAATACAGCTAAAAACGACTTTTCCGAAGGGCTGTATTTCAAAACATTCATGGTTACTTCCAACTTTTATGAAGCGCTGCTAAAGTTATACTATCAGGATATTCCTCCACCTCATGCAAACAAAGCTTAACCGAGTCTAGACAATTACACCAAATAGACAACGCACCGCATTCACCCGCACTCAGTGTAATAATATTTTGCACAAAAAGAACTATTTATTACTGGTCTTTACCAACACACATACTTTCTCTCTGTTTTTATTCATATTAATTATAAATGCAATATAATTATTTATTCATAATATGTAAATAATAGTTCTGTTTAGCTAAAAATAATGTAATTTTAGGTTAACGAAAGTATAAAATGCTTGTGATTTAGGAAACAACTAAACACTTCTTACATGGAGGTGATTTTTCAAAGTTTTGATTCAAAAAGTTTGAAGAAACCGCGAATAGACTATACATATAAAATATCTCAAGGGCTCTGCATTTAACTTTGCCACCATCTTTACACCATTAAGATTAAGCATCACTGCTTATAGTCACATAGGTAGGTACACACATCACTACGAGAACACTACAGTTCACAGCCCTGCCCTTAGGGGCGATGGCGCACTTGATGCACGAAACAATACAGCTCTTATCGCTCCCGCGCTTCTTGGCCTCACCTGGAACCTACATATCTTGTTGCAACTGACGGTATCGCGGTGTAACCCTTCTGCCTCCACCCCCACCCTGAACTATGTTCCGGTACCTGTCTGCCTATAACGTAGCTACCTTTGTTCGTTTGTGGTTCTGGCCAATTGCTTTATTATTAAAGTAAAATGTAACATTTGTATATTAACAATCTTTAGTTACGTAATATAAAAGTGTTACAATACATTTATCGCAATATTTGATTTTACCCACTTGAATTAGCCTACGAAATAAGTACCGCCCCCCCCCCTTTTTTTCTCTTACATTTCTGCAAACAACCAACAAGGTCAAAATGTTCCGGGACTGCTAAATTTACGACTACATCCCTGTACAAGTACAGCCAATACGCATGCACCAATTTTCGATCATGCAGCTCTGCAACAAAATCATTTCGTTCGAGCTGCATGCTACTGCATGCAGTGCAGTGTTGACACACAACTTCAGCTGCGAGACGCGATTATTTTTTCACTAGTGTCTTACAGCAAGTAGGCTGATGATGCATTGTTTGCTATCATTTATTTGTCAGTGCTTATCGGTATCTGCTCAGTACACACTGATATCTGTTATCTACACCGTATCTCCATTTTGTACTGCATTAGTTACGGTACCTCGAGCAATCTCAGAAATGTTACGCCTAATAATATAATTTAATTTTGTGTTTGTATTTTTGCAGGTATTGACTTAATTTTCAGACTTATATAAGTGCTTTTAGAAAATAAATGAGGATAAAGCCTAAAATCGGCGTAAACGTCAAATAATAATACACTAGGGACGGGAGTTCATATTTTATGAAATACTCCCGTCCAGACTGTCTACAGAATAAAATTAACTACAATTATAGCCAATGTAATATCATATTCAGCTACGAGAATTTTCACAAATAACCCCAAGAACAGCGACATTTTCCGAAGTGTTGTGGCACGGCGTTTTGCATATTTTCGTTTCGGTCACTAGGTCAGCGAATCCCAACTTTCGAAATGAATGCTAATTTTATCCTAACACAAAATTGAAAATACAATATTTTATACTTTTAATGAACATTTTTCAATAAGAAACTTTTCCTCAAAAAATCAGGTCTTGTACAACCTATTTACGTATAGCCATATTTATATTTCTTAGCAGGAAAAAATTAAAAATGCATTATTTGGAGAAAAATGCAATTGTTAATTGCTGGACAAGAGTGCTTATTAAGAAAAAGTTTTATAATAATAAGTAATTACGGAGACATAGTTACTGCCAAGGTCTCACACGCAAAAGGTGGAGACACTGGGCCCATGAGACGAACTCCCAACCTCTCGAAAGGTTAGAATTCATACAATATAACAATGAAGAAAATATAGTTTATACAATCATTTTAAAATGTACGCTAGACAAAATCGACCTCCATGTTTGAAAGTCCACCGGAAAATTTTTACATGCGTAATAGGACTGCCCACTGTTGATAGTGTGCATTGTTATTTAAACATTATGCCTGCTTCTACAGTTTGGAAACTGGTCTGAATCGAGTTCGATAACCGCAGTTTCAACAAGTAGTCTTTGAAGATTCGCTGGGTCTTCATTGCTACTACATCTGGCCACAATGCATGAAGATACAGTCTTCTTGGGTGCACGAAGAGCTATCTCGTTTTGACGTTTGTCGTATAAATACTTCCGGTTTGGTGTGCTGATTACGCCGAACGATTCCTTAAACAGGCATTCAGAAACCTGCCAAGATGAAGTTCCTCATCTGGGGATTTTTGCGTACAAATGCAGTGATCAGAAGTTTAATCAGTGCGATAAATATGGCATACGTTTTGCACGAAACGGACATTTTGTTATTCAAGTTTTAAATTCTACGTAAGTAGAAAGAAAATGGGGGATCTGGGACCTTGATCTCAAAATTTCCTGTTTCCCCAGAAAGCGCTTAAAATTTCTAGAATTTCCCTCACAATTTCCCTCTAAAACTGCAAAATTTCCTGCAAAATGTTTCCTTATGCAAATTTTCATGAGTCACTCAGTCTAAAAATAGTATGACCTTGTTTCAAGAATGTTCCAGTTCTCTGTCATTCAACCTTGGTGGACAGGGATGTGGGGCTTAGGACGGTAGGATGGACGCCATATTGAATGACTTTGACCTTTGACTTTGTCTTTAAATGTCCTGTTCCCTGGAAAACACTCAAAATTTCTAAAATTTCCCGAATTTCCCTCCAAATCTGTAAATTTGACATTTTATATTGATCTTGACCTTTGTGGGGTTATGGTGCACAGGCTTCAGGCTTCGGAGCCTCGGCGTCGTCCACCATATTGGATTGTACCACAGCCGCCATTTTATTTCAAGAATTTTCCAGTTCATGCTTTGTCATTTCACCCTAGGATGTTCTAGTTAATTTCCCTGTCATAATACTTCATGCTCTGTCGTTCTACCTTTCCCTCCAAATCTGCAAGATTTCCTGCAAAAAGTTTCATTACCAAAATTTTCATGAGTCACTCAGTCTAAAAGTAGCACGACCTTGTTTCAAAAATGTTCCAGTTCATACTCTGTCATTCTGCCTTGGTGGACAGGGGTGTAGGGTGTCGGAGCCCCAGGACCACTTGTCATATTGGATAACCTTAACCTTTGACCTTGGAAAACACTCATAATTTCCCGATTTGCCCTCCGAATCTGCAAAAAGTTTCCTTGCCCAAAAAAATGTTTATGAGTCACTCAGTCTAAAAATATAATGACCTTGTTTCAAGAATGTTACAGTTCATGCTCTGTCATTCCACCTTTCATGCCATGTCATTGTGCCTATAATGCTCTGACATTCCACTTCGACATCTTGTTTCTAGACGTGACATGTGTGCCAGGGTAGGTTTAAATGACGTATACATAAAATGTATAAGGAAATTATTATTTTCCCAAATGTTATAGACATGGGTATATCTATACGCATACTTTTACGCATAAATAATAGTAAGTAAATAAGTTTTTTCTCTGTAGGATAGAAAATGATACAGTAGCAGAGTGCTTTCCACACATTAAAGTGCATACCTACACCCTGTGGCGAGCAATACCGTTAGCTTCCAGTATTTCTACCTCGACAACACACTCCAATGACACATTTACCACAAACCGGGAAGTCGGAGCAAGTGCTTGCCTACAAACTGCAGTGATCAATCCTGACTTTACATTATTTTACAAGCATACTAAATACTTGGATTTTTTTAAATTTAGAATACCCAAATGAGAAATAGTATGTAACATTTATTTTTCAAGCACTTGTAAAAAAGTTTCCTTTATACTTGTACATATGAATGAATAAGTCAGTAAGCAAGTTATTTTACTTGTCTGTGTATGAATACAAGGGTAACTATATCTTATAAATAAAACACACAAAGTAATTTTTAAAGTTTTTTTTTAACAATTACTTATTACAAATATATATTCTTGAACAGTAATGCATTTAATAGTTTCTTCAGCGATAGTCTTCCTTGGGTGGAAGTCCTGTGTTGTCCTCACCTTTACTGCATGCATGCACTTGGTCCCTTGCACGAGACCCAAGACCAAGCACATGCATACATTTCCGTGGACGTTGGAACCGGGGCTCCGCAACATACACTTGCAGAGGCACTATGTAGATTTACGTTTTCCTTTATACATAATTTGAAATAAGTTTATTTGAAATATCAGAATTTTCAGTTTTTTTAAACTTCTCTCAACGGTCTCGCAAGTGCATATTACGTAGGTAGTTTACAGCGTTCTTGACATAAAAACCGCAACAGCTAAAAAAAAAAAAAAATCAAATTTGGACAAAGGAACGCACAGAAAGACGACAGCCAAATAGATAGAGAAAAAAAGAGAAGTTGGGTGTAGCACATAAATGAAGAAGAAAAGCAAGTACGATACTACTACCATTAACCGCAGTGCATATGTGACTGACATGAATACCATTTCACATTTACAACTTAGNCCCAGGAAATAGCTATAAATTCCAGGTCGGAGGCTCGAAATAGATGACAAATCCTTGTGCATGAGAAAATGTGTGGAAGTGACATAATAGTCACATCAGATAAAACTGAAACAATGCTCCAGGATATATTGGCGACACACCTGACAGGATGATACCTTGCACGGGCTACAGTGTGCCACCAGTCATCAGCAACACACCTGACAAGACGATGTCTTGCACAGGCTACAAGTGTGCTGCTGGAAAAAAATAACTTAAAAGCAATAACATGCAACGATTCAAATTTAGGCATTTCGATCAATTGTGAGAAAAATTAGGTGCGAGTATGGAATGACCATACTTTGTACTCCCACGAGACGACATTTTTCAAGCCCTGCCAGCAGATCGTGGACTGCACGTGGTATGGACAATGTTAAATATTTTATATGCGACCAAGCTGCCGAGTTCTCCCGAAGAAGTTATTGCATTGGCCAAAAATCAAGACATAAAACATTTGCATGCTCCAGACTGTGTGGTGACCCACCCCATTCCATCTGCCAGCCAGTCGTCAGCCAAAACCGACATTTCATATGGAGACCTGTCACCAGCTACAATGAGTGCGCCAGTTCCAAAACTATCCAGCCACAGCAGCAAGTTGAGGACTGTCAACGTGAGCGAACCTGTGACTACTCGCAGAAAGAAACCGGCACTTCCATCTGTACCAGATTTGAAAAAAGATTTGGACGAACTGTGTTTTCCAATTATGAGCATCGAAGTGCCAAATACCTGTAGTAGAAGTCCTGTTCCACTTGCAACAGACTTGCCAGTACTAATAACGTGTGCAAAAGGGTCATAATTTTAAATACGTATTAAGTGCACTTTAACGAAATGCACCTTTAACGAAATGCTGTATATATATATCAGATTGTCTGTGTATTAATAAAATGGTAACTATATCTTATAAATAAAACACACTAAGTAATTTTAAAAGTATTTTTAAATATATAGTGCAACAAAAAGTTGTTTTCTTAAAATAAAATAAAAATTGCTACGTTACCTGGCAAAAAAAATTACTGCACTTATTCCGTGAAAGAGAGAGAAAAAAAGAAACATTAATTGCATTAAATGTTATGTATGTTTGGAGCAAATTTATAATGTTGTGTCCGAGAAAAAATGTTTTGTTAATGTCTCTTTATATACTATTTCACGATTGTCTTCCGGTATTACTTATAAGTACATGCAGGAAAGATGCGAACTGTAACTTATAATGGAATTTAAAAAATGTGAAAATGATAACATGTTTCATTTCTAAGAAAATTTCCGTTTTTGGTTACAAAAACATTATATCTTGACTGTGCAGATAAATTGTATTTACCTATATGGTAAGCGATTACTTCCAAAACCTCTGTTTTATTCGAAACAAGTAAGAAAAATAATATTAGTTGTGCACATGTTTTGAAATGAAAATGAAGTACATTTAATAATTTATTTCCTTTAGAAACTATATCTAAACTTTTAATAAAGTTATATATAAAGATACTCAACTATGTGGAAACTGATTCTGAAACATAAAAAAGTGATACTTAGTGTAGTAAATTAACTTGTAAGGATGAATGTGAAACAGGTCAAAAGCAGTACTCATGTATAAAATCATATTTATTAGTAGACTATTTTCAATGCAAATAAAATATATAAATGAAATAGAAAATAATTATTTGCGAGTCACATATTTTAAAAATAAACTAAAATTAAATAAAATTTGAATATTCAGTCTTCCGAAGTAACATATAGAGTTGTATTTAAACATGACAAGCGTGAATAAAGTAAATTCGCCAGATAAATTATTTTTCATGTACCTAAAAGGAAATATACTTTGCTTTGATAAACCTCATTCGCAATGATATAACAAATTAGTAAATACATATTAATCAAATTTATTATAATTATAACGAATACACACATTTTTTTATTTATTATTAACATAAATGAGGAACAGTGTAGACATGACTATTCAAGATACGAGGAAATCAATGCGAGATGACAACTCATGTTGGGAAGGATGGTTCACTCATAAAATAGAACATATCAACAATGAGATGTTTCATATGCATAACCATGCCAAGTACTCTTTTAATTTAGCTACTGTAATCATTTACTTTATACTTTGTCTACGGAATCGTACTTTCAAAGTGCCGAATATTAGGTCAGAAAACGTGATTATCAGGCAATGACCAGCAAAATATTGAATTTTATACGCATAGAATTGTGTACGTAAATATACCAAGTGTTATACACTGAGGTGACAAAAGTCATGGGATAGCAATATGCAAATATACAAATGGCGGTAGTATCGCGTACAAACTGTATAAATGGGAAGTGCATTGGTTGGGCTTTCATTTGTAGTCAAGTGATTCATGTGAAAAGGTTTCTGACGTGATTATGGCGGAATGGTAGTTGGAGCTAGACGCATGGTACATTCTATTTCTGAAATGGTTAGGGAATTCAACATTCCGAGATCCACAGTGTCAAGAGTGTGCCGAGAATACCTATTTCCAGGCATAACCTCCCACCATGGACAACGCAGTGGCCGACCGCCTGCACTTAATGACAAAGACCAACGACGTGTGCGCAGAATGGTCAGTGTTAATAGACAAGCAACACTGCGTTAAAATACTGCAGGAATCAATGTGGGACGTACGACGAACATGTCCGTTAGGACAGTGCGGCGAACTTTGGCTGTACTGGGCTATGCCAGCAGAAGACCGACTCGAGTGCCTTTATACTAATTGCACGACATCGCCTGCAGTGCCTCTCCTGTGCTCGTGACCATATCGGTTATACCCTAGACGACTGGAAAACCGTGACTGGGTCAGATGAGTCCCGATTTCAGTTGGTAAGAGCTGATGGTAGGGTTCGAGTGTGGCGCAGACCCCACGAATCCATGGACCCAAGTTGTCAACAAGGAACTGTGCAAGCTGGTGGTGGCTCCATAATGGTGTGTGCTGTTTTTAGATGGAATGGACTGGGTTCTCTGGTCCAACTGAACTGATCATTAGCTGTAAAGGGTTATGTTCAGCTACTTGGAGACCACTTGCAGCCATTCATGGACTTCATGTACCCAAACAATGATGGAATTTTTATGGATGAAAATGTGCCATGTCACCGGGCCACAACTGTTCGCGGTTGGTTTGAAGAACATTCTGGACAATTCCAGCGAATGATTTGGCCACCAAGATCGCCCGACATGAATCCCATCGAACATTTATGGGACATAATAGAGAAGTCAGTTCGTGCACAAACTCCTGCACCGGCAACACTTTCGCAATTATGGACGTCTATAGAGGCAGCATGGCTCAATATTTCTGCCAGAGACTTCCAACGACTTGTTGAGTCCATGCCACGTCGAGTTGCTGCACTTCGGCGGGCAAAAGAAGGTCCGACACGATATTAGGAGGTATCCCATGACTTTTGTCGCCTCAGTGTATATTTTCGAGCTCGTGTTTTCGAGTTGAGTGCTAATGTGACCTCATAAACTTTGATTATTCGCATGTGTTCGTTGCCACATTGACTTTAGTTGGCATAGGCATGATCTTAGGATTTTTGAAGTAATTATCTAATGAGCCTGAGTCACGCATACAGAACAGATGCCTCATCCCAGGTCGTGTTTTAAGTACATTATGGACACTCACGAACTTATAGGCACAGTTGGACATCATTCAACGACTGCTGGATTTAGACACATGGAAATAGGAACATATCAGACCAGTACAAATCTCACCAAGATGAAAATTGAATTATCCCTTAATACTTTTTGTAAGCATAACTTGGCACCATTTTCCATCCCCCGAAGTTTTAGCCATAAAATTCAGATCATAGCTGACTACCATTTTCTATCCACAGAAGCTATAATCATCAAATACATGTCATAGGTACTGCTCATGACTTAGACCAAAATGTAACTGCCCATTATGCACTAAACCTTCTTATAAACATATTTGGCTGCCATTTTCCATCCATTGATGCTATAGAAATCATAGATACCACTCGTGTCCTAGATTAAGATTATAATGCAAGTTACGCCTCAGACCTTCTTATCATAGTTGGCCGCTATTTTCGAACCATTTAAGTTATAGCTGTCAAATATGTATCACAGGTACAGCTCCTGAAATCAATCAAGTNGGCCGCTATTTTCGAACCATTTAAGTTATAGCTGTCAAATATGTATCACAGGTACAGCTCCTGAAATCAATCAAGTTTATGTGGTCAGTTATGCCTTAAACCTTCCTATAAGCCATTCTACACCCATTCAAGATATAGTCAACAAATTAACATCACAAGTATTACTTTTGACTTCGATCAAGGTGATGTGGTAATGAAGCCTTAAGCCTTTCATAAATGGGTTTTTAAAGTTAACTATAGCACATGACATATCTACAACCATGTTTATTTNGGCCGCTATTTTCGAACCATTTAAGTTATAGCTGTCAAATATGTATCACAGGTACAGCTCCTGAAATCAATCAAGGTTATGTGGTCAGTTATGCCTTAAACCTTCCTATAAGCCATTCTACACCCATTCAAGATATAGTCAACAAATTAACATCACAAGTATTACTTTTGACTTCGATCAAGGTGATGTGGTATTGAAGCCTTAAGCCTTTCATAAATGGGTTTTTAAAGTTAACTATAGCACATGACATATCTACAACCATGTTTATTTTGAAGAAATTTACGGATAATATGCTAAGTAACCATATGATTATAAAACATTTATGTATTTAAAAAATTTTTTAACACATATTGTGTGATTTATCTACAGTCCAGTATTTTTTTTTTAAAGAAATTCGAATATGAAGGCACATTACTTGCATCCCTATGTCAGTTTCCATGTTGTATTAAAGAGGAATACCTAAAATGTAGTGACGAGTTTTTCGAACATAACTATAGCGCATGATCTGTCCTTGGTGGCAAATATTTTCAAAACTTGTTCGAATACGATGCTATGTACAAATAAATTTTTATAAATTAAATATATTATTTATTTAATGCTTAAGTTTTAAAACTTAGAGACCCAAGTATACCGTATTGCATGTCTACTGGCACATAAGTTAAGAGAATGATAAATTCTTGTTTGGAATTAATAATTACATGCCTGTAATGCTCTGCAAATCCCAGCCCCATGGCTAACTCATTTTCTGTTTTTAAAAGCAACTTGTACAACTACAAATAATCCATAACTTTTTTCTCTTGTCGAGAGGACATAGTGACAATGATGGGATGCTGTTCTAGAGGTCAGAAAATTTATCATATATCGTGACATATGGAAATATTAAATCACTTGCAGCACTCGACAAAGATACCGAACTTGCATACGTGCCTAAAGAATTCCTTCTCGCATATGCACGACACGAAATACAACCTGTCTACAAACACCTACCTACCTATCTGCAATAGGACAAAATCATAATTGATCTGTCGAATGAAGGATGAGTTTGAGTGTGTATCTATTATTTTGCTGTTTTTTACAAGTCAGTAAAACGAAGTTAAAGTATACAAATAACTTCTGTTTTATTCGTTTATTTTTATCCATGATTATATTAAGCTGTTAGGGAGAAACGATTAAGACTAATCTGAGGTACATAGAAGATGTCATTCATTTTAGCATCAAATATACCTACAATTTTTTTTATGGTTGTACTCAGTGCCTTGATACGTACAAATACGTGTAAGCTGTGATGATATAAGAACTTTAAATATATGCACGTACATTCTTAGTATAACCATTGGCATGCATTCATGATTTTATTTGAAACAAATGTGAACGCATCACATAAAATACTCATTCTTTCTGGGTTTACCGTCAGCGCAGACTTCCTTAATGCGTTTAACACTGTCCGCAAATGTTTAAAGAGTTCCTCCAACGTGTCACTGTACACTCACACGTCATCAATGTATGTAAAGACGAACTCATACAAGTACCGTCCTAACACGTGATTCAACACTCGGGACATACATTGGGGCCCTGATTTTACCCCCATGGGAAGACGCGTCCACTGATACAACCCCCAAGTGGTACAAAACGCTAACGGGCTCTACTTTCCGGATGTAACTCGCACTGTAAAAAAAAAAAAGGATTCAAATCCAATATGGTAAAATATTTAGCTGTTTGTAAGTGTTGGAAAACAGTTTCCATAACTGGTACCTGATATGAATCAACATACACTTTTTTTGTATAATCGCATATTAACCAATATTGACCTAGTATTTTTTTCGGCTAAAAAAATTACTGGCTCGCATACTGACTAGTGGATTCTTTCACAACTCCCTGTTCCTTTAAATCATTGATTAACTGCTTAAATATTTACATTTTGGGCGCGGATACATGGTATGGCACGCACACTAATTTCAAAACAAAAGTAACCTCTTTACAATGCCCTACTTTTGACGTAAGCACATCAATATATTCTGTTTTAACTGGTCTAATACCTTTATTATCTCTTCCGAGTGTTGTAACAACTGAATCTTTCGACATCGGGGAGGCTTAATTTGCAAAGAAATAACGGTCTCAGGGGAAAAACTAAATTTCAACGCTTTTCTTGCTACGTCAATACATGCGTGGGTGCTGCCCAAAAAATCAATACCCAATATCACGTCATGTGATAAATTTTGAAAAACACGGAAAGACATTTTCCATGAAAATTGTTCAATTTTACTTTTTATCATTGCAACAACATTTGATTTGATCAATCCTCCGTCTGCTAAGGAAAATACGACAGACTCTCCACTTTTTATTTGTACTGTACCAACCAGCACGTCATGCATAATTTTATTACAAGTTTCAGATTTTATGAGAGACGCAGAGGCACCCGAATCTAACAAGGTGGACATTATTAAATTTCCAATTATTAATGGAACATACTGCAAGTCATTTACATTAAACAAATTAGTGTTTTAAACTGCAGCTAATCCCGCAGGTTTACCTCGCAACGTAAATTTAAATTGAAGGTGACCAGGATTACCACATCGGTAACAAATCACCATTTTCACCGATTTTTGACCAACGGACATTTCTTTTACGTCTGGCTGATCCCCGTTTCCTTGCAGTACTACTTTCCCGCCACTTTATGACTTTTTATAAAAACAGTTTTCCGTAGTGTGATTTACCAGAAAACGAACTTGGCATTTCCGTTTCGGCTTAACCTGTGCTGAATTTCCTTCTCCTTTTTGGGTCTTATAAAAGCATTTCGCCCTCGGATGATTTGACCGAAAACAAATTTGACACTGCCTTTTAGGTGTTGCGTTCATATCCATATTTTGCTTACAATCATCAACGTTAATTTTACCTGAATTACCAAAGCTAACAACTCTTGCAACATTTGTGGCTTTGTAGCAAAGGTAAAGAACTTACTGTTTTCAGGCAACAAACAACAAATTTAAAAAACATAATTTCTACCTAATTTTCTTCCGCACACAACAAACCCAAAATTTCTACCAGTCTAATCGTCTCATTTACAAAATGTTGCATTGATTATCCAGGACGCTTAAATCTTTCTGAACATTTTCATGCATTGGTGTACAATGGCTACTGGAGTATCTGTTTGCCGCAAAATAGGCTAACAAAATTTCAAAATGACATATGCTCATTGATAGCTTGCCCTACCACACTCTGCAAGTATTCGGGTACTTTAAACATTATTGCAGCATATAATACCGATATTTCACAGATATTATATGAAACTACTTTAGCCATTTGAACGAGCAGTTTAACTACAGCGCCCAAATTCAAACTGCGCACTGCCTCGAAACCATCGCTTAGACTACTAGGCAGATTTTTAAAAACTGTTACTGAAGCGGACTCGCCCTCAGGTTGACCGGCAACTCCTCCTTTTCTCACCAGCTCACGCATCAGGTGGCGCAATACTTCGATTCCGTCCTCAGGCTTGCAAGTAACACCCATATTGGTGAGCGCTTTCTGCAGGGACTCTTTCCCCAAACTTTGGATCCAGCCAGTGCGAACGGCTCCTATAAAAGTAATTTTGCAAATTAGATTGATGCACCCAAACTATTTTCACTCTCATTACCACTGTATCAAGCCCAAACAATTTTTCAATAAATACAAAACTCCTAAATTGATTAAGTCTTTCAACTGATGGCACCGAGGAAGTAGAGTGGCGCACTTTTCTATCTACATAATGACGGTTTCAGCCTACCCATACAAATAGGACTTCGTCTCTGTTTCCTCACGAAGATGTTCGATTTTTCAAGGAATAGAGACCCCTCAGTTAGTGTGACATCAAAGGGTATCATAAAACTTACTTTGGGTTTGCACAGAAAAAGGAATAGTTACAAAACTCTGATATAATTTCCCCTTTTTGAAATACGGAATGCCAATTCCCAATATGGGATTAAAAAATCTATTAAAACGTTTGTAATAAAATCCCATGACTTTAAATCCCTTACAAAAACGTGATATTTGATTTATTTTATACAAAATAATTAAAAATAGAAATTACATATGGAAAGGATATGATTTCAAATGTTAAATGATTTTATATAGTCTATTCGTGGTTTCTTCCCACTTTCTGAATCAAACCTTTGAAAAATCTCACCATGCATCACGTGCTTGGGTATTTCTTAACCCTTTAATGCTCACACACAAACCATAAGAGATACAAGTTTCGACTTCGCTGGACAAACACATTCATCCAGCATTATTTTTTGATGACGATTTTTTCCCACAGAATTTCATAGTTTCGGTGAACTTGAAATAAAATAAAACTTATTTCCCACAGAATTTCATAGTTTCGGTGAAATTGAAATCCGTTTGGTATCCGAATCGTCCACCAGGAGCGCTGCCGTCGCTCTGATGGGAGAGAGATTTTTTTAGTTCAAGGTTCCCCCAGGAGCGCTGCATACATTATTTTTTTACAAGCCTTGTAGGAATGGCGTGGTATCAAACCTGAAACTCAGCGACATAACAGGGAAAACTTAAAATCAAATGTACTAACACCTTAACCATTCCTCTACCCGATGTCTGGGAATAAAGGTATTGAATGTGTACATGAAAACAATAAATCGTCCTGAAAAAAAATTATAACGGTAAAAAATACACATAAACTTTGTATCTCATAAGATACAGTACCAAATAAAGGGATAAATATGCCCTAGATCACAAGTGTTGTATAATTGTGTTAACATAAATAAACATGTGCTATCGCGTACTTTTCTATATACCTTTTTTTGAGCTACAATTCTGTAGTACATTAATTTGATGCATCTCTTATAGTTTAGTCAGCGCAAGCCACGTATGCGCCCTAAAAGCGGTTTTTTACGACTTTATTACAAACGGTTCGACATTTCTCTACTATGCTCACATTAAATATAAATGTATTTTACACTAAAACCTTTCTCAAGAAAATCTTTAAATGACGTTGAAAACCGCATCAAAATCCCTCAAGTAGTTTAGAAGTACTAAGCGAATACACAGACAAACGCGGAGAAGCGACTTTGTTTTATGCAATTTATAATTGATATTAATAAAAACAGCGGGAATATAAAAATGTTGTTAATGCCTAGCAAGAAATAGTTCTCATGTAAAATATTATTAAACTCAGTGCGCACGAATACGGTGAGTTGTCCCTTTGGTGTAATTTTCAATACTAAAGTCTGTGTGCTACGATAACAAATTTCCGTACAAGCTCGGGTGGAAGCTTCCACGAGACCTGCTGCCCGAGTCTGGATCCAACGACACTTATTGCCGCATTGGTAGTCATCAGTTGTGATGCATAGCATTTAGCACTTAAGAAATCACTGAATACGAGTTGTGGAAAAAGTGGCTCAAGCCCTATTTGGTAGCCGGTATGTTGAGACTCAATACATGTTGGCGTTTGTGTTTGTGGTGTGCGAGGCCGAGACCTCAAGAACCGAGTTCTTTGTACAACAACAAGGGGTCACTCGTGGTCAGTTGAGACGAGAGTCTGGAGGGAGACAGACGTGATGTACCGCCCATGCAGTTACATGTTGCCGCACAGGCGAAGACGAGAGCTTTTTTTACGATTTTACTTCTGAAACTGTGGTTCAGGAACAATCTTCACTCACGACTTCCGCATTGTGCGTTTATGCACAGAACCTAATCGTTTTGTTGATACAGCTGGAACTTTTGGGTTAAGTAAGCACGCATGTTCACCATAATTTTCACACAATGCTGTTTTGAAATCAGTAGACATTTTAGTGTGGTTTTTTTTTTCACTATATATTTGTTTTTAATAAATAGTCTTACGCTCTTTCGCGAAACAACATTAAAAAATACATTTATTACCATCTCTCTGATTGGCTAAAATTTCAACCTTATAGGAACCCTTCCATCGAAAATTTCACACGAGCAGTTATGAGAACACGTCCATGAAAACGGCCAGCAGATGGCCAAAACTTCCATAGAACCATCCATACAAGCGGCCATGCAGACTTGCATGGAATCGTCCAAGGAATCATCTTTCGTGGCATACACGCTTTAGTTAGGTTTGTCTGCACAAAGGGGAGGAATAGCCTGAAGATATTACTTTTAGTAGGGTTTCAGAAAAGTTGGACGTAATTATGAAAGGAGCCGTCACGCAGTTTCTTCTCTGTATACCAGGGATGTAAACTGTACTATGATTATAGTATTTATACTATAATTTACAGATTTGTACGATGCACTATAGCACATTCATTATAGTACGCAAATATACCATAATTTAAAATGAGCCGTAGTTACTCATTATTCACAATGGTACGTAATTCATAGGCCAACGTTGCGAGTATACGGCTAAGAAAACACTAATAATAAGATTTTATAAATAAATTTCAATATAAGTAATAATAGAAAGACCTAATATGTTTAGTACTAGAGTAGCATTTCTAATATAATCTTTAGTTTTATATAATATATTTATAAGTTGCCGAACATTTTTAAAATAGAAATCTGAAGTTATTTATTCAAAATTCAGTACATAGTATATCTGAAACGGCTGCCAAAAGAATTATTGTTAACGTACTCTAATTTTGTAATAATTGCTATAATTGTATCATTCTTATACTACTTTTTTTAATTTTCGGGGTTCGCATCCCTGCTGTACACTCATCTACTCCATGTCCGTACGGCAGCCGCAGTAGGAGAGCTCTGCGAGGCAGGACAGGCAACCTCGTCGTTAGTGTCCCGGGGCCAGCCGGGGTCAAGGCAAGGGAAGAGCGAGCGGCCGGAAGTGGCGTGCATTAAGGCGGTCCGCCGTGCTTGTGTAATGCCCTTCACAGCCAGGCGGCCATCACCGACCGATTAAGGCCCGCTTCACCATGAAAAACCTGCACATAATGAACATCGTTTACCTATCACAACGAAAGAAAGTCTTTTTACGAAACCGTTCATGGTCAACCTGTGCATGTCTTGTAGGGTGCCACTGATGTTGCAAAATGTTTTGAAATCAATTATGGCTGCATTTACATGCACACGCACACACACTCATTTTGACAACAGCGGAAATATTAATATTTAATATAGTAATTATTGATCTACATTTTGGTAATTATACGTAAAGTATGAAGTTTTGTTTGCATCGTTTATTTTGACCCCTTCCCCCTCGTGAAGTCTTTGGCACTCACAAGCGAGACTTTGACTAGTGGGAGGGGGAACTACCCCCCCCCCTTCCTTAGTATTTCTTCTTTTTCTTACTCTTCTGTACGAAATGGCAATATTTTATTTCGTGTCGTGTACGTAAGGTCTTCAGCCAACATATTTGTAGGAGAAAATAATAATAAGACATTATCTCCTGCTTTTATTTACATATACTTTGCTTAAAAAATTCGTCTGAATTATTATATTCTGACTAATATTATAAATGCGAAAGTGTGTTTGTTTGTTTGTCCTTCTTTCACGTCGCAACGGAGCATCGGATCGACGTAATTTTTTGTACAGAGATACCGAAAAAATATGTCATTCTCTCAGGAAAAAAAATTTAGTAAAAATAGCTCTCGGGGTACAATGCTGCGTCAATGTAAGTTGTAAGTGTGGACGACGTCGCAACGGAGCAACGGATCGACGTGATTTTTTAGCACAGAGATAGTTGGAAGGCCGGGAAGTGACATAGGCTACTTTTGATCCCGAGAAAATATATCATTCCCTCGGGGAAATTCTTATTGGAAAATAAAAAAGTACACAAACGGAATAACAATGCAACGTCGCAACCAAGCAACAAATCGACGTAATTTCTTGCACAGAAATAGTCGGAGAACTGAGAGGTGATATTGGCTACTTTTTATTGAGAGAAAATATCTCAAAAAATTTACAAACGATAATAGTGAATCAAGTCGGAAAAAAATTTGCCACCAGCGCGCTCTCTTTCAATACGCTGTCTAAACCGTTAAAGATGGAACAATATCATGTAGTAAAGAATTGTGTAGAATAAAAAGACCTAAAAAAAATCCGCGGTAGCATATATCTGTCTATAACAGAGAAATACTAATAAGTGTTTTTTACCATTTAATTCGCCGAGACGTTGAGTTTTATAATATGCATAGAGTATAGAAGATAAACTCTAAGTAAAATTCAACTTTATTTAAAAAAACCTAAACAATAATTCTGTAGTCCTTGCGAGCAGAGTCGCGGGCACAGCTGGTTTATAAATAAATCTTTATTTTACTAAAACCAAGTTAAGTTCTAGCCGTGTGGCCGTGTGTGATTGATTGAACATAAGACGAACACATTCACTATGAATCACACTTTTTTTTACACGTTCTATGCAGAGGTTTCCTCCTACGAACATGAAACTGAATGTGAACTAAGCTTAACCCGTCCCTGACGAAAGCCAACATCGCCACTTCCCAAATTTAGGCCAGGGACGGTCGAACACATTATTTTTTACTATGCACGAATATATGCCCCCCTCCCCTTCCGCACACACACACACACACACACACACACAACCGTCGTGCCCCTAACGTCTACTCATCACAAATCGTCCCCTCTCTGATTGCATCTCTCATTCTTACATTTATTTTGTGGTATCAATTTTGAAAGCAGATTTTGCAATGTTTGATTATGTTTTAATATCCAGGAGGAAATTTCGTTCCAAGTAATGTACTAATAAAATAATAAACTATAATTCGCTATTAATAATTTATTTTTAAAATTCGATACAAATACATTGTACGTGATAAAAGCAACTTTAGGGAAAGTGTATGTCACAAATAGAAATTGACGTAAAGACTAATAAAATATTACGATCGAATATAAATATCAGCTTCCTCGGGTAGACAATGTTAAAAGCCCAGCGTTTGCTTCCCCGAACAACAGGACTGATAAACTGTAGTGAATGTCTTTCAGGAAGCCGATACAAGAATGAAGCAAAAATGTTACGCGACTGATATGCACAGTAGTTATCTGCAGAGGGTGCAGTGCAGTTCCTTGACAACAAAAAATGATTTAATTACCTGACTATATTCAGATTCAAAATTATATATCATTGAGCCACTTGTACAACTATGACGAATATTTGTGTTCAACGTGTCAACAATAACTGTAAAAATATACTTTTATAGCTCGTCCCAGTACTAAACCAATTTTTAATTAAATAACATATTTGCAGCTTTTGCTTGTGGGCTACTAAAAGTATATATTTACCGTGCATACTATCCTTTTTTTTAAAGTTATGTCCCAAATATTTCCTTTGCCAAATTCGTAAAATTATAACTCACCAAATTTGTAGTACCTGACCGGATTGTCACAACTGGAAGGAGAAAGGAACCTGCTTTGGAAAACCATACAAGTTGTGGCTTGTATAAATCGTTCAAACCAGCTCCTGGTTTTGTAGACTTACGGATTTTCACCATTTCTTAACTACACGTAGACCGAAGTGCTATTATTTAATTTTTCACGTCTTGCACTGTTCCTGGTGCTGGCAGATTTTCTGCAATGAACTTCGGGGCTTTCACTTTCCCCGAGATTCTTGTAATTTGCATTTGTTGTATTCCACAAACGTTCCTGCTTTTCGTACAAAACTTCAAATTCAAGAATATCTTTACCACTCCACTTAGCCATTTTCATAGCCGGTTTTCAGGTTGTTGTAGACAGAAGTATTGTTCAAGTTGCTGTTTACAAGACACCAGGTGCTTGGAGTTCCACGAATTGAGCAGTCCAGTGCCTTGTCGTGTGCCAGCAGCTGGCTTGATGGGACAGCTCCTGGAACGTCAGAATACTGGTTCCAATACTGGAACCAGTTTCTTTGGAATTCCAGTGCACTGGATCCAATGACAGCCTCCAGCTACTGCTCTCGTGTATATGCCCTTCATTATAGTTTTTTTTTTAATATTTAAATATAATTTTACAAGGGAGGTTAATTTTACTGTGTTGACATTCAATAAAAACAGGACAAAATACGAAGGTTATGATTTTTTGCACATCCAAACCAATCTTTAATTTTTTTCTTACCAGAAATACACTCAATGCCATAAAAATTATTTCACCCGGTAAAATACATTAAAATTTAATTTAACTTGGCACAGACGATGTAGTAATGATACAAATAAAATATTACAACATCAGGACACGTATTATTTTTATTAGGGACAATACTTTATAGTAGAAAAATTTTTGTGATATCGTATGACCCAACATTAAGTCGCAAGAGACGTCTCATGCTATCGTATGTTGCAACTGCCATTCCAGATGGTGCAGACCGAGTGCTGTTTTATAGGCGACAAGTCTCGATGGCCGGTATCGATCGTGGTATTAAAAACAATGGTGTCAACGGCATCCAGGCAGTGTTAGAAAACCCAAGCTGAACTAGGGCGGGCTTTCCCTGTCGGAAAATTTCGCATTGGAGCTGCGCCCGTGTTACACAGTCACTTCATGGCGTAAATATCGGTTTACAATTAAAAACGTGTAAGTAATGAACGCGTACGTATCAGAATGAAATGAAAGTAGTTTTTACGAAACGGATACTGGTCATCGCGTACGTGTTATGTACGAACATCCTCGACATATAGAAATGGAGGGAATCGTAAAATTTTATTCCGTCGCGTGTACATAAGAATAGAATTGAAGGAGAAAAGAAGAATATGAAGTAATTTATTTCATTTAATAGAATATATTATTTCAAAGAGAAAACTTACGTTATTTATTTTCCTTTTCTCATTTAAAAAATATGTCTAAAGTTTATGTAACGAATAATTGTATTTATAGGTTGCATTGCATTATCATGCTTTGTGTTACATTATTGACAAATTCTGTTCAGTAAGTACTGACAGAATAAGGATGCAAATAAAATTAAATAAATATTATTGGCTAATAAATCACCTTTTCACTAAAATCAAGTTAATTTCTAGTCTTGCGTGATTGGGTGAACATAAGACAAGTACATTCACTATGAACCACGCATCTTTGTATACTTTCTATGCAGACGGTTCTAACGTATACGAAATCGATGGTGAACCGACCTTAACCCGCCCGCTCCCGTTGATTAGCGCGTAAGGCATAAGTGTTTGCCTGGCATGTGGCGATATTAGGAGCGGTAAAAAATAAATGACTTGCGAAACCTGGCGAATGAAGGCTCGCTGGCCTCTGAGGACGTCCCAGGCCGGTAGGAGGTCCTAGATGGAGAGCGTTGGTTCAGGAAGGTGGCAAGGAAAAACCCCAGCTGAAGCAACTTACGCCACTGCCTCGTGACTGCACATCAGGTGGTTCTCTCATTGTAACACACCATTAACTAACAATTAAGTAGACCGCTTATCGTCTTCTACTCATGTACCCAACATTGACCTACCCCACACCAATGCAACTGTCAAAGTCACGTGGTCAACACTGATAAACGTGTTTTCAAAAACAGGCTCTTTTATAAGAATAAAATACTTTTACTAATTTGAATTTAATCTGATTGCACCAAAAATTGGTAAGAGGAAATGTACAAACATCTCAAAGCACTTATTTACATAAACGGTGTTCTAACCTCAAATTCTGTGCACGTTGTTTATGTTAGTTGTATTGGCAGAAAAGCAATCTCAAGTTGGGACACGGGAGTAGCTACTACGCACCTTGGGCGCGCGCTCTGCCCCATTTTCTCATTACAGAGTATACACCGTATGAAAAAATGGATTATTGTAACACCGAGATTGCGTAAAGAAGTGAAAACTGTGGAGAAATATATGGGTCATTTTGTATTATGGCCGACCGTTTGGTCTCAGCGGCCCTCACGCCAGCCACACAGCAGTGCTGTAATGAAGGCAATAAAATATTTGTTCTGGTTTTTAATTTAACGGTCCAAGGCTAGTAATAGAAAACTAGTTAGGAATTGAAAGGAAATCGCCCATGGCCGGTATTACGGTACCATCATAGCATTCGCCTGAAGTGATTTAGTAAATACCTTGAAAAACGAAAACCAGGAGAGCTTGACCGGGAACCGAACCCGGGTCCTCTCGAATGCGAGCCGAATGGTTTATCACTGTGCTACCTCGCTGGATTAAGTATTTAGAAGTTCCACGTGTGATACAATATGTAATGACAGTACACATTAATATTCACCACTCTTCAGTACAAGCGTAAGAGCCGGACAAGCGGTCCATAATAGGGGTCCACAACGCTTTGTTAGGCGGCCGGGATTTACACCGAATGTTCGAAGTGTCCACAATCCATTGGCCCGCATGCGGCCGCATTATTCAGTATCTCATTACCTTTGTTAACAGGTAGCGGTGATCCACACACGATCATATGCTAGATTCATTGGAGCCGCTGAGACCAAACGGTTGGTCATAACACAAAATGACCCGTATACTTTCTTGGCGTGTTTTCAGTTCTCTACGCAGTCCCAGTGTTACAATTCGCAATTTTTATTTTACACGTTGTATAAAGTACGTACAGAGCAAGTGTACGCCGCCATCCAAAAACGTGGGTTCAGCACCTAACACCTGACCTGGAAAAAATGGGTCCCTGTCCAGTAGCGGACACAGTCCATAAGCCAGGTTAAGCGGCAGTTGCACTTTGAAAGGGTAAGTTGGGTAGCTCAGCTGATGTGGTATACGTAGCGANAGTTGCACTTTGAAAGGGTAAGTTGGGTAGCTCAGCTGATGTGGTATACGTAGCGAAATTATTTTATACGGTCTTATAACGCCACACTGTTATACAACAGTTCTTTGCTGTATGTATATGTACTTGAGCTCCATACGCACTACTGCAGTTCCAGAGTAAGGTTAGATGCGTGGTTAATCATCATTCTCGCTGCAATACTCTGAGAATCATTTTCCCTCACTGTTTCTGTTTATATTTATATTGAGTAGCAACACTGAATACGTGCATGATTTCAATTCATGTAATATATCAGTATAAAATAACCCTGCCGGAAGTTATAACAAACATAAGCAACAAAATATAAAACATAGGTGGTTCTGTATACTGTTCGTGTTAATGCTCTTCGNGCACCTAACACCTGACCTGGAAAAAATGGGTCCCTGTCCAGTAGCGGACACAGTCCATAAGCCAGGTTAAGCGGCCGTTGCGCTTTGAAAGGGTAAGTTGGGTAGCTCAGCTGATGTGGTATACGTAGCGAAATTATTTTATACGGTCTTATAACGCCACACTGTTATACAACAGTTCTTTGCTGTATGCATATGTACTTGAGCTCCATACGCACTACTGCAGTTCCAGAGTAAGGTTAGATGCGTGGTTAATCATCATTCTCGCTGCAATACTCTGAGAATCATTTTCAGTCACTGTTGCTGTTTATATTTATATTGAGTAGCAACACTGAATACGTGCGTGATTTCAATTCATGTAATATATCAGTATAAAATAACCCTGCTGGAAGTTATAACAAACATAAGCAACAAAATATAAAACATAGGTGGTTCTGTATACTGTTCGTGTTAATGCTCTTCGNGGAAGTTATAACAAACATAAGCAACAAAATATAAAACATAGGTGGTTCTGTATACTGTTCGTGTTAATGCTCTTCGTAATGGGTAAGCAAATTTTGAGTCTTGCGTATCTTTATTCAGTAAAGTGTTGAATGTTAAGTGTACGTAAAAATCAGCTGCTCCTGACAGGAAAGACGCTGAACACATATTTGCGAAGTCATGTTCTCTTATGTTTTGTTTACTCTGAGATTCCTATGAGTCACTCGCCTGAGAGTGAATTGTCGTAATTTTATGGCGGTCGCCTACCTCATGTTTGAACTCCGTTGCATATTAGGAAAACGCGTTTTGTGAAGAAGCAATTGAACGTGTCCCCAATATGTTTATCTGCGGAAAGAAAACATACCACAAATTCAGAGTAGGTAAGTATACTTTACAGAGGCGAAATAGAGTGGCGGTATACATATATATATATATATATGTATATACACATATATAAATTACAGGCAATCTCAAAAAAATATTTATTTATGTGTTTGTATTTAAAATATGAATAAATACCCTTTGTTTTTAAATTGTTCGATAAAATATTCGATCGTCTAGAATGATGATGTGTTATCAGTCCCCGGAGCTTGAGCGTTGTTGTTGTATGACGTTCACCGTTGATTAAGCACTTTTGAAATAAGAGCACTTGAAATAAACATTTGAAAAATGTCGCTGCCCCTACCTGCATAGATTTTAATGGACACACTGACTCGCATGCACGAAAAGTTGGTAACGACGACGGAGGGAAAGTAGTTCCATGTCTTAACGTTGAATTAAAAGTGTTACCTAAACATTAGTGAATACTAAAATTATTTCTTTCTGTTTCTGTTTTTTTTNTCTTAACGTTGAATTAAAAGTGTTACCTAAACATTAGTGAATACTAAAATTATTTCTTTCTGTTTCTGTTTTTTTAAAATAAATATAAGTATAAGAATTAGTAAATTTGCAAAATAATTACTTTTCTAATAATTTCACAATTTCACTTGACCGACGCATGAATAAAGTGATCAGGCCCATGACAANTCTTAACGTTGAATTAAAAGTGTTACCTAAACATTAGTGAATACTAAAATTATTTCTTTCTGTTTCTGTTTTTTTTTTAATAAATATAAGTATAAGAATTAGTAAATTTTCAAAATAATTACTTTTCTAATAATTTCACAATTTCACTTGACCGACGCATGAATAAAGTGATCAGGCCCATGACAATATTAATTTTACACAGGATGGAAGAATACACTATGTTTTTACAAGTAGATGGTGAGCGAGGTTTTCAAAAGTGCTCAATTTATCGTGAACTGTCCGTATTTCGTAAATTAGAAAATTTTAATAAATAATTAAACATTTTGTAGTCTTCCAATTAAGTGGGAAAAGTTTTAGTCACCTACAAAAAAATGTTTAAAGAAAGATTTTTCTTTCGTGTTTATTTCGTACATAAGCTCACCTATTTTTTTTTTACCGTGTTTATATCGTCATTTAAAACTAGCTTCACAATTAACTGAACTAAAGTGCAGCCTGCAAAGTTTTTTCTGTGTTATTTTAAACCTTAGAACATCATGCATAATGATATATGCGCTTAAAAAGAGAAAATAAAAGGCTCGGAAAGAAATAAATGTTCTCTTTTCCTTTCACAGGCAGAACCAAGGTTGTTGTTCACTTGCGTACCTGCAGACCTGTCCGAGCTGTGACGAGGTCGTACAAATTTAAAAGTCATATCCTTCCAGGCAGTACCTGCTGTGGCGTTCACAACATTCTGCAGCCCAGGACGAAAGTGCGCAATAGCTGGCTCACAAACCCACCTCCTCGGTAAACAGATTTTCTCCGCCCCCTAAATGGACTCCTCTAATTTAAAAGTATGACAGCTCTTTGCATCAAAATTAATTCGAATATAATGGGTGATCAGAAAGGGAGCTTCACAAATTATATTCCAAACTGATAAATACATTAACAGTCTCGAATGGATTCATGTACACACACACACACACACACACACACACACACACATACTCGACGTTTTTGGTTCACGTGGATGTATATGTCCTTTTTACTGTTTTACAGCGTAAGTTAGGCTAGTGCGTGTAGTATGTAAGAGTTGTCCCTATACTGGTCTTCTCACATTAACAGAGGCGTTAAAAACATTAATTGATTTTATTTTGAAGTTGTGGCATTTGTCATCTGATAAATCGACAGATCTGTTTAACAAACTCGTCCACGACACTTACAGCAAATAATTTATTACTATTGTTTAAATGAAAGAAGAAATTTCACAGAAGAACTGTACTAGGTCCGCAGAGAAAACAAGAAAGCAATCTAGACATTTTCCGGTATCATTTTGTGGTGTTTGAGAAATCGTTTGAATTCGCCGGTTGTTTACCACAATACTACAATCTACTTGTAATGAATTACCACACAGTTATGTAGTAATATGTATTTATAGTAAAATAATTCCTTTTTATATATTTGTCTGTTTGTCTCGGCATCACGCAAGAAATACTTCACAGATTATGATCACATTTTCACTGTAAGGAACATGTCAAACCAATATAAATACTATGGCACACATCACGGTACATCAACAAGAAGTTAAGCTGTAAGAATTAAAGGGTTTACTTCTTTTTTTTTTTCTCCATGTTGGACAAGTTTTTTTTTACTATCATTGTTAGAGTACCTTTACTACTTGCGGATTATACCCGATGTTTACATAATCATCCTCAATTTCGAAGCGGATTTTGCGCAAACATTTTTTTAAATTTTATTTCAAACTGTTACTCGCGAAATTCAGCGACAAATTCAAATTCTGAGTGGGTGAAGTAATGGTGTTGGGGGAGGGGGGGTGTGTTTACTTTCAAATTGTCAAACCTGAAAATTTAAATACCAGGCGGGTGAATCAGCATGTTATACCTAGTCATAAAAAAATTCACGTGCAGTTTGACAATTTTTTTTGTGGAAAATAAAAATAGTCACCTGATAAAACACACACTTGAATTTATGGGCACACGTGCTCATTCATATAGGTACATAACACGCGAGTAATTAAGCTGGATATCTATACTAACACTGGACATAAATATTACTAACAAAGAAGAAGCGAAATCACGAAAGACTGTATAAACTTTTTTGGAGTTACTTACCTCGCCCGACACATGATGGCTCTGTAATCTCCTCTGAATGAGCGTATGTGCAGAATCGTGGCCGTGAATACTGCGCATGCGGAAACGAGCTACTTATTCACAAACTATTCTAATATAGTTTAAAATGCGAAAACATCTATTCAGCTAGTATCACAGGTAAGTTTATGCAAAGTTAGTTTAGTTTTAACTATAAAACACTTATTCACCTACTATCTAGCTAGGTTATTTTTGGGGATCCTGTTAGGTTGGGTGAGTGAGTGAGTGAGTGAGTGAAGAGATTTGGGCGGCTATTAACAGCGAGGTCTTGAGAGCCAATGAGGGTGAAGTGAAGTGAGTATGGAGCAGCGCAGGAATGAAAGGGTGGGGGAAACGGGAGATCCCCGAGAAGACTCGCCGACCAACGCCATCGTCTGACGCGATTCCCACTTGCAAAAATCCGGAGTGAACTGGCCGGGGATTGAGCCCGGTTCGCCTTGGTGGGAAGCGAGCAGTCTACCCGCTTAGCCACCGTGGCCCCTGTTAGGTTGGGATACTATGTTGAAATATGATATCTCAGTGGTCTGCATACTCACGTCTCCTGTATGTTCGTGACACTGTTATGCAGGAAGACAAATACAGTAATTATTACAACGCATTGTTCGGTCTCTTAATAAACCTTCGCCTAGCATACTTCTGTAACGAATTTATTTCTCTATTCTATAGTCGTGTGTATATTTACTGGTAACAGCGCAGCACTATCCACCTGCTAGTGCTTGTTCCACAGGGCAGGAGACTCCATTATCCAGCGGCAGAAGCCAGATGCCCACGCAAATCTGACCAAATCGCCAACTCACGATTCTCCGTATTCCAGATCATGTGACTACCCGTTAGCCTTTGCAGGAAGAGAGAGCTGTGCCTTGGACCAACTCACCACAACGAACAACACTCC
Organism: Clitarchus hookeri; assembly: GCA_002778355.1. Classification (NCBI taxonomy): domain Eukaryota; kingdom Metazoa; phylum Arthropoda; class Insecta; order Phasmatodea; family Phasmatidae; genus Clitarchus; species Clitarchus hookeri. The sequence goes on from NQII01001732.1 coordinate 313,607, forward strand.
GTGAAGTATGCGTGAAACAAAATGTTACCAAGTGTATTCGATTGTTACACAGGCAATATCCGTAGCCAACGTCTCAAAGGCAACTTTTCCACGACAACGCCGCAGGATTCACACAAAATCGTGCAGAATTCCGACATTGCTCTAATTTGCGGAATGAGAATTTCTTGTGCAAGGCAGACGTTGTTTGAGATCAGGAGGCAGAAAATATGCTACACTGATTACCACTAAAATTGCACCACCATCTAGGAAGCACCTGAAGGATCGCACATTAGCGGAATGCGTAGAGAAGGGCAGGACCACGATATCATTAGTTAGTTGTTCAGCCGAGTGGCGCAGCATGTGCACCAACGGCGACAGTAATAACCGGTATATAAGTGGAGGTGGTGGAATTTTGTTCCCTCGCCGTTCGTGTGCACAGATGTAATGAGTATGCCGTGTCGAAGTGAACAACAACTATATGAAAAGGTTTTCGTCTTTTACTGCGGGAGAATCACGACCTATNGAGTATGCCGTGTCGAAGTGAACAACAACTATATGAAAAGGTTTTCGTATTTTACTGCGGGAGAATCACGACCTATCGGTATTGTGGATTATCCTACCACGAAATTAGTTTTCGCGTTGGAAGAACCGCAATCACAGTCAAGCGGATATGGAATTAGTGGATCAAAGAGAAGGGCTGAGCTACGTGCAGGAAGCAAATGGAGTGGAGTGGCAAGATTTAGGCTGCTATGAACATCGCGGTTTGAGAGCCGATGAGGGTGAAGTGAGGTATGGAGCAGCCCCGGAATGAAGGGGCAGGGGAAACGGTAGATCCTCAAGAAAACGCGCCGACCCGCGGCATCGTCCGGCACGATACTCACATGCCAAAATCCGGGAGCAATCCCGTAGGGAATCGAACTCAGTTTGCCTAGATGGGAAACGAGTATTCTAACCACTACACACAGCGGCTTCTAGGAAGCCAACGGCCCCGTTGCACCAGCGAGCGCGAAGACAGTCTCTGGTGCACACGGCGATTATGGACCGTACAGCCACATCAAACACCTTCATTCGGGAATTCAGGCATTTGGCACATCAAGTTGTGTGCGCATGCACGGTTTGTCAACGCCTACAGCTTCAGGGCATCTTGCCAAGGCACCTAACACCGCGGCTGCAATGGTACGTGGAATGTCGGGCCGGGAGGAACGTATGGTATGCCATCGTGTTCTCCAGCGAATACCGCTCCTGCTGGCAGCGCCATGATAGTCGCATCTGTGTCTGGCGGCACCGTGGCGCACGCCTGGCGTAGTCCTGCATTATGTACAGTTATACCGGTCCAGCACCTGGAGTTATGGTATGGGATACCATCAGATTCCAAACCTGCTCACACCTAGTCCGCATCGCTGGTACGCTGACCAGTAACCGTTAGATTGCGGGGTTTTGGAGCATATTGTTATACCCTATCTACAAGGCCAGCCTGGGCCATTGTAGCAACAGGACAATGCGCGACCGCGCGTGACGCATATCATCCGACGCTTCCTCGATGACCATGTCACACTGCTTCCTTGGCATACACGTCCACCGGATCTCTCCCTATCGAGAATGTGTATTTCATGGTCGGAAGATGACAGGCCTGTCACAGGACGCCCGCGGCCACAACTGAAGTAGCATGGACGGAGATACCCCAGACGGACACCCAAAGTCTCTTCCTCTCAATGCCGCGTCGTGCAGCAGCGTTTATTGCCGCACGAGGTTGGGCCACACAGTATTGATTTCCCCATGTCCTGTGCGCATACCAAGCTGCAAGAGTAACCATGTCACCTGTGAATAATGGGTATTTTAACCGATAAATCTAGTTGTGATAGCTCATGTCCTTCTTAGCGCTGCAATTTTAACCAGCAGTGTAGTTTCTTAATGCAAGTGCTGCGGAACAAGCGATTCTATGGATCCTTCTGAGATAGGAGTAATTCGTACATTTATGCTTCGTGAAGATCAATCTGGCAGAAACACATTGCGGTCAAGAACTCTTCTTATTTAATATTTTTTATAAAAAGTTATGTGGAATTTACTTGGTATCAAAAGTGTTAAAGGAAGTTACATAGTATAAATTAACAGCCACGAAGTCAATATAAATCTAAGAGTGCAAGAATTTCTGAATTGATATTGTGGCTATTAAATTTTAACCGGGATCATTATCTACTCTTTTGCAAGGAAAACTTTTGTTTCGAATTCCCTCTGCAAACTGTGTGAATTCGTTTAATCCGCATAAGTCAAGGATGTCTCTGCCGTGTTTGCTATTACGTTTAACTCAATACAGTATGTAAGATGACGCATGATTGGACTCCCGGCATAAAATAAAAATAATCAGTTGTTGCATACTTGCAAGTCGAACGATTGGCCTCNTGACGCATGATTGGACTCCCGGCATAAAATAAAAATAATCAGTTGTTGCATACTTGCAAGTCGAACGATTGGCCTCTCAACGTCTCCCTCCTCCTTACAGCAAGTGATTCATATATTGACAAAAAATAATATGGCTGTTGGAACCAAAGTACTGTTAATTTAGTTACAAGAACAGCAAACAGGGAATTTGTTAGTGTCCTTCAAAATATTGTTAAAAGTAGACAGTAATGGTATCAGAACATGGTGTTTTGGTTCTCTTTCTAATTGTTTCCGTAACAGAGTTCCTGCAGCAGAGCATCGTGTTTGCGCTGAACAGAAGACAGTTCCTTCACAGAACAACCTCGGCAAAGTTTGGATAGTTCTTGCAACAGTTAGAACATCCAATAGAGCATTCCGTTGTTAGTTCTGAAGTTTAGTGGATACTTACCTGAAAACAGACTGGATAACCATTCTGTTATCCAGCCGATGGTGCAGTTGGGCACGATAAAAGAAATAAAAGAAGGGGTTATTTTAGAGGACTTGGTACTAGCGTGGCATCGCGTGTTTCTCTAATTTAGAATTACACAGCACATGACTATACAATTGAATTTTTACTACCGAGAAGTATTCTAACACCCCCTTACACTACTTATCTCAGAGCTGTGAAGAGCACGGACGCCTGCAGACGAGTCAGTAAGACAGTTTTGTCTGTTAGGACAGACGGAAAAGTTCACTAATATTGACACTAAAATCCTACATGAATTTCGCAGGTTTTTCTTTCCATAACAACGTGCATGCGTAGTTAACTAGCTACTTGCCTTGATGGCACATCAAGCTTCATCGTGCAGCTGCATGTTATATTTGCATTTTAGTAGTCGNTTAACTAGCTACTTGCCTTGATGGCACATCAAGCTTCATCGTGCAGCTGCATGTTATATTTGCATTTTAGTAGTCGTGGGTTCGATCCCGGGTGGCTGCTCTGGGGTTGGTTCTTCCCCTAAGTGGTTTTGCATTCCCATACCTGGCGAACGCTTGGTTCATCTTCTTCACCCAATAAGTGACGAGCTGTCCTGTGACTGGCTCTGCGCTGCTAACCCTGTCGGGAAAATATTTCTTCATACACGAGCCCCTAGAGTGGAGAGATTTGGGTGGCTCTTAACATCCAGGTCTTGAGAGACAATGAGGGTGAAACGAGTGAGTATGGAGCAGTGCCGGAATGAAAGGGCGGGGTAAACGGGAGATCCCCGAGGAAACCCGCCGACCGGCACGATTCCCGCATGAGAAAGTCCGGGAGTGACCCCGCCGGGAATAGTACCCGATTCGCCTAGGTGGGAGGCGAGTAGTCTAACCACTATATAACCGCGGCCCCATTACATGAATCAGGTAAACAGTTTTACGAGAGGGGGAATTCCCTGGAATTTCCCCATTGATTCGCACACTTGTGACAGCAGGCTGTCGTTCTGAATAGCCCAAAGCATGGGGAGGTGAGTTGAGCTGCGACCGAGTGAAGAAGTAAAGTGCTCCGATTAAGGTTACCACACACTCGCGATAGAAAAGGAGGACGTTCAGACCGGAAGAAGGACGAAATTTCATGAAAAAGGAGGACAGAGCAATTTCATTATTTATACTGGAGAAGCAAACATTACATTTTTTTTCGCGTATAGCTTAATGTTAAAAATTATGAAAATATGGTTTAACTAACTCATTAGTATTTCAAGCAAACAATTTTCAATAGTTCAATTATTAACATTAAAAATTATTCCCATTGTGAGTTAACGTAAAATATGGAAGCTTTGTAAGAGGAAAATAAACTTTTATGCTTCAAAATTTACACAAGAAATGATAATATATGTAAACGGACGCAAAGAAATGCTTAAAAAGAATTACATGTCCTCCTTTTGCCAGAAGTGTAGTAAGCCTACCTCCGAGGGAGCTCCAACACCATGGCAACCACCGCTATACTCCCCACAAGAGAATCCTAGCCACTGATGCCACCGCGCATCGATCAAACTGAAATAAATTAAATAAATCACAAACATTTTATGCCGACCATAAACTAAGGCTGTTCACGTGAAATTGAGCACTTCTGAAATCAACATTTCCTGCTATTTGCATACATTTTAACGCGCAAACTGGCTGGCATGCGCCCAGTAAGGTTGGCAACGACGGGAGGAGATTTTCTACAGACCCACACTTTTCTACGAATAAAATAATTTTACTAACTTTGATATATTCTATTTCCACTTAAACTACGTTCGGAAAAGTATACAAACATATCAAATCATTTATATATGTTCTAGTCTCAAATCCTATCCACGTTGTTTTCTGATAGTGATTCTGGAATACAAACCGCCCAATGAGAGTTGCTAATGTGCAGAGAGTTGCTAATGTGCAGCTCGCACGCTCACTCTATGCCATTTTTCCTCTTACTATGTAAACTGCATGACACTTACATCAAACAAGTTTGCCGGTAAGACTGATTTTTCCGGAACGTACATGGCCAACACACGTGAAGTAGCTGGATTCGTTTTGACAAACGAAGAAAGTTATAGTGGGCTAAAATAATAGAGTACTGGTTAATGTTTGGATGTGTGTGATTTTTTTTTTAAGATACACGCGGTTAGTTCAGTAAGCAGATCCGTTCCCCTCGCCCACTTTATTAATGGTTAGTATAAAGGTAGAAAAGCGGGAGCGTAATTACCATAAAACGTAATAAACCATATATTATAAGTTGCGGATTGGATCTGCTTGCCATAAGTTGGTAGCATCATCGTACCGATGGTGGGTAGGGAATTGTGGCAAAAATGTGCATCTTTCTAATAAAAACTGGTAGAAAATTTTTATGTACACTGGAGAGCCAAACAAACTGGTATAGGTGTGTGTATGCAAATAACAGAGGTATGGAATCAATCAGAGTAACGCGATGCGGTCGGCAGAGCCTATATAAGACAACAAACGTCTGGCAAATTTGCTAGATTAGTTACTGCTGCTAAAATGGCAAGTTGTCAAGATTTAAGTGAGTTTGAACGTGGTGTAATAGTCGGCGCACGAGAGATGGGTCATAGAATTTCCGAGGTAGCGATAAAATTTGGATTTTCGCGTACGACCATTTCACGGGTTTACCGTGAAAATCGGGAATCCGGTAAAACATCAAATCTTCCACATCGCTGCGGCCGGAGAAAGATCGTGAACGAACGGGACAAACGACGACTGACGAGAATCATTAAACGTGACAGACGTGCAACCCTTTCTCAAATTGGCGCAGATTTCAATGCTGGGGCATCAACAAGTGCCAGCGTGCGAACTATTCAACGGACCATCATTGATATGGGCCTCGTGTATCGTTGTTGACTGCACGACACAAAGCTTCACGCCTCGCCTGGGCCCGCCAACACCACCATAGGACTGTTGACTGGAAACACGTTGCTTGGTCTGATGAGTCTCGTTTCCAATTGTATCGGGCGGATGGACGTGTACGGGTATGGAGACATCCTCATGAATCAATGGACCCTNGAGGGGACTGTTCAAGCTTGTCAATGGGACCCCTGATACCTCTAGATATGACTTTGACAGGTGACAGATACGTAAGCATCCTGTCCGATCGCCTGCACCCATTCATGTTCATTGTGCATTCCGGCGGACGTGGACAATTCCAGCAGGACAATACTACACCCCACACGTCGAGAGTTGCTACCGAGTGGCTCCAGGAACACTCTTCTGACTTTAGACACTTCCATCGGCCACCTAAATCACCAGACATTAACATTATTGAGCATATCTGGGATGCCTTGCAACGTTCTGTTCAGAAGAGATCTCCATCGCCTCGCACTCCTACGGATTTGTGGACTGCCCTGCAGGATTCATGGTGTGAATTGCCTCCTGCATACCTTCAGACATTAGTCGAGTCCATGCCACGTCGTCTTGCAGCACTTCTGCGTGCTCGCGGGGGNGTACCAGTTTTTTGGCTCTTCGGTGTATATTAACAGCGCTGTAAAAATTCAAAAGCCTTTCAGATCCTGAGGAGGTGGTGGTACGGCAGTAAGAAACTGATACTCTTGTGGTCCATGCGAGACGACTGTGGCTGCAGCAGCCTGGACTTCTGGGAAGCTGTGTGGAATAGTGATAGTCGCGTCATTGGTGGGCGGGGCTTCTTGAAGGAACNTGGTTCTTCCCCTAAGTGGTTTTGCATTCCCATACCTGGCGAACGCTTGGTTCATCTTCTTCACCCAATAAGTGACGAGCTGTCCTGTGACTGGCTCTGCGCTGCTAACCCTGGCGGGAAAATATTTCTTAATACATGAGCCACTAGAGTGGAGAGATTTGGGTGGCTCTTAACATCCAGGTCTTGAGAGACAATGAGGGTGAAACGAGTGAGTATGGAGCAGTGCCGGAATGAAAGGGCGGGGTAAACGGGAGATCCCCGAGGAAACCCGCCGACCGGCACGATTCCCGCATGAGAAAGTCCGGGAGTGACCCCGCCGGGAATAGTACCCGATTCANAGGAAACCCGCCGACCGGCACGATTCCCGCATGAGAAAGTCCGGGAGTGACCCCGCCGGGAATAGTACCCGATTCACCTAGGTGGGAGAGGCGAGTAGTCTAACCACTAGATCACCGCGGCCCCATTACACGAATCAGGTAAACAGTTTTACGAGAGGGGGAATTCCCTGGAATTTCCCTATTTATTCGCACGCTTGTGACAGCAGGCTGTCGTTCTGAATAGCCCAAAGCATGGGGAGGTGAGTTGAGCTGCGACCGAGTGAAGAAGTAAAGTGATCCGATTAAGGTTACCACACACTCGCGATAGAAAAGGAGGACGTTCAGACCGGAAGAAGGACGAAATTTCATGAAAAATGAGGACAGAGCAATTTCATTATTTATACTGGAGAAGCAAACATTACATTTTTTTTTCGCGTATAGCTTAATGTTAAAAATTATGAAAATATGGTTTAACTAACTCATTAGTATTTCAAGCAAACAATTTTCAATAGTTCAATTATTAACATTAAAAATTATTCCCATTGTGAGTTAACGTAAAATATGGAAGCTCTGCAAGAGGAAAATAAACTTTTATGCTTCATAATTTACACAAGAAATAATAATAGATGTAAACTGACGCAAAAAAACGCTTAAAAAAAATTGCATGTCCTCCTTTTGCCGGAAGTGTAGTAAGCCTACCTCCGAGGGAGCTCCAACACCATGGCAACATCCGCTATACTCCCCACAAGAGAATCCTAGCCACTGATGCCACCGCGCATCGATCAAACTGAAATAAATTAAATAAATCACAAACATTTTATGCCGACCATAAACTAAGGCTGTTAACGTTAAAGTGAGCACTTCTGAAATCAACATTTCCTGCTATTTGCATACATTTTAACGCGCAAACTGGCTGGCATGCGCCCAGTAAAGTTGGCAACGACGGGAGGAGATTTTCTACAGACCCACACTTTTCTACGAATAAAATAATTTTACTAACTTTGATATATTCTATTTCCACTTAAACTACGTTCGGAAAAGTATACAAACATATCAAATCATTTATATATGTTCTAGTCTCAAATCCTATCCACGTTGTTTTCTGATAGTGATTCTGGAATACAAACCGCCCAATGAGAGTTGCTAATGTGCAGAGAGTTGCTAATGTGCAGCTCGCACGCTCACTCTATGCCATTTTTCCTCTTACTATGTAAACTGCATGACACTTACATCAAACAAGTTTGCCGGTAAGACTGATTTTTCCGGAACGTACATGGCCAACACACGTGAAGTAGCTGGATTCGTTTTGACAAACGAAGAAAGTTATAGTGGGCTAAAATAATAGAGTACTGGTTAATGTATGGATGGGTGTGATTTTTTTTTAAGTTACACGCGGTTAGTTCAGTAAGCAGATACGTTCCCCTCGCCCACTTTATTAATGGTTAGTATAAAGGTAGAAAAGCGGGAGCGTAATTACCATAAAACGTAATAAACCATATATTATAAGTTGCGGATTGGATCTGCTTGCCATAAGTTGGTAGCATCATCGTACTGATGGTGGGTGGGGAATTGTGGCAAAAATGTGCATCTTTCTAATAAAAACTGGTAGAAAATTTTGATGTACACTGGAGAGCCAAAAAAACTGGTATAGGTGTGTGTATGCAAATAACAGAGGTATGGAATCAATCAGAGTAACGCGATGCGGTCGGCAGAGCCTATATAAGACAACAAACTTCTGGCAAAGTTGCTAGATCAGTTACTGCTGCTAAAATGGCAAGTTGTCAAGATTTAAGTGAGTTTGAACGTGGTGTAATAGTCGGCGCACGAGAGATGGGTCATAGCATTTCCGAGGTAGCGATAAAATTTGGATTTTCGCGTACGACCATTTCACGGGTTTACCGTGAACATCGGGAATCCGGTAAAACATCAAATCTTCGACATCGCTGCGGCCGGAAAAATATCGTGAACGAACGGGACAAACGACGACTGACGAGAATCATTAAACGTGACAGACGTGCAACCCTTTCTCAAATTGGCGCAGATTTCAATGCTGGGGCATCAACAAGTGCCAGCGTGCGAACTATTCAACGGACCATCATTGATATGGGCTTTCGGAGCCGAAGGCCCACTCGTGTACCGTTGTTGACTGCACGACACAAAGCTTTACGCCTCGCCTGGGCCCGCCAACACCGCCATTGGACTGTTGATGACTGGAAACACGTTGCCTGGTCTAACGAGTCTCGTTTCCAATTGTATCGGGCGGATGGACGTGTACGGGTATGGAGACATCCTCATGAATCCATGGACCCTATATGTTAACAGGGGACTGTTCAAGCTTGTGGAGGCTTTGCCATGGTATGGGGCAACTGCAGTTGCCGTGAAATGGGACCCCTGATACCTCTAGATATGAATTTGACAGGTGACAGATACGTAAGCATCCTGTCCGATCACCTGCACCCATTCATGTTCATTGTGCATTCCGACGGACGTGGACAATTCCAGCAGGACAATCCTACACCCCACACGTCGAGAGTTGCTACCGAGTGGCTCCAGGAACACTCTTCTGACTTTAGACACTTCCATTGGCCACCTAAATCACCAGACATTAACATTATTGAGCATATCTGGGATGCCTTGCAACGTTCTGTTCAGAAGAGATCTCCATCGCCTCGCACTCCTATGGATTTGTGGACTGCCCTGCAGGATTCATGGTGTGACGAGTAGTTGCTATTTATATATATTGTCTTTCAAGAGAACCCCACATGATTTATAACAATGTTGTAAACAATGCAAATTTCCAAAACCTTTACTTGTCATTATCTCAGAATGTGATTTCCTGTGACCTTTCTGCCAGAAACTCCTCAAATACAACATAGCTGTAAGAGTGCTGTACAGCGAAAGTTTCACGAAACTTTATTTTTTGTGACCACTGTCTAACTTGCGGGCGCAATATATAACGCTGTTTTGAACAAACACATTTTCTTGTTCCAAATTAATATCGAATCACAATTTTATTGTTTTCGCGTCACATAAGTAATAAAAACAAAACCACGTGCACAAATTATTTCAATTTTGTTGAAAAGCATTACGATGTTTTACCTTAGAAATGAAACAAAATATTTGACAAAGTTTTCAAATGTTAAAAGTATTAAAAGTTCTTTACATATTTTCGATACTTATATATCCCTTGTATTTTGTTTCTATAGGAGATAATTACTGCGTCTTCAAATAAATTTGGACAGTACTTTTAACATTGTTTGGTTTCTATGTTAGTACTTGTTAAGCTTTTAATTTGTTTATTAAACTAGTAAAATTCTGACTGACATAAAACTGCCCAAAAATACGCAAAAACAGAACGCTACAAATAGCGTTACATATAGTATGAACTCAGTGAACAACGTGTGAAAAAAATACCAATGTAAATAAACAATTATGAACTTATGCTGTCCAACGCATTCAGGTAAGATATAGATAAACAAACCCGTGAAGTTTTCCCACTTTAAACAAAAATTTATTCTCGGTTTGACCCATGTTATAACTATTGGTGGTGATTTTTAANCGTGAAGTTTTCCCACTTTAAACAAAACTTTGTTCTCGGTTTGACCCATGTTATAACTATTGGTGGTGATTTTTAACGAGAAAATGTTAGCGTTGATAAGGTTTCGTTACATTACGTGCAAACGCGTAGCTTTAATTTTTATCAGCTGATTGGGATTTCGCAAATTCTTTTATTTAAGTGTTGAATACCCGTGATATGAAAAGAAAAAAAGGTTTGACATGTTAAAAATAAAGTTGTTAAATCATAACGTGAAACGATGGTACATTATTTTGAAATGCACGCATAGGTTCTTCACGGTTAATTGAGCTCTTTTTGAAATCAACCTTTGAAAAACGTCACTTCCCGCAACAGGAAATATATTTTAACAGGAACACTGATCGGTGTACGCCCAGTAAAGTTGANTTGAAAAACGTCACTTCCCGCAACAGGAAATATATTTTAACAGGAACACTGATCGGTGTACGCCCAGTAAAGTTGGAAACGATGGATAGAAAGCAGTTCTATGTCTTAACGTTGAATTAAAAGAAAAGTATTAGGTATATATTTGTGAATACTGAAATAATTTATTTTGTAGTCTGCTGTTCTTTAATAAATGCACGTGTAAGAATGAGAAAATTTGCTAAATATTTACTCTTCTAATAATTTCACAGTTTCGCTTGACCGATGCATGAATGAAGTGATCAGGCACATGGAAATTCGATTTTACATATGGTGGAAAGATGAAGGGTGCACAATGTGCATACAAATATATCTCAAGCACGGCTTGCAAAAGTGCTCAGCTTACCGTGAACAGATTATATTCACTTTTTTTTTTGTCGTGAATGGCCTATGTCTTTAAAATCAGACTGGCATTCGTGGTACCGGAATGGAAACTGCGATGTAACGTTCGCAGGATAGTCCATTCCGACACTATAACTTCGTTGACTAATAACTCGATTGAAATAAATGTGGTCTCGTTGGATTGGGTATATGATTATAGTCTATTCGCGGTTTCTTCACACTTTTTGAATCAAACCTTAGGAAAAAACAGCCCATGTATGACGTGTTTGGTTATTTCCTAAATATGTCATGGATCTAAAGCGTTTTATACTCATGTTTACATAAGTTAAGTTGGATTTTTCCTTATATGTTATCAATAAATTATAACATTTCACTTATATTTAATACAGATAAAGACATAGATGAAGATAGGTGTGTTGGTAATGCCTGGTAATAAATAGTCCTTATGCAAAACATTATTACACGGAGTGCGCACGAATGCGGTGAGGTTGTTATTTTCTAAGCCATGTTTGCATGAGGTGGAGGAATAGCCTGGAAGTATAACTTAAGCAGGGCTTCAGAAAAGTCGGTTGTAGCCGTGAATGGAGTGTACTATGCGAGGGTGACCTCGAGTTGGTGCTGTCTCGAGGCCACGGCAGGGCCCACGGCGACGGGAGGTAATGCCAGGCGAGGGCGAACATTTCCTGGCAGAAAATTTTGCGACTGCGATGTGCCAGTGCAAAGTTTTCAAATGTTAAAAGTATTAAAAGTTCTTTACATATTTTCGATACTTATATATCCCTTGTATTTTGTTTCTATAGGAGATAATTACTGCGTCTTCAAATAAATTTGGACAGTACTTTTAACATTGTTTGGTTTCTATGTTAGTACTTGTTAAGCTTTTAATTTGTTTATTAAACTAGTAAAATTCTGACTGACATAAAACTGCCCAAAAATACGCAAAAACAGAACGCTACAAATAGCGTTACATATAGTATGAACTCAGTGAACAACGTGTGAAAAAAATACCAATGTAAATAAACAATTATGAACTTATGCTGTCCAACGCATTCAGGTAAGATATAGATAAACAAACACGTGAAGTTTTCCCACTTTAAACAAAAATTTATTCTCGGTTTGACCCATGTTATAACTATTGGTGGTGATTTTTAACGAGAAAATGTTAGCGTTGATAAGGTTTCGTTACATTACGTGCAAACGCGTAGCTTTAATTTTTATCAGCTGATTGGGATTTCGCAAATTCTTTTATTTAAGTGTTGAATACCCGTGATATGAAAAGAAAAAAAGGTTTGACATGTTAAAAATAAAGTTGTTAAATCATAACGTGAAACGATGGTACATTATTTTGAAATGCACGCATAGGTTCTTCACGGTTAATTGAGCTCTTTTTGAAATCAACCTTTGAAAAACGTCACTTCCCGCAACAGGAAATATATTTTAACAGGAACACTGATCGGTGTACGCCCAGTAAAGTTGAAAACGATGGAGAGAAAGCAGTTCTATGTCTTAACGTTGAATTAAAAGAAAAGTATTAGGTATATATTTGTGAATACTGAAATAATTTATTTTGTAGTCTGCTGTTCTTTAATAAATGCACGTGTAAGAATGAGAAAATCTGCTAAATATTTACTCTTCTAATAATTTCACAGTTTCGCTTGACCGATGCATAAATGAAGTGATCAGGCACATGGAAATTCGATTTTACATATGGTGGAAAGATTAAGGGTGCACAATGTGCATACAAATATATCTCAAGCACGGCTTGCAAAAGTGCTCAGCTTACCGTGAACAGATTATATTCACTTTTTTTTTTGTCGTGAATGGCCTATGTCTTTAAAATCAGACTGGCATTCGTGGTACCGGAATGGAAACGGCGATGTAACGTTCGCAGGATAGTCCATTCCGACACTATAACTTCGTTGACTAATAACTCGATTTAAATAAATGTGGTCTCGTTCGATCAGGTATATGATTATAGTCTATTCGCGGTTTCTTTACACTTTTTGAATCAAACCTTAGAAAAAATAGCCCATGTATGACGTGTTTGGTTATTTCGTAATATGTTATGGATCTCAAGCGTTTTATACTCGTGTTTACATAAAAGTGCCTTATTTTCGGTTGAGTTGGATTTTTCCTTATACTTTGTCAATAAATTATAGCATTTCACTTATATTTAATACGAATAAAGACATAGATGAAAATAGGTGTGTTGGTAATGCCTGGTAATAAATAGTCCTTATGCAAAACATTATTACACGGAGTGCGCACGAATGCGGTGAGGTTGTTATTTTCTAAGCCATGTTTGCATGAGGTTGAGGAATAGCCTGGAAGTATAACTTAAGCAGGGCTTCAGAAAAGTCGGTTGTAGCCGTGAATGGAGTGTACTATGCGAGGGTGACCTCGAGTTGGTGCTGTCTCGAGGCCACGGCAGGGCCCGCGGCGACGGGAGGTAATGCCAGGCGAGGGCGAACATTTCCTGGCAGAAAATTTTGCGACTGCGATGTGCCAGTGCGNTCGAGTACTGCACGATTAGCTTCTTTTTTCCTTGACACGTTATACGAAACTTGAAAATTGGTTTTTCTGCCGCACGAAGTGGACGTGTTATAAAAATGTATTTCCTCTCTTCCTTGAATAACAACCCATTTGCGAGTTAGCAAAGTGAAGTTAATTCGAGATACAAACGACGAAGCTTATATGAAACTTCTTGCGTGTGGTAACAATCTCTGCGACTTGAACGAAACGCACCAAAGGGTTGGATGCGAATAAACCCCGTCGATTTGTGAAAATATTGTTACAAGACGTCAGAGGAGCGTATCCGAGTTCGTGAGACTACCTCCAGAATTTTTTAAGTACGGCTTTGACAAATCGCTGCTACAAACATTGCAGACTTGTTTTGATGTTATGGCATGTTGTTACCACGCAGATTGTCCTAATGTACCTCACATCATTTACGTCCGTGTGCTTAATTTTCTTTTGCGAGCACACGTAAAGTTCTCGGAAAGCACAGTGATTGCCATGCCGGGGTGAGTTGCTGAAGAGCCGGAGAGANTCGAGTACTGCACGATTAGCTTCTTTTTTCCTTGACACGTTATACGAAACTTGAAAATTGGTTTTTCTGCCGCACAAAGTGGACGTGTTATAAAAATGTATTTCCTCTCTTCCTTGAATAACAACCCATTTGCGAGTTAGCAAAGTGAAGTTAATTCGAGATACAAACGACGAAGCTTATATGAAACTTCTTGCGTGTGGTGACAATCTCTGCGACTTGAACGAAACGCACCAAAGGGTTGGATGCGAATAAACCCCGTAGATTTGTGAAAATATTGTTACAAGACGTCAGAGGAGCGTATCCGAGTTCGTGAGAGATGGAGGTCTTAAAAAATTGTACGGCTTTGACAAATCGCTGCTACAAACATTGCAGACTTGTTTTGATGTTATGACATGTTGTTACCGCGCAGCTTGTCCTAATGTACCTCACATCATTTACGTCCGTGCGCTTAATTTTCGTTTGCGAGCACACGTAAAGTTCTCGGAAAGCACAGTGATTGCCATGCCGGGGTGAGTTGCTGAAGAGCCGGAGAGAACTGCGGTAATGACGGGTGGCGCAAGCGCATCCATCATTCGAAACACGCACACGTCCACCGCAGGAGAGCGCTTCACCTTCACGTGGCTCCAGCGACCTGTCAACGTGCCACCATGTTCTACTGCACCTTTTGTTGTAACAATGTTCGTGGTGCGTGGCTGCCTACTCTAGGGGCGCCAGCCCACAAACCTATTGAACTTCGCAGTGGCGCGTAGCTGCCTGTAGTCTATTCGCGGTTTCTTTGAACTTTTAGAATCAAACCTTTGAAAAATCACCCCGTGTATGACGTGTTTGTTTATTTCTTAAATATCCCATAGATCACAAACGTTTTATACGTCTGTAAACATAAAAGTGCCTTATTTTTGGTTAAATTTAACTATTACTTATATTTTATCCATAAATTAAAATATATTGTTTATAAAAAAATATTAATAAAAACAGAGAGAAAATAAGTACATCGGTAATGCCTATTGACTGTTCACGGTAAACTGAGCACTTTTGAAAGCCCTGTTTGAAATCTGCTTGCATGCACGATATGTATTCTTCCGCTTTATGCATTATTAACACTGCCAATGGCCTGATCACTTTGTTCCTGCGTCGGTAAAATGAAACTGTGAGATTATTATAAAAGTGAATAATTAATAAATTGGTTCATTCTTACACTTAGATGCATTAAAAATGACAGAAAGCAAGATAAATCATTTCAGTTTTCACAAATGTTTTACCCAACATTTTTTTTAACCTTAAGATTTCAAAAATACCCACTTTATCGAGAA
The DNA here is from genome assembly GCA_002778355.1 of Clitarchus hookeri. Classification (NCBI taxonomy): domain Eukaryota; kingdom Metazoa; phylum Arthropoda; class Insecta; order Phasmatodea; family Phasmatidae; genus Clitarchus; species Clitarchus hookeri. The sequence goes on from NQII01001732.1 coordinate 329,142, forward strand.
CAGCCTTTACTAAGATATAGTTCTTATAAAAAATATACCTACACTGAGCGCACACAAAAGCGGTGCGTTTTCCCTTTGGTGTAATTTTCTAGACCCGGTTAAGCTTTGTTTGAATTAGGCGGAGGAATATCCTAGAAGTAGAACTTGGCAGGGCTTCAGTAGAGTTGGAAGTAACCAAGAATGGACTATTATACACTCGGGGCGCCAGTCAGTCCACGAACTTATTGACTGTCATAGCATTACTGTTCAAACTTCAACATTCGCTTTACAGTATAGGTATACGTAAAGAAACATTAAAAAATCTTTTTCCCTCTTGCTGATTTTGACGTATACTATCATTAAAGTGGTAGCATATATGTCATGTTGTGTATAAGTTATTGTTAAAGTTTAATATTAAAATTAAAATGTTGTTATTGCATGCAAAACTACTTTACAGAACTCCTGGAACCAGAATGGACTGACTTCAGTCTGTATTTTTTCATGTAAAACTGAAAAAGAATAAATAATAATTTAATTATTATTGCGATTACAGATGCAACAAAAATATGCGAAAAATATTGCATAAATTAAAAATATGTCACCATACGCTCCATGTCCTGATAGCCTTCGTTTTCAAATAGGGGTACATGATTTTAAAATTAAGCTATGTTGAAACAAAAATAAATCCAGGATAGAAGGGATACTACCCCCTTAAATGTAACACAACTGTATATCTATTTATTTCACTATTTTAAACAAATATTTTTATAGAATTGAAGAATATTTAATAGGGAAAATACTATATTTTATTTAAAATACGGTGGACAGGAAGCTGAACCGCTATCTTAGAACGCCATTTTGTGTCAGAAAGGTACCGATTTCAATGCCAGCGTTGCAACATTCGTGTTCAGCGGTATCGAGATGCTAAAATCTGAAAATGCTAGTTTTATGTTTGAGTTGAGCTCACAAAGCTGTCTAGCTCACAGTAGACTACCAATGGCTATTCCTTGGTAATACAGGGCTTGTGGTTACGTTATACCAGAGCGCTCAGACCGTGAGTCCATTGGTTCATAGGCCCGCGCTACTTCGTCACGTGATGCGACCTAGGTTCGTTGTACAGTTGCAATTTAAGAACTGTTCAATATTTTTGAGTGGTGTCTGCTTACGAACAGCATTTTAGACATTTTTCTGGCCCGAGTACTAGTTTCCGTTTCCTCTTTCCTTCTCAGGGGCCGCGGTAGTGTAGTGGTCAGACTACTACCGAGTTCGATTCCCGGCGGGGTAACTCTAGGATTTTCATATGTGGGAATTGTGCTGGGCGATAGCGATGGTCGGCGAGTTTTCTCGGTGATCTCCTGTTTCCCCCACCCTTGCATTCCAGCGATGCTCCATTCTCACCTCACTTCACCTACATCGGCTCTCAATACAAAATCTCCCCCCCCCTATGTCACTATTTTCTCTCTCTCCCCTCTCTCCATTTCCTCCTTTAATGTGCATTTTTTTTAATTTAAAAAGGCACCATGCAAGTGATTCACAATAATTTTTAGGGGTGTGACACTTGTACTTATTATAGAATAGGGACATGTGGCATACTTTCATCTTTTATTTTGACTCCTGACAGAGTAACCACTGGAAGTCACATGAGGCGAGTCGACGATAGAAAGACTGCACATTAGTTCAGTGCTTTGCGCATAAAAGCGACCAGACACTCGATACGTGTACCTAGCTCGTACTCATCTGTCTCGCGCTTCTAAGCCTCAGACATGCACAATACCTTCAGCCGATGTCTTTAGCTTTAGGCGGAGCTAGGATAACTACGAAATGCAAGGGCTAGGGAAACGCGAATGCCCCGAGAAAACCCGAATGGCAAAGTCCAACACGTTTACCACTTGCGAAAATCCGAGTTTGTCCCTTCCGAGAAACGAACCCGGTTCGCTGTGGAGGGAGGCGAGTGGTCTGACCACTACAGCACAGCAGGATTAGTGCTCTCTACTGCTTTTCGCTCTTAAATATCCGTCATAAATACGTCACAAAAAACACTGTGGCCTTCTGAATAATTTACCTAGAATACGAAAAAGCTACAATAATGTGAGAGAATGAGGTTGTTTAATAGCTGCGTTCTCCCTTGCTGTATGAAATCTGCCATGCTTATTTCCAAATGATTTTTGGGATTATGGCAGACGGCGGGTATGTTAAATGTTGCAAAGACGTAATATTTCAAGGAAAGTACTTATTTGAATTGTAATTTATTTTAACAAGTGATTATGTGCAATAATTTTTGGCCATATCGTGTATTCATCACGCATGCTAACATAATTTGGCTCGACGCTAATTTAACCTATATACAAGAGAATTAACGTATTTTACTTTGAACACATAACATGTTATTGCGGATACTAACGAATAAGTTAGTAGTTTCTGGTCAACTGGTGTGTCGCAGATCCCTACAATCCTCTCTAAAGTAAGGAACTCCGGCGGCCGACATTGCTAAACTGTCACATGAGAGAACTAAATTCAGATTGTGAGGAAGGGGCTCGTCAGCAAGTGGTTCGTAGACCGTCTATCTGCGAATAGCAGGTCCCGCGGCCTGTGGCAATCCTGCACGTACCTGTGCGACGAAATACATAAAACACGGACACCGGCCTTCGCACTTACTTTCTGTAGCTCGCCGGAGGAGGAAAACGTTCGGCGTTCGTCATTTGTCTCAGAGCTTGCTCTAAACCCACAGATGGAGCTAAAAGCCTGTATTCTCTCGACAGTAACATTTTTTAAAGCCTCAAAAATGACCAAGATTATCTTCCGTTCCTCAAATGCTCCATTCCAATTTTAATTGCATGGATATGTAGTTCTGCACATGCCACTAAATACTGCTATTTTTTTTTATTGCCTCATCTACAATCAACGTGGCGTGACACAAAATTAACATAAGAAACTGACATAAACGGGAGTAATTTTGTCTGTTCATAAATTATGAAATACATAAATAGGAAATTACTATTGCAGATATGGAATGATGCACACCCTTATTTTAGCTATGCTAATAATTTTTTTACCCATACTTAGGCAGACCAGAGGAAATACGGGGCATAAAGGTCCTTGACACCGCCAACTGTTCGGTCGCCATTCTCATAAAATTCTTCTTGAAGCAGTCGGCTATGCTGTCCCACGCATTTATTTACAAAGCTTCGTTTTTGTAGTTCCTGTCCGCCTTGTACAACATAGGCATTGTTTGCAACGTCACGATAATACAATAAGCACGTTAAGCACATTTTCGTTAAGGGAATACTGAAATACGAGTGGAAAGGTACCAAAAAAAAATATATATATATGTTGATGACAGGAAAATACATCCGAGCTACGGTTGGAGTCAACTTATCAATTTACAATTTTTGTTTCACGTATACAGACCTCATCTGATGACAGTTGTTCTTATGAGGTTCCGCGTTCTGATTGGTGGCCGTAAAAATCTTCCTTAATAAAAAAAAAGATAAATCTAAATCGTAACTCCAGGCAACGTCAAGTTACGCCACGCCACAATCCAATTTTAAACGCTGGTGTTAAAAACTAGGAGTCGTGTCTTGTGAGACGAATAATGCAGGCACGTGTCCAAGAAAGAGGTCCAGGGAGTGTACATCCCTCCCAAGGGTAAACCCACTTTAAAGTAGACTGTATGGAATAGTAACAAGTAATCATAAATAAAACAAATGATATATACATTTTTCAGAGTACAACTACTATATTTCTCATGAATATGTAGCTGAGATTATCGCAGTACACCCCTGGGCTCCTTGTTAGTTCCATTTAGAACCTAATTTTATTGCTGTAATTGGATGTATTTGTAGTGCATAGAATAGTGCAGTGTTTTAAAGAGTAAACTAATATCGCTTAGCAAACCATATTAATATAAGCTGGCATCCATGTGCTTAGTTAGAATTTCAGTCAGACAGGGGCCAACACTGATTTTAAGGAAACATTTTTTTTTTTTTTTACATATACAAGGATGGACAAAAGTATTCACCCTCTTTCATTTACAACAATAAAGTGTTCAATATCCCGTGTTCCACGCATAAATACGCAAGTATATTACAACAGTAAAATAATGAACGTTATTCTACGTGTCTACGCGCAACAGTTCCAGAATCAACGAGCCAGTACGCTACATTTGCAAATTATGATGTGTCGCTGAAGATGCCTGGACAAAAGTATTCATCCGCCTGACGTTTACAAGTGTGCATGGACTCTTTCCGCTCACACGTATCAGTTCTGCGGCTTCAGTTGAGTTCCGTGGTCAGTTAGTGAAGGTTCGTCCTGCTGCAGTGGAACAGAGTCGTGATATGGGGCGAAAAATGAATGAAACGTCCGTTGAAGGAAGGGGAACTATAACAAGACTTCGAGCAGAAGGAAAAACATTTTCTGATAGCGGAAAAATTGTGGGAAGAGGCTGTTCGGCTTTTAAAAGTGTTGTGCAAAGACGTCAAGATCAAACAGCGCTCACCGGTAAGGAAAGAAGCGGCTGTCCGCAGAAGCTATCACGCACGGAGTAGAGGTATGTGGCGATTTATATTAAAAAGAATCCAAAAACGAGTTCGTCTGACATAACAACTCAAGTGAAAAAATATTTACACGAACAGGTTTCTTCACGGACTGTACGAAGGGTTCTCAATTGTGTTGGGTACCATGCTAGGGTCCCACGAAAGAAGCCCTACGTTAGAAAGACGAACAGGGCTACACGCCTGCAGTTCGTGAAAGAGTACGTGCAGGAAGATACTGAATTCTGGGAGCAAGTTTTGTTTTCAGATGAAAGTAAATTTAATATATTTATAGGAATTATGGTAGAATGTTATTGTGGCGTAAGAAAACACAGAGTTTGAACAAAAGAACTTGCAGACAACAGTTAAACATGGAGGTGGTGGAGTCATGGTTTGGAGGTGCATGACGGCCTCAGGAGTGGGGGAACTGGTTTTCATCGAAGGCAGTATGGACAGATTCGTGTATATTCGAATACTCAAAGACAATCTAAAGGAGAGTGCAGAAAAACTAGGCACTGAAAATTATTTTTACTTTTAAAACTACAATGACCCCAAGCATACGGCGGAAATTGTAAGTCTGTGGCTGCTTTACAACATTTCACATACTTTGAAAACACCTCCTCTGTGACCAGATGTGAATCCGATAGAATATTTGTGGAGTGAGTTGGAGAAAATGCTGATAAAACACCACATCACCAGCAAACCACAACTGAAAGAGTTACTTCAGAAAGAATGGAACAATAATGGCTCGAATATTACACGGAACCTTGTGCATCTCATGCCAAAAAAACTTAAAGCAATAATAAACAGGAAGGGTATGCAAACTAAGTATTGAGGAATGGACGAATATTTATGTCCACGCAAGAAATGTCCCTAAAGGAAACTTCATGTCTTACTCTCGTTTTCTGTATATAACGCATTCCTTTTATACAATCAGAAGGTTTCATTTATCTATTTCTGACATCTCTGCTAACAATCACTTGTTAAATTTTTCCATTTTAGACAGAACATTGATGTTTCGCTTACCAATCTCTCGGGACGAATACCTTTGTCCATCACTGTTCTTATTTATTGTTATATTAATTGCGTTAAATTTCACGCAAGATACACCTAATGAGAATCATTTGTGTAATGTAAAGTATAATTTATATGGCAAATTCCTTTTAATTATAATGTCCATAGTTTAAATATTATTTCTCTGTCATCTACCCCCCCCCTCCCCCTTCCCCTCAAATCACCGCTGTTGATTTTCTCCAAAAAAAAATTCCTGGATAGGTGCCTGGAACGCCACGTTGAATATGTGCGGACTCTTAGTGTGTCTGTGTACACTCAGGTATGTGTAAGTAAGCGCGAGTTTCATCACACGCTGGCGACCTCTATGGCAGAGAGAGGTCATTTAACCGTTATACCTTCGCACCAAGATATTCAGCGTGTGAATACTCAAGTAAATCATAGACGTGTGTGTCTTTTTTTTACACGTCTATCAATGCCTCACTCCTTCACTCGCCAGCTTACAGGCATCTTCGTGGCAATCAGCGTACTTTTTTTTTAAGAAAAAAAAAGCCATTTACCAGTTTTACTAAGGTTTATTCTACTCAGGTTAGGAACAAAACGTGATTTATTATTTGAGAGTTTGGCATAGGGAAAAATTCCACCACTAGGTGCTCAATGTTCTAAAAGGTAACTTTTGATTAAAATGTTAAGCTACGTAAATAGTAAAAGAGAAATGTTTTACTTAGTTACGAGGTTATTTCTTGTTTTCAACGTAGAAAATAGAGAAAATATGATACATTGCCGACATTAGCACGTATCTAGTTGCGAAAATTTTTGATTACCAAACGTTCAACATTGATCTTACGAACCTGTAATAGAAGTAACCAGAATTTCACTAACTTTATAATGCATAGTTATATTATACCAAGATACGAGTAAAAACGTAATATTTTTATGGCAACATGTTTTTTTTTATTCTACAGTGAAAAGTTAACCTACTTTACCTTCTTCCAAAATCGTGTAAGGCTTGCTACTTCAACGAATTTCACTTCAATGTGTATTTAAGAATTCAACTTACGAAATGTTTAATACAAAGTATAGAAACTAAATTTCAAAGTGAACTTCGTACTTGATTCCCTTTGCTTTAATGACTCACTTCTGAGTGTTCCGAGACTGTAAATACACTGTGTATAAATATTTTCTGGCTACTGATATCTTGTTTCCTTACTGATGACAAGTGAATCATCGAAGATTTCAGAGTTCTTCAACAGTAACGGAAGGCGGCCCATGTACATACGCCTGAAATAAAAGACGCAACCATCTTATTTTGCGTATGTACACTCAATATGAAAAACTGAAAATAACTCCAAGCCAGTACAACTTGGCATTTTGTTTTTATTTATAGATGGTTTAATTGTGAATCTTTGAATACATTGCCCGCTGTTCTAAATTATTGTATTTTAAAGGACACATTGGCGGGCTTTAACATACACCAGGAAAGCTGACAGTGATGTGAGAAAACTAGTAAGATTTTATTAATTCGTTTTAAAACTGTAATGTTATTGAACGCTGGATAAGTTTTGTTCGATTCCTTTTTTCCTTGTTGTACATTAACTTTGCGTGTGGTGCAGATTTACTGGTAATTAAAAAACAAGCTACAAAGTGAACCGCTTGTATTTACGAATGCACGACCACCAGCTCTGTCGGTCTCTCTAGTCCAATTTACAACTTCGTCGTATTGGTTCACACATCAGCGAACACGATTACTACGCCGCACAACGACTAACTAGCTGTCCAACAATATAACGCTGAGTTGAAAGGGTCCCAATCAAAAGTTCTTTCCCACGTAGACTAATGTACAGTCCATCATGTTCGTTTGAGTAATTTACATTTTAAGTGTTGCTGCCATAATACTATACCTATTGCCGAGAATCTAATTTAAGCTGCTGGGGAAGTTATATTTCTTAGCCCGTGTCTCCAGTGAACGCGGATGTCGTAATGTTACGGCAAACTCTATTCGATTTTATTAAATTCAGGCAATGTATTATTGAGTTGGCAGCACTCAGAGTGTTAAATTAAAAATTCGTATTTTAGTAAAATACTTATGTTTACAAAAATATTCACAGTTTCTCTTGACTGACGCGTGAATGAAGTGTTCACGTAAGTGGTAACATCAATTTCCCGAATGGCGGAAGAACACAATGTGGACAGACAATCAAACCTCAAGCAGAGATTTAAAAGTTCTCAGTTAACCGGAATAGGCTGAAACGATTTCCGTGAGCCTTTTCGAAATCAACTTTTGAAAAACGTCACTGTCCATAACTACAATGCAGTATACGCTGGCATGCGCGCTCTTAGTTAAGTCGACAGCGAATTACCAACAAATAGTTCCAGGACTTGACATTATACTAAGAGCGTAAAATGTCAAATTTACGTATACCGAAGACAAGGCTTTTTTTGTTCTGCTCATATAAGAGCACGAATTTGCATATTATAGGCCATTCACGGTTGCTTCAAACTTTTCTGAAGCCCTCCTAAAGTCCTACTTCCAGGATTTTCCTCCGCCTGACGCAAACAAAGCTTAACCGAGTCTACAAATTACACCAAAGGGACAGCGCACCTCATTCATGCGCACTCAGTGTAATACAATTGCTCATATGAGCCATTTATTCTAGACATCACCAACACACGTGTTTTCTCCATATTTTTATTCCAATGATTGTAAACGAAATATTAAAATTAAAATATAAGCAAAAATTTAATTAAACTGAAAATAAGGTACTTTTATGGTAACACAAGTATATAACACGTGTGATACTTGGCATATTTAGGAAACAACCAAACACGTCATTCATTGGGCGATTTTTGAAAGGTTTGATTCAAATAGTGTGAAGACACCGCGAATAGTCTACAACACAATATTTACTTTCCTAGCAATTCCACAGTTTCCATTTGCATGGCGCATGAATAAAGTGGGATGGTCCATGGGCAAGTTAATATCACATATAGCGGAAGGATACAGAATGAGAGGGAAATTATATCATAAGCAGGGATTTCAAACGTGCTCAGTTAACCGCGAGCAGTCAACACAGTATATTGCACTGCCACATGCAGTCTCACCAGTGCTTCTCGCTTACTATACGGTCTGCAATGTCGGACCAAATTCTCAGGCTTTATTATTAGGGAGGCCTGATTTTTGCGAACAGATTTACACGCAAGCTGGACTTCAACCTCCTACACGCCCGCACTTGCACATTTAACTGGCTGCGTGTCTTTGCGAGACTCACTAGAACGAGCCAATCAGAAATAAGAAGAAACTTAACTCTAGTACCGAACGTTCGTGATTCGCGAGCCAACGCCTAAGAAGCGTAATGATTAATATCATTAAATCTCGACAGCAGATCTAAGCTATAATGTTCGGAGGAACAACTAGTCAAGGAATGCTTTGTCGATAAATTGCATTATTTTGATGTCTGAAAGCATTTATGTAGATGTCCGAGTGTACGGTTACACTTTTCTCTCTGATGTTCCAACCGCGCAACAACAAGATTCTGTAATTGTTATTTCCAGTAGTTGCAACCGTGTGATCGGCAAGTATCATGATACGAGCGATAATCGCCTGTTTAATTTATAAGACTCAATACGTATTATTTTTCAGCACAGCTTCACTACGCCTGTACGTATTGCGTTAGTACTGCCGCCATAAAGAAAAGAAAGTAAATTCTTACTTGTAGGCTTATCTTGGTAAACGACATACATATGAAGGTTGCAGCACACAAAATCGTTACCATACGGCGCAAAATCTTCAAGATTTTTGTGCTGGATTTTCTCTGCAGTAGGAACAGGGGCCTATATGTTAAATTGGTTTTCTAATTTCTGGAATGAAACTTTGTAGGTTAACGGTGATAGTATACGCGCAATTGTAGTTATGACGTAAAATTACGCGATTAAAATTGATTCGTTTAATTACGTACGGAGTAAAGGATTGCGTGGAAAGACCATTAAATCTGACAACTAGGAAGCCCGATCCCCTGAACGATGAGTGCGGAAACAGAGGCAACACGTAAAGGCTGCGAAACACAGCAAACTTAACAAATACGTATAAAAATTGACTAAAATTCAATGCTTTGACTACACCATTTTAGTACGCCTTCTCTAGAAATGCACAGTTCATAATTCAATTTTTTTTCCATGCCTTTGTTTTCTAACAAACTGAAAACCGTTTATAAGATTGGCAATTTCTGACAATTTTAATAGCTATTCCGTATAATTTAAATAAAAATTGTAATACAATAGCGCAAGGAGTATTTTACTAGTGCAAGAAAATAATATGTTTCCTTAGTACTAACGAAGGGGAGATAACTGGATGTAAGCGGAACGGGTTAACGTTAGGCCCCGTCCACAATATACTTGGCTTAAATAACATGACTTACACAGCATAACAAGCAAAATCGTCCGTCCACAATCAGGCGTTAACGTAAAAGAAAATACCCTTGTCTGACCAATTAGAATACAGCAGACGAATAGGAAATAATTTTTGCACCCACAGGAATGTTTTCACCTATAAGTTGGCTATCTTGATTACAGTAATTTTTATGGTGTTTCACATTCTCATTGGCCAGCGTTAAAACTTAGAGTAAGATACTCGGCGATAACAATCTTAACGACAAGTCAATCAAGTTAAGTCAAGTAAGCCACGCCAAATATTAGTTGTGGAAAGTTCAAACACAGATATTTGCTTCCTTATGTCATGCGTGTTATGTGCGCCACGTCGTTTGTGGACGGGGTCTAAGGAGCCTGTGGTCAAGAAATCCCCCTTTTATGGTTAGTTCACATCTCAGCCCTTTTCAAAGCAGTAACTTTTGAAATATTCCGTGTCCACAGTTGCATGCACTGTAAATTAACGGACCCCCTACAATAAAGTTGGCAGCAGTGTACAAAACGTAGATCCATGTCTTTAAGTAGGTAGCTGTGTATAAGAAAGATCACCAGTGCATCCCAAGATAGTGAATCCACCGATACACTGGACGTTCGGAAACTACTGTATCGGTATAGAGCCCGGTTAAACCGATTAATCCGTCAGTCCCACTGGCCTGAAAATACGGTGGATCTGGTGGATATACACCGAACCGATGAATTTCCGAATGCTTCCCATAACTTTCAGGTATTCCAAAATGTAGAAAAGTAATTATAACGCTGAGTTTTATTAACGACCGATGGAAACTGTAGAATTAGTGTGTAATGGCATTAATCTGCATCTGGAAGTAGACACAAATACCGCTGAAAAGTCAAGCTGAGGATGCTTCAAGGTATGCACAACGGCGTTTGAACCACTGGTCTATATCCATAAACTTCCGAATACGCGGTAAGTATGGTATAACGTCTGGTCGACAGCGAAGTCATTAGGGAAGGAGCAAGTTGCCCAGAGAAGCGTAAATTGGGAATATGTCATGGCCTGTAGTAAGTAACCATCCCAGTAATCGCCTGGAGTGATTTCGGGAAACCATGAAAAGCCGAAATCAGTATCTTGAATGCGAGTCCCAAGGTTTTCCTCTGTGACACCATGTCTTAACGTAATATAAAGTGAAGAATGTTCAAATGCATGTACACCGAAATTATGTCTTTCGGTTTCTGTTTGTTTCATGNTAACGTAATATAAAGTGAAGAATGTTCAAATGCATGTACACCGAAATTATGTCTTTCGGTTTCTGTTTGTTTCATGCGCGTAAAAGTAAAAATGTACAGTCAGTAACATATTTGTGCTACCAACAAATGCACAATGTTACTTGATCGAAACATGATTTCTAGTCATTGGATTCACGGAAAATTTAAAATTTAGGCCTATAAACAATTAAAGTCTTAAGTCAGCAGCCAACCTGGAGCTTGGAATGCGTTGCAGCGTGTTTGAAAAACGTGTTTTTTGATTAAACGATTAAACGGCCNTAACGTAATATAAAGTGAAGAATGTTCAAATGCATGTACACCGAAATTATGTCTTTCGGTTTCTGTTTGTTTCATACGCGTAAAAGTAAAAATGTGCAGTCAGTAACATATTTGTGTTACCAACAAATGCACAATGTTACTTGATCGAAACATGATTTCTAGTCATTGGATTCACGGAAAATTTAAAATTTAGGCCTATAAACAATTAAAGTCTTAAGTTAGCAGCCAACCTGGAGCTTGGAATGCGTTGCAGCGTGTTTGAAAAACGTGTTTTTTGATTAAACGATTAAACGTGCNAGCAGCCAACCTGGAGCTTGGAATGCGTTGCAGCGTGTTTGAAAAACGTGTTTTTTGATTAAACGATTAAACGTGCCCCCAACAGGTTCACCCACGAAAAGAAAGTACATTCCAGACGATGACGGAATGGTACTTTCAAAACATTACGTAGATTGGAAACATTATTTTCTTGCCCTCCAACGTAGCTAAGGACGGCTTTTTCAAACTGCTATATCTCATACTATACGATCTGGATGCATGCGAAACTACGATAGAGGCATGCAGTGGACTTTGCTACAAAGTTGCGTACAATAAAATAGCAGAGCCGCCCTTTAAAGTCACGTTGAGAGGAGTAGCCGACGTAAAGACTGCACGCCAGTTGAGCGTCTTGCGCATAGAGGCGATACCGCTTTACATACGCCGGTCGGCGTCGACCGTAGCGCTTCATCGATGTTTACCTCACACAATCATACCTCTCACTAGGTGGCCGCTTTAAGCATTACGACTTAGCCAGTAGAACTAAAACATTTTCCACTGCCTTCGTTCATACTTGAGCGTACACAGTCGATTTGCTACAAATTACTGCATAAGTTTCACAAGAGGAAAATTCGCCAACTCGTAATNTACTTGAGCGTACACAGTCGATTTGCTACAAATTACTGCATAAGTTTCACAAGAGGAAAATTCGCCAACTCGTAAATCCAGTTGAAGGCCATATGCACCTGGCATGATATAAAATGTCACCATTTTGTACATGTCTAAATGTCGAGGATACTTCCTACACGACAGCCATGTATAAACCATCTCGTAAGGACACCTTTCGTTTAGCTAACTTACACGTTTCCCATCGTGAACCGAACCTTACACGTGGCGGAAGGGTACAAATTGGCAGAAATGTAGAACCTAAGCANTACTTGAGCGTACACAGTCGATTTGCTACAAATTACTGCATAAGTTTCACAAGAGGAAAATTCGCCAACTCGTAATTCCAGTTGAAGGCCATATGCACCTGGCATGATATAAAATGTCACAATTTTGTACATGTCTAAATGTCGAGGATACTTCCTACACGACAGCCATGTATAAACCATCTCGTAAGGACACCTTTCGTTTAGCTAACGTACACGTTTCCCATCGTGAACCGAACCTTACACGTGGCGGAAGGGTACAAATTGGCAGAAATGTAGAACCTAAGCANTACACGTTTCCCATCGTGAACCGAACCTTACACGTGGCGGAAGGGTACAAATTGGCAGAAATGTAGAACCTAAGCAGCTTTTAAACCGCATTATCCGCCTCCTTCTGCTGACCTTCCGCGGTGCAGTCTTCCGGCGGATGGACTGTTGCCCAGTACCGGCCACACATGATTATACAGTTATTTGATTACACTAGAAGTGTTACATTTTCCAAATTCACAACATGTCTCATTCCGGATTTTGTCTTACTAGGTTTAATTTCGCCAGCTGCGTGAAAATTTCCGTGGCATAGGCTGTTCACGGTAAATTGAGCACGTTTGAAATCAACGTCTGAAAAATGTCGCTGTCTCTACCTGCATATATTATAATGAACACACTGACTGGCATGTGTCGTGACGATTGTATCGTCACACGGTCTTTTGCTGTGACGCCTGGTGAGGTTTTGTGGAGGTTGGCAATACCTGCGGTTGGTCGTCTCAGCGTCCAGGAAAGTTGGAAATGGCGGAAGGAAAATAGTTCCATGTCTTAACGATGAATTAAAATTGTTGGGTAAACATTTTTGAATGCTGAAATAATTAATTTTTAATACATAAAAGTCTAAGAATGAGCAAATTTGACAAATATGTATTTTTCTACTAATTTCATAGTGCCACGTGACCAACGCACAAATAAAGTGATCAGGTCCATGGCAATGTTAAGTTTACATATGGTAGAAGAATACACAATGTGCATACAAGCATATTTTTAGCAGAGCTTTCAAAAATGCTTGGTTTACCGTGATCAGCCAATAACCGCCATTACTGTGACATGAGCGTGGTAACTCGCAAACCAGAAGAAAATTTCTGATAGCGAACCGCTGGCTGGCCTATGGCTGATGTTGAGACTGCGAGCTTCCCCAGGCAGCTTATCGGTCTCAAGATCTCGTTGTTAAGGGCACTGCCTACCGACTGGCAGCTGTTAAATTTAAACAACACAAGAAAGGCGATAAAACAACTTAAAATTGAAACTAAAGAAAAGAATGTATTGTTTGACTATTTCAGAGAAAGAAGGGTTGGATACTATAGTGAGAATATAAGATAGGAAAGGGAAAGGAATAGAGGATGTCCACAGGGATCGGTATTGGGTCCTCTGATTTGGAATTTTGTGTTTAATGCATTTTTAAAGATAAATAAAGAAAAAGACATAGAACGAGTGGCATTTGCAGACGATTTTCTGATAATAATTGGAGGAAACAACAGGAGAATTATGGAATCAAAGGCCAATATCGAAATGGATAAGTTGAAAACATGTGTTGATAAAAACGGGTTGAAAGTGGCAATAGAGAAAACGGTCAGAATAATAGTAAAAAGGGAATATGGACTTAAGACCACCAGTAATAAAATATAACAGCAAAAATATAAAAATCGTGAAACAAACCAAATATCTAGGAATTATAGTGGACAATAGATTAACATTCATACCACATGTAAATTTTCTCAACCAAAAGCTCAAAACATTATGTAATCAGTTAAAATACAAAATTTGGAAACATGCAAATTACAGTATACCAATAAGGAATATATTATACGAAACAATATTTATAAGCGTAATATCATATGGATCTATAGTTATGGACACAAGAGTAAACAATGTACAACTACTTACGAAACTTAGATCTTTGAAGAGAAACATATTAATAAAACTATACGTTATGACGGCTACCACATCATTTGCAACAGCAGCAATATTACATAAGTTACTACCAATTGACTATGAAATACATAACAAGAATATCATATACAAATTAAAATACACAGAAAAACAGATTGATCTAAATGGAATAGAATACAAAGGTTTCACGCAAGATGGTATTAGGTGGATTAATAGAATGGACGAAGGATAAGTCTTAAGCATCAAAGAGGCAAAGCAGAAAGTATACGAAATAGCAATTAAAAACTGGAGAAGAGAATGGGAACAATCGGAAGGAAGCATAGAAACAAGAAATTATATTAAGAACATAGAGGAATTGTATAAAAGTAAAGTAATTTTGAGTAAAAGTATGAAGATGATAATAAGTGGGCATGGACAAGTAGAGAGCTACCTTAAAAGGATTAATAAGGTGAATGAAGATACGTGTGAGTGTGGACATGGAGAGCAACATGGTTATCACATTTTATATATGTGTAACATGTTTGAAAATGAGAGGAAACAACTTAGAAGTATTCTACAGACAAAGGAATAACAATGGCCTTTGATGAAGTATAATATAAATGACGAAGAGATATACAGAGAAATCGAAAGATTCGTAGGGAATATATACATAGTAGTCAAAACTATGAACGATGATATAAGAGATTAGATTAGGACGGGTAATGGGGGGACAAGGTAAGTAGCTGATGGCCCTGGGAGGCGAGGCCAGGGGGGCGCCCAGTTTACTGGGCAAGGGCCCCGGTAGCGCCTCTCATGCTGGCAAGGCTGTCAGGGAACAGCGAAAACCTTGTTTTGAGTG
This sequence comes from Clitarchus hookeri, assembly GCA_002778355.1. NCBI lineage: Eukaryota > Metazoa > Arthropoda > Insecta > Phasmatodea > Phasmatidae > Clitarchus > Clitarchus hookeri. Next base: position 344,546 of record NQII01001732.1, read on the forward strand.
GGTAATAGAGTAGGAACAGGATTTGACTACCAATAGTTGGAATGAATTGTAATATCAACAATAGTTGACGTATTCTTATACTTTTTATTATATCTTTGATTTTAATATGTATTAATATGCAATGGTGGATTTTCTTTTGTATTTTAATGTTTTAATATTTTAATATGTTTTATATTGTATGTTTTAAATATTTTTAAAATATATAAAAATATTACAAATGTAAATACAGGAGGAGCAAGGTCTGGGTGACAGCCTCCCCGTGGCTCCCCGTGGTAACTGGTGAAGGCCAGGCTAATAATTGTCACCGCTCCTCCTGTTGGAGATTCCCAAGTTTTTAAACAAATTTTATTGTTGAATGATTTTAATAATTTTATGATACTAATCGAAACAATATAATTATTTTAACGTGTTGTGAAGTTAATATTTTAAATATGAATTTTAATGGAAAAGTTTAAGAGTTGCCTTGGCAGTGTGGTTTTTAAATTAATTAAATATAATAGATAATAAACATTTAAGATTCTGAAAATAAAAAACAAGAAAAAATAGTAGCTATAAAGGAGATCCGGAAGGCCTAATGGCTAAGTGGGTTGCCAGAGTATTCACTCTATTATGTTAAATTTAAATAGGTAATTCCATGTTAAGGAAAATTTCGCCACAGTGCGTTAATTTCGAAGATAGGCGTTTCAAACGAATTTTTAGCAGACGTTCCCTGAGCGGAGATGTTCCCATAACACGTATAGCCTGTTTGCAAGGAATTTTTTAAATTTATGTTTTACAAAAAAGTGCATACTGCATATCTATATTGAAAATATACGCTCGTAGGGACCTTCTTATAAACAATTCGTGAAGAATACATTTTGTCTGAAATGCCTATCTTTAAAATTAACGCACTGAGGCGAAATTTCCTTAACATGGGATTTCATATTTAAATTTCACAGCTGCCAGCCAGTAGGCAGTGTCCTTAAGAGCCACCCAAATCTCTCAACTCAACTCAACTCCAGGCAGCTTGGCCACGTCACGGGCCTTCCCCGGGCCGGGGCCTCCAGAGTTGCCTTGTGCCCTGGGGGCGTCTATCAGGCCCACCCGTCTGACTGGTCCGCCCAGTCCCTGCTGCTGAAGACACGGAGGCAATCCGCGAGTTGCCCTGCTCGGTGTCAAACATTCTGCAGTGGCGTAGATCTGCGCGTGGTAGGTACGAATCCAGAAGCGTGATGTAGAGGAGGGAGGTGGAAAGTGAAGAGATTTAGGCGGCTCTTAACATTGGGATTTTGAGAGCCGATGAGGGCGAAGTGAGGTGAGTATGGAGCAGCGCCGGAATGCGAAGGTGGGGGGAACGGGAGATCCCCTAAAAAACCGTCTACCAGCGGCATCGTCCGGCACGATTCCCACGCGCGAAAATCCGGGAGCGACCCCACCGGGAATCGAACACGGTTCACCTAGATGGGAGGCGAGTAGTCTGACCACTACAACACCGCGGCCCATGGGGGAGGGGGCGTCATCGTCACAGGTCACAGAGACGTGCTCCACATAAACCCTCAAATTGGACACATGAAACTGTCCTGTTAATGTCCTAAAGCTGAGATGGAGTACTGTCAGAATTGTTTAAAACATTGATTTTGTTTGCTTAATTTAATATTGCTTCCTTAAATTATGATGACTGCAGTGTCCTCTCCCATTCCACGATTCTAAAGTCTAGAACTGTATCTCCAGAACGGGACCCCGCCCCCTTTTTTTTGCACTCTCTTTTCATCCGAATGTTTACTACCGCTCCTTGCGCGTAGCAGGTTCGTTATTTTATGTAGGTCTTATTTTAATTTTGTAGAACAATTATATTGAATTTCCTATTTAATTTATTTACAATACTAGACTAACTACTGTAAAACTTAACATTTACTGCATCGGTAAATGCAGTGGCGAGAGACGATGGTTTTCCGCGAGAGAAGAGCTGACTGTTTCCTATTGGATTCAATTCACTGTACACATGTCCGACAGTTTTCTGTCGTTATTGGCTGCCATGCATGTATGAAACTACTATCCCATCTCACTGGGGAAATGGGGATTCTGATATTCTAAAGTAGAACGTTTGTATTTGGTCTGCAAACAACTCAGCCGAGTAAAAAACTTGAGGAGGGATAAAACATTTATTAACGCTATAAATTTTAAAAATATTTTTCCAATTTTCTGGAAGCCACTAGAGAAAAACGAAAAAAATGCAATCTAACATAGATATTTTTACTAACAAAACAATGAAATCAAATAATTTGTACCAAAAATATGTATTTCTGTTGAGCTTTTTCTGACGCCTTATATAAATATACATACACAGAATGTCCGAAAAGTATTTCCTTGATTATAAAATCCGTTATATGTAAGCTAGGGATGAGAGAGTGGTGCCAAAATGTTGGAAAACTAACGAAGTTTTTTTTGTTGCAGGTTTCAGTAACGTGGCCGTAACGTAGCAGTTGCAGTGTCCAGGAAACCGGGCATGTTCACAAACCAGGAAAAAGTTCAGTGTGTCCTCTTGTACCGCAAGACCTGTTCACCAATAACAGTGCAGAGTAACTATCAGATAACGCATGGAAATATGCCGCCCGATGTCAAGAGCATTAAGTCGTGGTATGACAAGTTCAATATAACAGGATCTATTTTTGACTTACTGAGAACTGGCTGACCATCAACCTCAGCTGAAAGGATGGAAGCAGTGAGACAGTATTTTGTGGTAAGTCCCAAGAAATTAGTGCGTAGGGCCTCACGTGAATTACAGATGTCAAAGAGTTATCTTCATGATATCTTGCACAAACGTTTATTGTTTCGTGCATACAAAGTGCAGTTTGTTCAGACTTTGTTATCCAATGAAGCCATGCATCGGTATGACTTTGCCGTCGAAATGTTATGACGTATTGTGGGCGATAATGGCTATCTCAAACACGTTACTTTTTCTGACGAGGTGACCTTTATTGTCAGTGGTGTAGTGAACCGGCGTAACGTGCGTATTTAGGGTTCAGGGACCCCTGGTGAGGTGTCAGTGTACCAGAGGCAGCCCAAAGGTGAATGTTTGGTGCGCGCTTTTGCATGAGAAAATTATTGGACCATTCTTTTCCGCTGATGACACCATCACATATCCAGTGTATTTGGACATGTTGCAATTGTTTGCTGTTCCTCAGTTGCTTGACTATCACTCAGATGTTATTTATCAACAAGACTGTCCACCGTCTCATTGGGGTTTGGAGGTTCTTGCCTATCTATAGACGACTTTTACTGGACGATGAATCGGTCATGATGGGCCGACAGCTTGGCTTCCACGCTCTCCTGGTATAACCCCAATTATTTTTTTTGTATGGGGTTATGTCAAGGACAATATCTACAGAACTCCTGTATCAGATCTTGCAAATCTGCAACAACGGATATCCACAGTCATTACATCGATCCCTCCTGTGATGTTGGCTAATATATGAGCAGAATGTGAATATCGATATGTTGAGCTACGTGCTACCAAGGGTGCTTACGTGCAGATTTACTGATGTGGTGTCCTCTTGCAACAAAAAACTTGATAAGTTTTCAAACATTTTGGCCCCGGTTTCACATCTCTCTCTCACATGCAGCGGATATAAATAAAACTTATCAGGGAAAGACTTTTCGGACACTCTGTATGTTATTGTAACGCAATATACTATGCGAAATGAATGCACCATTATTGGCAAGCACTTAAAATGAACATTATCAACATTTATGTTCCACGCCCTCTTTAAATCCCTGGTCCACTAGCTCACTCACTGGGCACAGCTGGCCACAAACATCTGGTTCGGTGTTGTGAAGACCAGTATTTCCTTCCCAGATTTTTCGTCTACTTTCTTCGCGTTACAGTATAAATAAATACCTTCTCTGCGTTGATTTCACTTCTCGACAAGTTAACTCAAGGCAGTGTCGAGATGTTCATGGGAAGGAAACACATTCACCGCCTTTATAGCCCCGGGTTTTGTCCTAGTTTGTTTCACTTGCCCGGAAAGGAGTGGGCAAAGGGCAAGCGTCCGTCCCTATAGCACGTAGAAATATAGTCCATTCACAGTTACTTCCAACTATTCTGAAACTCTGCTAAAGTTCTACTTCCAAGGCATTCTTCCGCCTCATGCAAACAAAGCTTAACAGAGTCTAGAAAACTACACCAAAGGAACAACTCATGCGCACTCACTTAAAAAAATATTTTGTATAATAACTATTTCTTACTAGGCACTAACAACACTGTATATTATTCATATTAATTATAAATGAAATATTACAATTTATAGATAAAATATAAGTAAAAGATTATTTTAATCAAAAGTACGACACTTTCATGTTAATAGAACGTGGCATATTTAGGAAACAACTAAACACTTTATAAATGTTGTGATTTTTTAAAGGTTTGATCTAAAAGGTGTGAATAAACCGCGAATAGAATATACTACCACGTTCAATAAGTTCGTGGACTGACTGACGACCAGAGTGTAGGCAGCCACGAACTTACTGACTGTACTACGTATGTTGTCGCTATGCACTCATATGAAGCGTTTAGGAGAGCTCTGGACGGATAAACCTTCAACAAAGTAAAGCGTGCGTGACACAATGGAAGATTCCTTGGACGATTCCATGCAAGCCTGCACGGCCGCTTGTATGGAGGTTCTATGGAAGATTTGGCCATCTGCTGGCCGTTTTCATGGACGTTTTCGTAATAGGTCGTGTGCAATTTTCGATGGTAGGTTTCCCGCAAGGTTGAAATTTTGGCCAATGAGAGAGAGGGTGGAGGAGTCTATTTGTTAATTTTGTTTTGGTAAAGAGCCTAAGACTATTAAACACGGATAAATAGAAAATTTAATAAAATCACGAAAATGTTTACTGACCCTAAAGAAGAATTGTGTGAAAATTATGGTAAACATTCGTGTTTATGTAAAATAAAATGTTCAGTTGTAACAACAAAACGATTACGATCTGTGCATAAACGCATAATGCTGAAGTCGTGAGTAAAGATTGTTCCTGAACCACAGTTGCAGAAATAAAATCATAAAAATGCACTCGTCTTTACTTGTGCGGCAACAAGTATCGTTCGATAGGTTATGCCAAAGAACCCTCCATAATTGCTTGCATGCAGGAGGCTCGGATTGCAGGTCTGGTGGAAGCTTCCGCACGAGCTTGCAAGAAAAATTTTATCGTGGCATACAGGCTTAAGGACCAAATCATATACAGCTTCTGACGCGTAAACGCCATTGCAGTTATTTTTATGCAAAAAAAAATACATAACGCGTTTGCATATTTGACAAAAAGAACACACATGACCAAAACGAATGACGCAAATATTTCTCAACACATCTTTCATAATGTAAATATTGTTTTGGAGACCTTCAAAATAGCATTTTGAGACTACTGTCTGTAGTACCTATTGCGTTAAATGTAAACGTTAACATTTTAGACGACTGTATCCAAAATTCCTAGAGACTTTCCGCTAATAAAATGATTGCATCGAATCTTAGCCATGTTATACGTAAAATTCCCCCAAAAAAATCTTTCAGGAAGCTGGAGCATAAGGGTTAACGAGATACATGCCGCATCGGGGTCTACCAGGGAAGATAAAGGGATGGCGGGGAGTCCGTGTTTAAGGGGAATCATTTCCCACCATATTGGATTTATACATTTTTTACCAAAAGTCCAATAACATTTTTTTAAATAAAATGTTTTGTAAGATAAAGCATAAATGATGCATTTTGAATTTTTATCAAATTAGTACATCACTGTTAAAATTTTCCGTGTATTTACTAAAATGTTTGCAGAAATATACAGCAAATATACGGAAACGCAATCCGTAATGACGAAAAACGGAGCTGAGCTCCGTAAATACAAAATACGGAAAGGATCCGTGTTTACTATGGTTTCGGGTTTCTAGAACGAACAATGCCGAGTCTACACGAAGTTTCTTCGCCACTGTATTCAGAAAATGATCGTTTCTGCTGCAGTTAGGTAATCCAGGCTACTAAGACCTATTCTTTCAAACATAAGGAAGTAACATCATGCGTCTGTAACATTTATAAAACACGTAAAATACGCTTACATTAATAAAAACATAAAAATGTTCCTTACGTAACTGTAGTAGAAATATCAAAGTTATACAGCTAAAATTTCATTCAAAGGGCTTAGGCGAGTGGCTAGATTAACAAACTCCGACCCTTTGACTGAGATATAAATTATTTTAACATTTTAAAATATATTTTTTTATACACATAACGAAAATCTAAAATTTTTTTCGTTGTCTCTTTTTGGAAAACTGTAAGTATAGAAAATAACTAGGAAATTTATGAAGGGTTTCCGTGAATTCATGGGAAGTTCTGTGAAATCTACGGAAATTCCGTTTTTGAAAAACCACGTGTCCGTAATTTTACGGAGAGTTTCAGGACATATCTGAAAAAAAATTTACCATCACTTTTCCGCATTATGATAGAAAATTTCTTTAACAATGAGCTGTGGTGCATTTATTTATTTTTGACAAGAATGACTGCCAACTAGAGATAAGTAAATTTTTCTTGCGGAGGTTACAGGATTGACACTAGCAGAAGTAGTTTAGCGGTACGGGTTTTGAGAAATGTGCAAAGCAATGTCCTATGCTACGTCGATGGCTAAAATAAACTACAAAATATAAATCGCAGTTTATGGCGAAAATTCTTTAATTCCAAGAAGGCGGGTACTGATCCCCCTGAACTCTCTCGGAAAGAGAAGGAGCGCGATGCTTGCAATAGTTACTCGTCTGACCGCACAAAGCAAAACAATAATTAGGAAGCGATCACACAGCCATATTGGGTTGAAAAAGGGAATGCCTACAAGAAAATTATTATAACTTCATCCCTTTTATAGTATTCTTAACACCCATTCCTACGATGCACTTTCAGAAAAGTCTGAAGTGAGATATATAACTAAATGCTGTTCACAGTAAAGTGAACACATTTCAAATCAACCTTTAGAAAAAAAATAGAATTTATAAAAATGATTATATGGATTGGCGTTGTAATGTGGTGTGATGTTTAAATGTGCGGCACTGCAGTCGTCGTTTCTTATTTTGTACATATCAGAGTATGAATTAGCATATCAGCAACAAAGTGATCAGGCTCATATATATGTCACAAGGATACAAAATGAGAAGTGAAAGTAGATCCTCAACAGGGCTTTCAGAAGTGCTCAGTTAACTGTTAAAAGCATATAGGCAGCAAACACAGCTCTGTGTGCCTGTTACCAGTTTTATTTCTTTTTACAGGCGATAACTGCAGGCGAACGTCGCGTGTACTGCACTGAAGAGCCAAAAAAACTAGTACACCTGCCTAATATTGTGTAGGGCCCACGCGAGCACGCAGAAGTGCCACAAGACGACGTGGCATGAAGTCGACTAATGTCTGAAGGTATGCAGGAGGCAATTCACACCATGAATCCTGCAGGGCAGTCCACAAATCCATAGGAGTGCGAGGCGGTGGAGATCTCTTCTGAACAGCACGTTGCAAGGCATCCCAGATATGCTCAAAAATGTTCATGTCTGGTGATTTAGGTGGCCAATGGAAGTGTCTAAAGTCAGAAGAGTGTTCCTGGAGCCACTCAGTAGCAACTCTCGACGTGTGGGGTGTCGCATTGACCTGCTGGAATTGTCCACGTCCGTCGGAATGCACAATGGACATGAATGGATGCAGGTGATCGGACAGGATGCTCACGTATCTGTCACCTATCAGAGTCGTATCTAGAGGTATCAGGGGTCCCATTTCACGCCAACTGCACACGCCCCATACCATGACATAGCCTCCACCAGCTTGAACAGTCCCCTGTTGACATGTAGGGTCCATGAATTCATGAGGATGTCTCCATACCCGTACACATCCATCCACCCGATACAATTGGAAACAAGACTCGTCAGACCAGGCAACGTGTTTCCAGTCATCAACAGTCCAATGGCGGTGTGGGCGGGCCCAGGCGAGGCGTAAAGCTTTGTGTCGTGCAGTCAACAACGGTACACGAGTGGGCCTTCGGCTCCGAAAGCCCATATCAATGATGGTCCGTTGAATAGTTCGCACGCTGGCACTTGTTGATGCCCCAGCAATGAAATCTGCGCCAATTTGAGAAAGGGTTGCATGTCTGTCACGTTTAATGATTTTCGTTAGGCGTCGTTTGTCCCGTTCGTTCACGATCTTTTTCCGGCCGCAGCGATGTGGAAGATTTGATGTTTTGCCGGATTCCCGATATTCACGGTACACTCATGAAATGGTCGTACACGAAAATCCAAATGTATCGCTACCTCGGAGATGCTATGTCCCATCTCTCGTGCGCCGACTATAACACCACGTTCAAACCCACTTAAATCTTGATAAGCTGCCATTGTAGCAGCAGTAACCGATCTAGCAACTTTGCCAGACGCTTGTTGTCTTATATAGGCGCTGCCGACCGCATCGCGTTACTCTGATTGGTTCCATACCTCTTTTGTTTGCATACGCACGCCTATACCAGTTTTTTGGCTCTCCAGTGTACAAGAGCCAACCACAACACACAATATAAAAGCAATGTTTGTATTAGTGTCACCATTAGGCACCTTGCCCAGTCGGCTAACTTTGTACACATGTGTCCCTTGGGCACAAAAATGGTACAGCTATGTTAGTCCGTTAACTAAGTATTATTATGTCCGTCACCTTTCGGATAGCATCTAAGACATTTATTTCAAGTTGGTGAAATTCCGTTTTCCAAGGTATGAAACAAAAATAAATCTGTAAGTTCAAATTTTGGTACACCTGCCTGATATCGTGTAGCCCTCCCCCTCCCCCCTTGAACCCGCAGAAGTGCCGGAAGACGACCTGGTATGGACTCCACTAATGTCTGAAGGTATGCAGGAGGCAATTTACACCGTGAATACTGCAGGGCAGTCCACAAATCCAATCTGCGCCAATTTGAGAAAGGGTTGCATGTCTGTCACGTTTAATGATTCTCGTCAGTCGTCGTTTGTCCCGTTCTTTCACGATCTTTTTCTGCCCGCAGCGATGTCGAAGATGTGATGTTTTACCGGATTCCCGATATTCACGGTACACTCGTGAAATGGTTGTACGCGAACATCCAAATCTTATCGCTACCTCGGAGATGTTATGTCCCATCTCTCGTGCGCCGACTATAACACCACGTTCAAACTCACTTACATCTTGATAACCTGCCATTGTAGCAGCAGTAACCGATCTAGCTGCCGACCGCATCGCGTAACTCTGATTGGTTCAATTCCTCTGTTATTTGCATACGCACCCCCTATACCCGTTTTTTTTGCTCTTCAGTGTAGTACGTATCTTAATTCCAGTGATAAAATCATCACTATAAAACTGATAATCTTCCATGGCCGTCGTAACAGTTCTAAAATGGTAGTGCGTAATTTTAGGATTATTAGTCACCTCGAACAGATAAAACACTTTTTTTTTATTGACCGAGTGTGCCTGGTCGTACGATAGTGGGTCTGATATGTACTTGGAAGGTCGTATCGTGATTTCCACCCCAAGGACTACACTGTGGGGAGAGGATGGTTTCCCAAGCAGTCGACCTCCATTCCAAACAAATACAGATACTGATAAATTTTATAGACCTTCCTTTTCCTCGCCCGTGAGAACAAAGTAGCGATAGGTTATGTTGCGCTAAAAATAAAAGTTTCTATACTGCGATCTTTTTTTTTAAACTTAAGTAGGTAAATTAATGTTATGTATCACACGAATGTTCTACTAAGTTGATCCAAGCACCCCGATCATGGTATATCGACTGATCGTCTCCCGCTCGTATTTAGAGTAAGGCCATGCTCATGTAGAGAGTCTTTGGAAAGCCACACTCCTGTCGCCTGTTCGATTATTTATCGAATTTCTCGTATATAGTCTATTCGCGGTTTCTTAATACTTTTTAAATCAAACCTTTGAAAATTCATCCCATGTAAGACGTGTTTGGTTGCTTCTTAAATATGACAATTATTACAAGCGTTTCATATTCGTGTTAACATGAAAGTACCTTACTTTTTATTAAAATGAACTTTTACTTATATTGTATCTATAAAATTCAATATTAAATTTAGAACTAAAATTAAAAAAAAAACAGCTAGAAAATAGGTTTATTGGTAATGCCTAGTAAGAAATAGTTCTTGTGCAAGATATCATTACACTGAGTGCGCACGAATACGATGCGTTGGCCCTCTGGTGTAATTGTCTAAGCTTTGTACATGAGACGGAGGAATATTCTGGAAAGAGAACTTTAGCAAGGCTTCAGAAAAGGAATGGACTATAGTTTGGGTATAGGCTGTTCACGGTGAAGGGAGCACTTTTGAAATAAACCACTGAGAAAAATCACTGCCCGTTAACTGCGTATACGCCATCGTACACACTGGAATGCAAGCTCGCAGTTAAGTTGGCAGCAGATGAAGTAAAATATTTATAATATTACCCTTCTACAACGAGAATGTTATATTTATGGCGAATATTATTTTTGGTATACACATTAGAGTACCTATTGGCATATTAGAAACATATTTAGGTTCCGAACAATTCCACGGTTTTATTTGTAAGGCGCATGAATAAAGTGATCAGGCCCACGGCAATGTACAACTTGCGTATGGTGGAAAGATTCAAGATGAAGAGAAAAGTAGATCCTAAGTAGGGCTTCCAAAATTGCTAAATTATCCGTGAAAATAGTTTATTCACACTTTTTGAATCAAACCTTTGTAAAAGCTTCCCATGTATGACGTGTTTGGTTGTGTCCTATTATGTCATATAACTTAAGAGGGTTGTATACTTGTGTTAACATAAAAATTCCTTATTTTATATTAATTGAACTTATACTTATATTTTATTTATTAATAAGAATATTTGATTTATAATTGATATGAATAAAACAGGGAGAAAATGGCGTGTGTTAGTAATGCTTAGTAAGAAAGACTGTAGTTCTTATGCAAAATATTATTACAATAAATGCGCAGGAATATGGCGAGCTGTCTCTTTGGTGTAATTTTCTAGACTTGGTTGAGCTTTGTTTGCATGAGGCGGAGGAATATCCTGGAAGTAGAACTTTAGCAGGGCTTCGCAAAAGTTGGAAGTAACCGTGAATGGACCATAGTTTACACACCTTTGAATAGCAGAATGCGAAAATCTCCCCTCTATAGCCGAAATACTATGACCCATCTGACAGCCTTCTTAAAATAAACACCACACTGAAAGTCGCTTCAATCGTGTCGCTTCAATAGTAGCTTCACGGCGCAATCAACCCTGTGAGTTGCCTGTAGCTTTATTTAAGTAGCGAGTGGATACGTTTGTCGCGCAAAGTAGAACTGCTGTGTAGTTCGCTGGGATCTGTCTGTACCCATTATTTTTGGCACGTTAGTGTACTTCAGTGCATGCCAATTAATTTAGAAGGATTTTTAAGGGCACTCAGACGTGCATGCTTGCTTCCAGACTGAGTCATTATTATTTAATTTCAAATTTGATAAATATTTTAGTGACTTGTTTTGTGAAATACATAATTTTTCAAAGGTGATACACATTTAACACAGTAGCGTCCTCTGCATGCATAATCAGCATTTATACCCAGAAAAACTAACGTGCCGGTTATTGGGTAAACTATCAGCTTAAAAAAAAACTACAAAAATATTTCATAAATTTTGCAAACAAATCCGGTTACGTGGTTATTTTGGTAACAACTGTGCCAATTGGCAGCTTTAGTCCGAGTCTTCTTCCAGCATGTAAACATCAAACATTACTCTGCAAATTTTTTAAGTGGAGTTTAAGATGTGTAGTAATTTTAGCTGGCCTTGAGAGACTGTAATTTATTTTTTACAACCAGCACACACAGGAAGCATTACTAAGGGCTCTCAAGGACCGGCTTACGTAATTGTATATTACAAACGAACAACGAGGCGACATAGAATTTGAAATCTCCGTACGATTACAAATCACGTAGCATTTCATGCCAACTACCGTGGAAACAATTTTTCTTGTGGATTACAATTTTCAGAGCCCCAAAGTCCTAGAAATTCCAAATAATTATTAACTAACTCATATCATTCAACAGTATGTTTATTGATTATGACGCTATTGGTTTATTAAACGTCAAAAGTTAAACGTAACCTTTTTTGTAGTTTTACACAAATATATGTAGCAGCGGAAACTCCACCGAAATCAGTGTATTTTTACACCTACAACTGCAAATGGTTTTATTACTCTGCGTCGGAATCAATTTACTTTAAAACTAGTAAAATTACATGTACACTGTACTTCTAATTATACGTACACTGAATGGTGTCAAATTACTATTAGGTACAGTGTAGCAGAAAGCGACCTTGTAGCATTCGTGTGTTCTTAAAGCTACTAACATGTTGCTTCCATTTTCTAAGAAACAGTAGAAGGAGTACGGGGCTGAGAGGGCCACGGTGGGGTAGTGGTTAGACTACCAGCCTCCCACCAAGGCGAACCGGGTTAGATTCCCGGCGGAGTCTACCCCGGATCTTCGCATGTGGGAATCGTGCCGGACGACACCGATGTTCGGCGGGTTTCCTAGGGGATCTTCCGCTTCCTCCACCCTTGCATTCCGACGCTGCTCCATACTCACCTCGCTTCACCCTCATTGGCCCTCAAGACCTCGATGTTAAGACCCAGCCAAATCTCCTCACTCGCTCACGGGGCTGAGCGCGCGAGTCAGTTACGTAGTAAGGAACTTGGCAACGCTAAATTTGGTCAGAGGAAGATAAATAATATTTTAAAACACATATTTATAAACACAATCGGCTAATCTTCGATAATGTGGGTTTTTAGATTACTTCAGCCTCCGACTTCACAGTGAAACGCCAAAAATATCTTAAGAAAGTTGTCTTATTCTGTATATGTATTTTTAGTAACAATATTTAGTTCAAGTTGTTACAAAACATAATAATAAACACAAGCCTAGTGTGGGGTCTCGACACTTATGGAACTTCGACTGCTGCTGGTGTTCTACTGGTTTGCATCTAGAACTCTCAAAACTATGTGTTATTTTTTAACGCTCTTCGAGTACAGAGTGGAGAAGTTCGGGCGGCTCTTAACATCGGGGGTCTTGAGAGCCGGTGAGGGTGAAGTGAGGTGAGGTGAGTGGAGAAGCGTCGGAATGCAAGGGCGGAGGAAACAGGAGCTCCCTGAGAAAACCCGCCGACCAGCGGCATCGTCCGGCACGATTTCCACATGCGAAAATCCGGGGGCGACCCCACCGAGAATTGAACCAGGTTCGCCTAGGTGTGAGGCGAGTAGTCTAATCACTACACCACCGTGGCCCCATGACGCTCTTCGTCCGAGTTTTCATGAAACTAGGGCGTGTTCAATTTATGCTNTGAGTACGTTGAAAAAATGTGCTACTGTTTAAACGCGTTGTTTTGGCTCTTCTGTAGACAAATCGCGAGCCACTGGTAGATTACTCGCAAATTAGAAGCTATTCTCTGGTTAATTATTACAACTATAATTTCAGACATTTTTCGTTATACTTTCGGACACTGTCGCGAGGTGGCGGTCTGTTCTCACTCACCCACTCCCTCCCAACCGCCAGGCAGCAAATGCCGAAGACATACGCTTCCAGGCAGCGAGACGAACGAGCACGGGGGATGACGTGGCGCGGAGTGGAGATTTGACGTGTCTGGAGCATTCGCGAATCAGATCTTACACCTGGCAGCGACCTGCACTTTCGAGAACGTCGGGAATTGTGCCTTCATTTGAGAAACGTCTATATTGTTATTTAGGTCTTCTCTGAACGCGCGTAAGTGCGAAATAATATAGAAAGGTTTTTCATAACCCTTCACTCTACCAACCCGGACGAGATGACCACGAATTTGTAAATCACAGAGGCGTCAGAGTGGAGATGGGAGGAATTCACAAGACATCATCAGAAAGGTTCTAGCTCTAGATCCCCTCCTGCGACCACCTTGGCGTCGCGAATGCTAGGAGAGGGGACAGCCTGGTTATCTAGAGCCCATTGCCCTTGACAGCACCAACCATCAACACAGGGACGTACTGATCGAGAGTCAGGTGAGAGCGCAAAGCCACTGAGAAACTTTTAAACACTGGTCTTGATGCACAGGTTTTTGCGACCACGGTCATATAACTTAGATGATCGTGTTTGTGATTGATCGAGGGGAATTTTCCAGTGAGGCTACAGATACATTAAGGGAAGCAAGAAATTGATGCTATACTTGCGGATAAGGTGCTCTTAGTGATGGACAGAGTCGAATGTTTCCAGGAATCGAATACTAGTAAGAATCGAGAACTTTTACACGCAACTTGAATTCGAGAACTGTCAGTTCCGTGGTAGTATTCGTCTATTCAAATGCGTGATTTGAATGTTTTTTTTTCCTGGATGAACTGCTGCCATTTGCATTACTACAGTATTTTAAGATAATAAGATGCAATCGAGGGGTGGCTAATGCCGATTCTAGGCAACTATTTAAAAGGCAATAAAACATAAAACAGTCAACAATAGAAACGAAACCGTAAATTTATCATGGAAAAAATTGTAAAACTTTATTATGTAATATAAATGGACCACAAAACACATGGGAATAATTCGACTTCAGTAAAATAACTATTTAAGTTTGAAAAATACCACTATGTCTGCAAGTATTCAAGAACACGTGTGGAACGAACGACGTAACATTTGCATGAGAACTTTAGTATAACGAAAACAGCACTACTGAAAAGGTAAAAGGAAGATAAAGATATAACTGGGAATCTTGTAAGCTAAAATTTGCAGTTAATAGGAAAGCGTGCTATGGATGAAAAAAATAAAAATGAAACAAATGATGATAATGAATAAACCCACCTCCAACCTAGTTTCCAGCCTCTTTCTACTTCTACATATGTTTACCAGCAAAATATAAAACATATTGTTACTCGCTACTTTGTTCCGCGCGAGCAAGTGGAAGTGAAGGACAGAGCAGTTATATGATAGCGCCGGCGGCAAGTCAATGGAATGTTTTGAATAACAAGCGAACGATAAACCAGGAACTGCATATCTGTTACAAAAAGCGAGCCGACAAGATAATTATTTTTGCGGCGCGCGCTGCTGACCTGGGTTGTGTTGAGTTTCCGCATTTATCTGAAGAATTTTCTAGTGGTTTACTGCCCTAGTTTCTCTAAGCGTGACTCGAGGTGCATCGAACTTTCCAGGTCAAGGCCAGCAGAGTATAAATAGTGCGATGGGCCTCCGAGTCAGGAGTTGTTGATTGGTTGAATGGCTGGAGTTTTGGCGATAGACGACGGATGAGCGAAACGAGCGGCGAGAGAAATGACCAGCGGGAGGAAAATCTGCGACTCCGAGCATCGGCGCAGTGAAGAGTACGACTGCAGGCTGGACTGTTGAACTGGATGCGTGAGAGAATGACATTACAAATTATGGCAACAGACAGACTGAACATGTGTTAATGTTGATTATGAGTTAATTGTCTATAACGAAACAGAGACATTGAGAAGTTAAAATATACATTAAATATTGCGCTCACTGAGAATTACAAATGAGTAATAGTGGAGATAGATAATCTGATACTGTAAATAATAGCTGTGTGGATAAATTAGAAATCAAATGTAGTTATTTTATTTTTATCAAGACCTCCATCCCGCACGTACTTAAATACGCCGGTAAGGCGTCTTGTAACAATATATTAAATTTTCTGTTTGTGAATCCCGTAAAATACCTCATTAAATTAAATACGGACTTAAGTAATACACTCTTACTGCAGTCTGTTGCAGAAAAAAATTTAAGATGTCTTATACCGTGTACCTTGCAGCCAATATGTATGTGGCAAATTATTTTCGTTCAAAAATATTAACTGAAATTATTTAGCACATGTGTAAAACACTGCACTAAGATACATAGTTTCTGCAAATACAAATTTTGGATTTTGCAGTTTGCAGTTTCTGCTGCATCAAAAAATGTCATTAATATAATGTCATAAATATAACGTCGCAGTCCCGCGAAATGTCAACAGCTGACAACAAATAGCATGGCTTCCACGTGCCAGAACAGCTGAGGCGGAGGGATACATTAGCAGAGTAACAGCACTGTCAAAAAACGGCCTTCGTAAATGAAACATATTATACTAGTGCAAGACGTGAGTACTGAGTACTGATGAATCACCACTCGGCCAGAATTATTCGAATACTTTGGCCACCATCTCGATAACTCCTAGGAATATAATTTTTTGACATTTTGAACTCGAATACTCCCATCACTAATGTCCATTCCCGTTCAAGATCTATAGACTTGATTCCCATTGCCATAATATGATCGTTTACACCGAAGCGACCACAGCAGTGGTCATACCAGATATTTTATTACCTTCCTCAAGTAAACACCTTACCAGAGCTTGGGATAGTGGTCGCTGACCACATTAATTAATACGCGACATTAACACCAGTAAATGTAAGAGGGCCGCAAATGAAGTCTGGTCTTCTCCAAGGTCTGTAACGATACATTGTGAAATATATTTATGTATATAACGTTTGTAGTAGGAAATCACTTTTAGCCTTTATTTAATTAAGACGACCTTCCGTCACGAACTTGGCCACGCCTATTCAATTGTAACAAACCTTTTATAATATCGTGTGTGTGTGGGAAAGAAGGGCGGATTATTCAAGTATAGGCTTTGGTACAAAATTAAACAAGTATTTCTGTTTACGTAGTGGCAATACCATCCAAGGAATTTCGGTTCGTGTGTACTGGGCTTAAATCGTCTGAAGAAGAAAGGAACGGTGCTAAATGAGTTCGAGCCCAGCTTACAAAATTGTGAATAAAAACAAATGTCTAAAAGAAAGAGATCATAGTATTCAGTACCCAGAAAAGAACGCCGGCCGCTCACGAGTCTATGGATCTACGTCGCCGTTATTACTGTACATGCGCCCGTGGAGTATCTTAAATGAAATTAAAATAAAACTCATTTTGTTTGCATCTTGAGCAAGATCATAGTTACTGGTACATTGTACTTCAAGCTCAGGAATGAGCGTGGCCATGGAATGTAAAGGACTTAAAAGTCTAGGTCGCTGCCAAATAAATACGCCAAATTCACGAACCTTTAATTATTGTTTAAATAAAAAATCTTAATTAGACACGAAATCACGTTTTATTTGTTTGTTTGTATGTCTGGTAAGTGTCTTTGGACAGTAGATGTGGCTACCGCGCATGCGTGTGTGAAAACGAGCTGCTTTTTCACCAACCATTCTATTCAGTTTAAAATGCAAAAAAAAACTCATTCAGCTAGGATTATGTTATGTTACTTTCCCCAATAAAAACACGTGTTCACATACTATTCTAGGTCAGTTTTGAGCGTCCTGTTAGGTTGGGTGGGATGTTGACAAATGATGGGTGAAAACGCGCATGCCCAATGATAGCCGCCCACAAACGCACGCGCTGTGCCCACGGCCTATAGAGGTTCAAATACACATTTTTTATTCCTTACCTACAAGCCATGCGTTGTAACGACAGCGGCCAAGTCGGTTCCTTGTGCAGCTTGGTTCTCTTTTATTTCTTCTTCACTCTTTCAATATTTGTTTTCCCCCCTTCCCCAGAACATGCTGTTGTATGACGTAACAGGCGCAGTCCCCGGCACATGCGCAGAAAGCAACCCGCGTCAGTCGCGAGGGAGACACGGTCGACGGAAGTTCGCAGTGTAATACAACTAGTGAGCTGCGCAGTTTATATTTAAAGGTGGGGCAGGGGTTATGTTGTGGAAATAAGTGCATCAAGTGTTTGTTCGCAGTGTGATCCAACTAGTGAGCTGCGCAGTTTGGAAATAAGTGCATCAAGTGATTGAATTTTTTTTTTTTTTACTGCTATAAGTGGATTGAAGTGGAAAGCTCTCCCAACATTATTGCGTAAGCCAAAACACCGGTTATTGTTTCAGGTCTGTGTGATAGCATTTACCCTGAAGTCATATGTCCGCGTGAATAGGTATTCATAACTGCATTTCAGCCAGGATATATTGTTGCCTATAGTGACGTAATCATAAATGTCGTGGGAGATTATATGGGGACCAAGTTTACTTGTAAAATGTATTACCTCTTTACGTAATGTTAATTTCTCCCTTTATACAGTATACCGCCGTTTTATTAGCACGCAGTTAAAAATTATACACTGTATTCTTGTGTTTTTTATTTTTTTTTGCCAACATTTGGAAACAATGGACACGTTTATGGGCTTCTGTTGGATCCGAAAAAATAACGCGTGATTATGCGGACTATTTAACTAAAATATGAAACTTTAAAAACAATTTATTGGGTGGCAGCTTCATTCCATTTTCAAAATTTTATAATTAATAAAACAGAAAATAACTAAAACTTTCTACCTGATAAAAATTGCTAAATGTTAATTTTAAAATGGCCCTGGATAATCGTATTTTATAATCTCGTGGCACCAAATCGGATTGCAGAGAAGTCACGATACACCTGACGACTGTGAATAAGACGATATTTTGTTCGTACTGGAATCGAACTCGAAACTTGGCGCGTCTCTGCATAAAAGCAAACTTCTGAGACACTAATTCATCGTGCTTTCAAAACTGAATTTACGATAGGAGTGCATTTGTGTGCTAGTATTGTCAGTGGCGTAATTTATTAAAGGACTCCAGGATATGAGAAAATGGGCACCCCGACTTTGTTCACAGATATGGTTTGATATAACTTTTATTGTATCTAATAAATTATGTAGTGTATTTTTGACACTTGTGTACATCTTAGCTTCTGGGTTATGCACTTCTCTATCTTTCTTTTATGTAGCATGTAATTAAGGGTTTTTGATCGCACCAAAATTAAATTTATAAGGGGCTCGTGGATACGCAATTTGAAGTAGTTTCGCCATTGCGTGTTATGTATCATACAGGTTAGTCGCCGCAGGTGTTTTAGACTGCGCGATTCAAAGTAAAATATGGCTGCTGGTAAATACCGAACATACATGTACGTACGTGTGGCATGATATCATGCCTCTACCACAGGATGTTTCGGTTTCCGCACCTCGGCCATTGACGGTCGTGACGCAAATGCCGATACGGATAAAACTGCAGGAAGTGTGAAGAGAAATAAAGAAAAAAAAAGTTGAAGCAACACGACCCTTTTCATCTATTTTTGTCGCGCAGCTCACAGTGTATCAGCGTGTTAAAATGTATTTTAAGGGGCTGGAACAATGTGTTTATATTAGCCTTTGTGATTTTTGTACAGGCTGAGTATAAAAGAATACCCCAACTTTGAAGGTCTATAATATCAAAACCAAACAACCTACAACTTTGATTCACCAATCAATGAGCCGCGGAACCGCGAAGTTTGTTTACCATACATTCATAAATGTTCAATGTGACCACCATGAGCGGCCCGAACGACATCTACGCGATAATCAAACTCGTTCCACGCTCTTGTCAGCATGTCCGGTGTTACGGTTTGGATGGCGTTCGTAACTCTCAGTTTGAGGTAGTGAGGGGGTAGCAAGCTCGCATTCGACACGTCAATGTGAAGGAGACTGCCTGATGTTTCCTTTATGGTGCGCCACCCCATTGGCACCTAACTGTTCGCGGATACCTGAACGAGACGTTGCCGCAACGCTGGGTTGGTCGAGTAGCAGCTGGTGACCAGGCTCTTCACTGGCCCCCATGAAGCCCGGATCTTACCCCGTGCGATTTTTTCTATGAGGGTACATAAAGGGTCAAGTGTTTCGTCCACCATTGCCGACCTCAAAACGAGAATTACGGACGCCATCCAAACCATAACACCGGACATGCTGACAAGAGTGTCGAACAAGTTTCATTATCGCGTATATGTCATTCGGGCCGCTCAAGGTGGTCACATTGAACATTTATGAATGTGTGGTAAACAAACTTCACGGTTCCACGGTTCATTTGTTTGGCCAATCAAATGATATTATAGACCTTCAAAGTTGGCATTCTTTTATACTTACCGTGTATTGTTTTAATAACAATGCTAAATCAACTTAGGTAAGTTTTACCAATTTTGCATTCTAGGATTTCAGTAATCTGGTAAAAACAATAAATACATTTTCAAGGTGAACTAATTAAATTCAATGTCATCTCGACAAGAGAATGTTGGCAAGGAACTCCATGCAGTGTAGGTCTTCACCTCAGACTGGTCAATTTTTGTCTTCCAAGTATGGCCTCCAACATTGACTCAAGAATTGCCATAGCAACTGTCTAAATCACTTTTTCAGACGATGATCCATATTCTACCTTTGGTTCAATAAATTTTTTTTTTTAATTTTGCTTGTTTTATGTATTTATTAAAATTTTGTTAAAGGTATTGTACTAGCATTTCAGAGATGTATATAAACACACTACTAATCTTTGTTAAAGCCATGTGGTTTTGTTAATGTTCTGTGGGAATAAAAGCAGTTTAGTGTTGGGATATTTAAGATTGGTTACTGTGCAGCCAGCATGCGTACTCTACTCCACATTTACTAGATGATCTTGAAGTCTAGCATTGCTTTCCAGGGAGTGAGGGATAAAGCAGTAAGAAAACTTGTTATTTACAGAAATGCAGGGCTGTTGTTACACTTAATTTTGCACAAATCTCTGGAGACCTATTAAGTCTAGAATAATTGTTGCACACAACATATGTAGTTGTAACGATGTGCATGAGTGTGAAAGATGTTAGATATGATTATTTTAAAATCACCATTCCACAATTTCGTCATAGTATTCTGTCTTTGGTGCATCTTCAACTTTCACCAAACCTGTTATAAAATTTTTTTGACTGATCATAGCTTGCAATGTATCTCCCTTATTGCTCATACAATGGCATTTCACTTACAGGCCTATGTTATTTACTGAAACCACATATTCATCATGTAGAATTAATTTCTGTCTAGCTATTTTTTAGATATCTGTAAAGCATTCCCAGTTCATCCTTATTTACAAACAATAGAATATATTATATAAAGTATTTACACCACATGTTTTTCCAGTAATGTGTTGTTGCAGCAAACAGAAAAAATAATGTCCCTTAAAAACAGTATCTCCTAAGTGGCAGTGTAATTAATAAAGAGATTCCATATCTAGCTAAAGAAACTGACCTTTCACGTCTTCCTAAAGGATTATTTTACAAATTACTTACAAAAATAGTGCTTTCATTGCTGTTAAAAACAATACAGTGCAACTATAAGCACTATGGTTTAAAAAAACAATATAAAAAATGTTACCTATGTCCAGTAGTTACCCAAACTTCACTTACGCTGTATTGTTTCGTAAGTGACAATATATAGAACACTATGTGCCCCATCTGCACATATATCACACAAACAGTGTAACGTATAAAACGTTCCAAAATTTTGTTACTGTATGTGAATGACTTTCATACTCCTGAGAAAATCCATTAAACTAAGTCAGTTTAACATCACACGAGTAGTTTTGTTTGTCTTAACCAGTTGGAACACTGCATTACATAAAAGTTAGTTTGTTGGGCAAATGCACAGATATTACATAATTGTAAACCGTACAAAATAATCAGCAGAACTAGTAAGAAACTAAGAAGTGTACAACTTAGTTTTCTGTTGGTTATGGAAAAGTTATTTACAAAGAGGCTCCTATCGCATTAATTAAATAAAAACTAATGTTTTGAATGATTAGGCATTTAGCATGCACTTTGCAGTCTAGTAATTTGTATTCAGCACTTACAAATACACTTGACTGCCTCTAACTGTTTCAGAGCAATCTCTCTCAATGCTAGAGATATCAGAGATCATGATGATGGAGGACAGGGAGACCGGAGAGGCTCACTTTGACCTGGAGACGGGAGAGATGAACATGTTCCCTGTTGCACACCACTGGCACATCCAAACCCTGGATGCTGAGACAGGCGAGTTCGAGCCAGAGATGTATAGATCACATTCAGACCACAAGAAGATCTTCCAGGTGCCGAGGAGCGCCCTCCGCTCCAGACGGCGCAGTAGATCACCAAGTCGGCCCCGCGTGACTGTGGTGTCCGCCACGCACAAGGAGGAGGAGATCGCTGTGGAGAAAGAGATGCTCTACAAGCGCGTGTACACCACCTGTCTCCCGATACTTGCCCTGCTGATGTTCTTGCCTGCGTGGGTGGCAAGCCTGTGCTTCCTCACCGAGTGGGTTCTGCACGTCATCGCCCACCACACCAACAGGATTGGCTGCTTCCGCCTCTACAATCCTCTCTGCTACTTCACTTCGAATGTATGTGCCATTTGCCAATCGAAGCGCGCCACCGAGAAGATCATACAGATTCAGGATAGGCGTAAGCTGCGCGCAATTAATAAGAAACTCGAATATCTAAACTATGTCAACACCATCATCAGTTGAATAAGGTGTTGCATCCTCCAGTGATAATATTGTTGCTGTTTGGTTACAGTGCAAAACATGTGAATGATGCAGAGTGTAGTTTAAATGTTGTACTAGCATTTTGGGCTACACACAATTAAGAATTCGTTAAGACTCCGTGTGTTTATCACCAAATGGAAGCAGGATTTTAAATTTTGGTATGTTTGTTGGAATCTTGATTGAAATTCATTTTGTTTGTCTTAAAGTTGGTCTAAAACAGGAACCTATTTGTAAGGTTTCTGCATTAGATGTTTTGCAGGTCGTGTTCCAAAATTTAGATTAACTACGAAGTTATACCTTCGCTGCATCTCATTACTTATAAAAAGACACTAGCTGAACTCATTTGGTTGGGGATTTCCAACCAGTTTTGGAGTGCTGTAGTGTCATTTACTAGTGTTTTATTGTAATTTACTTGTAACTTCTCTTCCACTTTAACTTGAAAGCTGCAGTCAAACACATCTGTTGAGGAGAGAGAGAGAGAGAGAGAAAAGTTAATTTGCCATCTTCGGTATTTACTGGTTTTCCACCAAATTTCTATTTTTAAGACTTTGGCCACTTGTTTCATTAACTTGAGTATTTCACTGGGTACACATTCTTTAAGTTGTCTCGTACTCTGAATTTTTTTTTCCTCTTTGGGTTAAAATTTTTTTATGGAACTTTACATGGATTCTTACACACGTTAAACTTAAGAACCTCGTACATTTTTGCACCAAAATAATATTTAAAAAATAAGTTTTTTTCTTGTGTTAGTTTCTTTTTGGTTGATGTCTTGTCTGGGCCATCTTAATAAGGCTGTAATATTGTATTCATAATTTATTTATGCACTTCAGTATTCTTTTTACTATTTCTCTACTGTTTTTCCATATGTTCTGGTATCATTCTTTAATTTTGTCACTTTTTTTACACATATTAAATTTTGTGCTTTCATATTCCTTTTTTATTTAAATACAGCCTCACAATCTTTACATTATAGTAAATGGTAAAATACATATGTATGTTTTTTTTCAGGAGATACACTTGTGAATAGTGCAATTAAAAATGTGAAATTTGCAGTTGCCATTTTACATTAGTACTCAGAAATTAATTCTAAAACAAGTTTTAAATGTTTAAATTTTGAGGCAACAGCATAATAAAAAGGAGTGGAAAAGTGCTGCTTGACCTGAGCAATATTGTGACTTCTCCCGTCGAAATTCAAAACCATAAAATGGTATGGCCATGCATGCTTTTGTGGTACTGTTTATTATGGGAGATGAAGTTCAAGTGACAAGCCTAGAATTCCTATTAAATTTTTTCCATGTAAGAAAAACACCAGAACTATGAAATTTAGAAAATATATGTGTTGCAAAATTATATATTTTAGACTTGACTGACTAAAACGTTCATTATTGAGGTCACTGTACATTTGGATGACCACCTCCTACCTGTTAGTGATATACTTAATAGACTGTTATTACATTTTTTTTAATGTTAAGTACTTTGAATTAGTTTTGATAAGAAATGAAACACTTTGCTTATCTTAGTTTCTTCAGTGTGTGATCATATCACGTGTGTGCACAAGATGAACTTGTAAATACAAGGTGGGAAAGGAAAAAAAAGTTTAATAGGAAATCCACACGTGCTCTTTACATAACACTAGCGAACCAGCCCGGCTTTGCCCTGTAATAATTTAGTTTTTACAGCGATACTTTGAAAGACAAAAATGGTTACTGTGGGTCATTCTTAAAAGATAAACATATGCTATCGCAGATTTTTCTGTAGACCTTTTTGAGAGCCACAATTCTGTAGTACATTAACTTGATGTACCTTATGGTTTAGTCGGCGCAAGCCATGTAAGCACCCTAAAAGTGGTTTTTTACGACTTGATTACAAACGGTTTTACATTTCTCTACTATCCTTACATTAAATATAAATTATACACCAAAACCTTCCTCAAGAAATTCTCTAAATGATGTTGAAAACCGCATCAAAATCGATCAAGTAGTTTAGAAGTACTAAGCGAATACACAGACGGACTCGGATAAGCGACTTTGTTTTATACTATTTAGAGATACGGCATCACATTAGGACAAAAGTAGATGTAATGCAACTGCTTGAATTTGTTATATTTGTAAAAATTATTACATTATAAGTATTGTTTAAAGCCTGGGATGAGTAGAAATGATGTATTGCAATTATCACAGTGTAAGTGGTGATGAGGTGGCGGTGTTGCATTTTTGTGTTTGCAAGATAAATAAAAAAATGTTTCAAATTAAAAAAAATTTCTTATTTTCCAGTTTGCATATTTAAGTGGTGTATAACTTTTGTTCCACTCAATAATTTTTTTAAATCGTCTACATGCATGCAGTGTAATATATTACACAACTCTTAAGTACTACAACTGGTTAAGATAATGTTTAAAAAAATTGTGCGCACCACATGGGCCAGTGAAGGTGGATGCATGGTAAGAATGCAGGATCTTGTACAGTGTCAACTGCCAACTCCAGGAAAAAAGGGTATAGATCTGCCCCTGGTCCTGATGCATGAATCCATGCTGGTTTTCTCTCTTGTGCCAGCTGTTGACATTTGCCACAGAAGGGCCTACACTCTAAAGAAGTTGTAACATTTCAGTAGAAAGAGAAAGCCGAAATTCTGTTTTCCTTTTATTTTGATTCGTTCTTTGCCAATAAATGAGACGCATATCATTTGTTTGTATTCTCACAACAAAATTAAATAAACTCCTTCAACTAATTAAACAATTATTAATATACTTCCATTATCGATGAAACACAATTTAAAAAACATTCCAACAGTTAAGTAATTACATCAACATATTATTAATTACATCATCACTCATACATGTATGTTCTCAGCGGTGGTGGCTATATTTGTTAAAGAAAACAGTTCAATCTAAACTTCAGCATCATACTTTTTATTTGCGCTCCGATCGACTGTCGTCTGACCACACCACATTTGTCCTATCAGCAATAGTTTATACCCTCTAATGATAAATGACTACTAACTATAACAGCAATACACACGAAATAGTTTCTAAGTCAACAAACTCATGACATGACCTAATTTACTCTGCACTTTGCTTAAGTAATATAATAAATTTAAATTGAAAATAATCTTAACTAATTGTCATCATAACCAAAGACGAATATAATACCTGGAAAACTGCAACAATACAAAGTGCCTGAAAGATTTTTTTANAATTGTCATCATAACCAAAGACGAATATAATACCTGGAAAACTGCAACAATACAAAGTGCCTGAAAGATTTTTTTTAACTACGCACACATGATTTTTTGAAAATGTGAAATTTTATGCAAAACAAAAAATTGTCTCATCTACAGTNTTTTTTTAACTACGCACACATGATTTTTTGAAAATGTGAAATTTTATGCAAAACAAAAAATTGTCTCATCTACAGTGTGCACATTTACAAACCTTTTATTTTTATAAATTTTACAGTAAAATTAAAAGAAATTTCAAGTTAAACTATACAGTCAAAAATTAACTGAGTTTGGAGTTACGACACTTCTTAACTGAGACTATTGTACAGATTCTAAACAATTATGCTATATATGTATATGGTATTTTAACACCACTGACAAATTCTTTATGTATTTGTGTTAACTAAGCACATGGTCAGAAAGTTTCAATAGTGCAACAAGGAAATTGTAAATAAATATTATTTACAATGCACTGAAAACAGCACTGCATGGGAATAAAAATAATAAATGGTTGCATTAGACCATTGTGGNAATATTATTTACAATGCACTGAAAACAGCACTGCATGGGAATAAAAATAATAAATGGTTGCATTAGACCATTGTGGAAATAAAGTTTACACAATGGAAACTGACAACAAATTTTCAAAAGCATAACTTTTAAACAAAGATGGCATTGTTCACACCGCAAGTTATAAGCAACAATGCTTCGTAGGCAGGTGGTCTGTATTAGCATTCAAAACCTGTACATTAAAGTTAAACGTTATTTATGTACTACAATTCCAGCCACCGCTATATTTCCATTCCTGTCTGCAGACTTCNGTACATTAAAGTTAAACGTTATTTATGTACTACAATTCCAGCCACCGCTATATTTCCATTCCTGTCTGCAGACTTCCTACCGTGCGGGTGTTGGGCTGCCCCCACAGCACCGCGCTCCAGTCGCCACCCCTGTGGCTGCTCCGCCAGCGAGATGTCGCGCACGCACAGGCAGGGTGGTTCTTTCTTGACTAGCCGCATCTAAAATACTTAAGTCTATATCTTAGTTACGCCGAGATACCTACCACAGGTTACCGCCCGTGTAACTCATCCAGGCTGTGCTAAGGAGTTGCACATCTGCTGGAATGTATGTGCCGGACTCTTAGCTCACTTGCAGTCTAAGGGATCACCCTTAAGGTGCCCCGGGCACTGGCTGGGTACGTGGTGCTTTATTTGCGAATAAACTCATTTGTTGTTCACCTCAGCCTTCATATTCCAGTGTCTTCCTTCACTCCTTTCCACTTGCCATCCCCACCAGGTCGAGGCATGGCCCAACCCATTAGCCTTTTAGGCCATTTGTCAACACACACAACCACTCTCTACCTCAGCTGGACACCTGGGGCCTAACTGGTAGTGCTGCTTCCAGTTGGTATCACTGGGATTGAGAGCAAGACTAGAGAATCTCCTCTCACCCGAGACTTACTTCGTTACTAGCTAGTAGTGCTGCTTCTTATGCTTTTCCCTCCCAGAGGGGTCAAACCAGGCTCCACAAAGTAAATGTTCCTTGCGTATGCTGGGGACCATTGGGTCTTGGAACAGGACACTCTCCGCTTCCCAAAGGCTTGGTTTCTAGATGGTGAAGCCCCCAGAGCAGAGACCACATCCCAGGCATTGGCACCAAAAGTCCGGGAGAGGCCTGTTCTGTCCTCCACCACACACGTAGGCCCTGTTTGCATCTGCTGATCATGCGTGGACCTACCTTAATCTGTCACATGCTGGGAGAAAGAAGGCAGAGAACAGAGTTGCTGTCTTTGGAGTAGGAACCCTGTGCCAAGAGGGTGTATACCAAGAGTAGAGAATAAGCTGTCTGCCAAAGGGTGAACATACAACCTGCTACTACATCTCAGGCCCCTGCCAACCACTCCAGCATCGCCCCCCCGATTACATGCAAGGTTGCTTCCCCCTAGCTCACCCAAGTACCACTCCTGCTGCTGCTGCTCATCACATCACATTCCCACCTGCCCCAGCTTGTCTCAATCATCCAGCACCTTCAACCAATGGATTCGCCCCATCAGGGCTTCTACTTGTCCGTTCAGTAAGCCTGCTCCTCTCAGGGGTGAGAGGAGGATTACTGAACTACCACCCAGACCTCTGCACATCCGTCAATGGAGCACACTGAGCTTCCTGGCTCTATAGAGAGGAAGAGATGCCACCAAGCGACTGGTGAAGTGTTAGTATTCTGAAGTACACGTGAAATTTCTTCTTTGCAATTTTTAAGGACCAGGAGAAAATTTTTCAAATGCAAGGCATCATCAAAAAATGGAAGGAAATATGTATTATGTAGGGAATACTGTAAACATGACTAATAAAAGTAGAAGCAAAATCAGGAAGTTGGGGTGTAATAAAGACTGTACCGTACTTAAAACCATTGCTAACTGAAAATAAATTGCACCTTTCTCTTATTTACCAATGCTAAAAAAGCAAAGTTTTGCAACCCTGGTGGTCAACACTTAAAAAGTCAGTTCCAAAAACAATCTCAACTTAACATCCACAGGCAAATTTTTAAGTCATCGGAAAACAAAACACAACAAACAAAGACTAATGATTCAAGCATGCCACTATTGCAAGATTTACGAAGGGTGCTGTTGGGCGTGAAAGACTGAAAGATAGGGTGTGTAACTCATGCTATTATTGGATCCTGTTGGTATGCGTGCGGGATTGGAGTTGAGAGATTTGGGCGGCTCTTCAACACCAGAATGCATGGGCGAGGGAAACGGGAGTTCCCTGAGAAAACTCGCCGATCAGTGGCATCATCCAGCACGATTCCCACTTGCGAAAATCCGGGTGTGACCCGGCCGGGAATTAAACATAGTTTGCCTAGGTGGAAGGTTAGCAGTTTAACCGCTCAGCCACCATGGCTCCTGCAGACTGGAATACAGAAATTTGAACAAGGGAGGGTATTGGAGGAGGCGTAGGAGCTGAGGAGACATACGTTTTTGATGTCATGTAACATGCAAGGTCTATAATACAAGGGGCAGGGACGAGAAGCACCCCAACCTCACACTAATCATAGTTTTCAACAGTTTTTTGTTTTGTTGCATACCAATTAATGAAAGCAATATTGCAACGACAATATTTTATCACTGGACTAGCCAAAATATTTTAATTGATTTACTTTGTAATTTATTTAATATTTTTCCCCCTGGGTTTTTAAAAATATTTTTAGGTTTTTTTTTTTTTACAGGGTTTCCAAGAATCACTTTGTAAATTTGCTATACTCATAATATCAGAGTGTGTAAAATTAGGGTTCTACAGTATTTTCAATGTTGACTGCAATATTTACTTTTACCAAATTCACTGAAAAACTAAGATTCATACAATATTCAGCAAACTCCATGGTTCAGTTTTCATAGCAGCTATAATGGCAAACATGAATCTTTCTTGTTAGCTGTGTCAAAGAGCATTAGTGGTTTGTTCCACTGATCTGTTAAACTACAGACACCCATTCTCATTTCTATGTGGAATTAATTATAAAAATAAACCATGTGTAACACAATCTAACTGATATTGACCCATAGGTTGATTTAACAAAAGTACATTATGATTACAGTTTTCCTGCATATTGTTTACATGAAGAGAAAGAAAAAACTTTCCTGTGAAAAATGTGAGCATGGTATGTACAAGCATTTGCAGTACATGTACACAACTAAAGCAATTTCACCTTAATGTATTTGTCTATGATGGAAAAAAGTGTCAAGTTCCAAATCCACGCTGTTCTGTATGCCAACATCTAGAGTTCTATTTTCTTAACATAATACGTTTGTGTCTCTAGTTAACTGTCAAAATTTTAAAACATTTGTGTGGTGTGCTACTAAACTCCATCATCCTGTATTTCTTTACTTGGAGAATATGGTTGTAAAATATTTGTGTGCGAGGTATTATCTTGACGTATAGTAAGGAATCATCCCAGCATTTGATTTTAGATAACCGTGTCGCGTGCCGGTTTAGGGATTATAGCATGACATTGGCTCACATCCATCACCCTCTCACACCCCCCCCCCACCTAGCGCACT
>NQII01001732.1:374323-439490 GCA_002778355.1 Clitarchus hookeri
AGGGCAGCGGCTGGCGTGTATAAAAACCCCTTTCCAAGAATAGGAGGGGGGTCAGTAATATCGGGTACGTCAGGCAGTCATATCGGGGCCGTTGTTAGTTCATCTTCACCGCCGAGAGACGTCAGTTCGAGCAGGGAGTAAGTCAGTACAACAGTTACTAAGGCCGNGTTGTTAGTTCATCTTCACCGCCGAGAGACGTCAGTTCGAGCAGGGAGTAAGTCAGTACAACAGTTACTAAGGCCGGGATATCGGAACCCGACCACGTCCATCAGCCGCATCATTAAGGAGTCAGTAATATCGGGTACGTCGGTCAGTCATATCGGGGCAGTCAGAGGCTGCGATACTCCGTGCCGGGAGAATCAGTTACGTCAGTAAAGTGAACCAGTCAGTAGAAGATCGCCAAGCAGAGAGTCAGGTCAGGGGTTCGGACCCCTGACCACGTCAGTACGTCAGCCGCAACTGTGGCCTTGCCAAGGCCTACCCATCGCCGGAGATCACCCACCACAGCTGACAACACCCGCAACAAGAGTTAAGTATGACAATCACCGTCACGAGAAGCCCACTCAACCACGAATTCGCCCAGTAAATCCGAGTAACCAAACTATCACAGTACCGCACCTCTCAAGTGTTGATGTTGTGTATTTGTGAATATATACGAGACAATATATTCGTACTTCAAAATACAACAGTAATAGTCTACCTCATTACCAAACCCGCAACCCCCACGCACCTTATAGTCGGTGCCTGGGGGACATTAACTCTGACCATATCAGCCGCCATGTCTTCCACAGTGGCGGTACACGAGTCCTCGTTAACCGTAAAAAGTGAAATCAGGATGGCCAGACTGCGAATTGAACCCTGCTCCTGCAGAATGTTGGTCCAGTGATTTGTGCCACCTTGCTAGGTATCAAGATATATTAATATTTACTAATGGATAAACCAAGTACATTCCACTCTAACTATGAAGGCATTATGTTGATAATTTGGCAAACGTAACACCCATGTTTACTTTTTTGCTTATTTATCCCTGTGCCATCAGCTGGCAGGTCAAGTAGTAACTGTATTGTTTACGTACGTGCTGTCATTAGCTGATCTGTTTGCACTGCACTGATCAATTAAATGGTGTTTGTAGATGAACTTCTGTCTCGAAACTAGCTGGGCTATAAAAGTAAAAGTAGGAAAGCATGCATAAAATAAATTATAATGTGCAAGTTTTAAAGGATAAAAGGTAAAAGCTTAAATTTATGCACAACTCAAAAAATGTGTGTGCACACAGGCTAAGAGAAACAATTTTATCATGCAGCAAGGCTTCAGACATCACTCTTGCAGTATTTCCTCAGTAGTTACCGGTCTTTTTGTAATATACTTTTTACACGGACCATTTTCGAAGGAAATTTGTA
This sequence comes from Clitarchus hookeri, assembly GCA_002778355.1. Lineage (NCBI taxonomy): Eukaryota > Metazoa > Arthropoda > Insecta > Phasmatodea > Phasmatidae > Clitarchus > Clitarchus hookeri. Next base: position 375,724 of record NQII01001732.1, read on the forward strand.
CGTGTTCACAGTTGTAAACTGTAGGTCGTGACACTGTGACACTTCCAGCACTGGAGGTCATTGATTGTAACATTTTCACTTTCAGCAGGCAAACAGGTTTCTAACACAAAACTATGGAGCTCTGTCTGCGTGCGTGCGTGTTTTTTTTGTGTCCGTTTGTTCGGACGAGTATAACTTCCAAAAAAAAATTGACCAATTTTCATTCTGTTTTTTTATAAACCTTCCTTTCGTTCCCACGAGTGTTTGTACACCTTTCTTTTTTATCTGTATTACCTGCAAAGGTACTAAAATCTGCAAAAAGCTCATATTTACCATGCTTTCGCATCAGGAAGCCCCTTTGTTGACAGCTGTCTGTTTGAACATTTCAGCTGTTTGAACCATCAAACTTATTCATACGCGCAGAAGATGGTGAAACTAAAAACATTGTATACAAACAAGTACTTCAATAATAAATTTTGAAAATACATATACTTCTTTTAATTAATTTCACAGAAATGAATAGAACCAAAATCTTTTATGCTACAGCAAGGTGTGGCCGGGTAACCTAGTTTATTATAGATGGTGAATTTAATCTAAAATTCGAGATGCTGACTGAGGTTCTTATCATGTGCAGTAGCATTTTGGATGTTGCGAAGTCTGGAGATACTGTATTAGGAATTAAGGGAAATTGCCAGACAGCGCACTTTCATTCATAACAATAAAGTATTCCATAATTAAAAGTGGTTTGTAGTGTCACCTCTTTACACAAGTGTGGTCTGGTTGCCACTTTAACATTCAGATAGCACCACTGTCACCAGCATCACTAACAAACTACTTTACTTTCCAACAACAGTTCCAAAATAATTTTTCTGCTTTCTTTTGGTTTTAAAATGTTGAATGCAATAATAACAGAATTACTTAAAAAATTTGTAAGCATTTGTTTAGTTTTATTAATATAATACAGTAACAAGACACTTTAAGCACTATGAGAAAAAAAGACACTTCCTGTCTAGTAACACAGTACTACGGAAAACATGGCGAGCCATGACAAGCCAGCAATCATAGGTCGAATAGCAATTATTAGCAAGTAGAATTGCTGCACATAGGAATACGTTACATTAAAAAATATACACAGATTGTGGAAAATATAAAATTCAGCATACTTATTTGTATCACATCTAAAATGATATGTTATTTGTTGCATGTACGCGCTCATGTGTGTCTTAGGAGTACACTTCCTAAGAGATTGCAGCATGGTCGGTGGTTGTAACCAACAAATATTGGTAAATGCATATTTTAAAAAAGTCAACTTTTTACCTCTTACTGATCCGAACGATTAGGGTTTAAAATTCATTGCATCAAATTAATGTAAAAGTATTTTTAAATTCCCAGCGGCATTCTTGCAGCCTCTTCAAATTAATATCAAGCATGTGCTTGATATTTAACACTAGTGGGAGCTACAGTGGTGTGGTGGTCAGACTACTTGCTTCCCACCAAGGCGAACTAGGGATTTCCGCAGTGGGAGATCATGCCGGATTATGCTGCTGGTCGGTGGGTTTTCTCTGGGATTTACTGTTTCCCCGCCCTTGCATTCCAGTGCTGCTCCATATTCACTCACCCTGTTTCATTCTCATCAGCTCTCAAGACCCCGATGTTAAGAGCTGGCCAAATCTCTCCACTCCATTTAACACTAATATTACAAATATCTAGGAGAACTGAAGCAAAACAAACACCGACACATTACTATTGCAGCACAAAATTTAGATTCTNATATTACAAATATCTAGGAGAACTGAAGCAAAACAAACACCGACACATTACTATTGCAGCACAAAATTTAGATTCGTACACAGATGGTTTGTGACCACGTAAAATAAAGTATATCAATCACTTGTCTATGAACTTTTTCCTATATGCCAATTTCCTTATGATTTTGTGTTCATGGACACAGCTTTAGTATACATTTTCACTTGTCCACACATTAGCTGATCAAGATTTTGTATATAGTGCATTGTTAGTTTCATTTCTGTCAAATTACCACACAATGTGAAAACATAGAATAGAGTATAATTCTGACCAAGAGTTCGCTTACAACATCTGTTACTGATTCTCTGAGTTTTGTGTCATTCCAGCCAAGCTGTACAATACATTAAATTGGAAACCACTTTCACAACGACTGTGCTTACATTAGTCTAAATTGCATCTAAAAACACTGAAAAAATGTTAAAAAGGCACTCAAAAGAGTTCAAACTCAGCATGTAACACATGTTCTGGAAAATGAAAATTGCACCCTTCAGGAGTACATATACGCATTTACATAATAAGAAATATTTCTATTTCCATCTCATTACAGTCAACAAAGTACAGTTTTCACCACACTGTAGTCAAATTTGCATCCCTTCTTGTCAAACACTCAGAAGTAAAAATAGATGCATTACCTAACTCAACAATAAAAATTTAAGAAGTTAAAATAACTACTGTGTAAGATGTCAGCAATTTGATATAAAATATTAAAGTGCCTTTTTTATTTTTACAAGAAAACACACTTTCTTGGGCAACATGTGCCTTCACATCACAATTTAAAAATACACAATATACAACTAACTACCTTCTTTGCTCCATACGTTATTCAAAATAATTCTCTCCTTAATTTCATACAGATATAGATTTTCTTGTATCTGCATCAAACTTTTTAATATTTCTCAAATATATTTTGTGGGGAGAAAATTATTTTAATAAGAACTGTGAAATAGTTAAAACCTTGTTACTGTTTATAATGTCATAGCAGTTTTATAAGTTTCAGTACCTAATTAAGTACAGAATAATGGTTCACGTGTATCTGGTATTTACGACAATTATGTAGTACTGACGGGAAGAGCATACTCATTTGAGGCGGAGGATCTCGCGGGTGGCTACCCGGTGCAGCTCCTTGAAGCTCTCGCTGAGGTGGGCCCGCCAGAACCTACAGCGACCCCACATGTGCGCAGGAAAGCAAGGGCTGGCGATGCCATGGAATATGCGGGCAATGGTTCGGCCTGTAAAGCTGGTCTCGCGGTAGCCGCACACAAGAGCACGCACATCCGCTGCCACCTGATCTTCATTTGACAGGTTGATCTGAAAGGCACACAGTTCTTTCAAGACCAATGTTCCACATTGATGCAAAAAGTTTTCTGTTTTTGAGGCCCTGATTCATAACATATGTTCTCAATGTTAGTAGATATCCTCCATTTTGGGTTTATTTGCAACTCTTCATAATTATTTTTTACTACATATAATACACAATGTTGCAAAGTAGACCTAAGATTTTAAAATTTGTATAGAGGTATTATGCTTCAATTTTACTTAACATGTTGGCTGCCATTTGTATTGTCAACACCTCACCTGTTAGCAGGAAACTGGTGCATGTCAAAATTGTAATGTATGGGGCATGTTCAAAAGTGAGTGCGAGTGCCAGACGTTATGGGATGCCATGCTGCACGCAGTTATTTCCAACAATCGCTCAGGGCTTGTGTTATTTATTTCTGTACAAAGTTGCAGCACAAATATGGCAACAAGTATTCATTTGTCACTATTGGTACAGTTATGTTTAATAAAGAAGTGAGATAGTACCTCTAACTAGACAGTTTGAAATGTAACTGCCAAAAAAAATCTAGCCATATTAAACACATTTTAAAATGGTAGGTCTTGTGTCCCACTCTATATTACTGGTACATATACGAGCAGAAGAAAGTCCACTGCTGACTAAGAGGTTAGACACTAGCTTTCCACTGCTGAGTTTTTCAGTTTGATTGCAGTTCCTGGCAAGTGGGAAATTTGAGTTGAGGAAAGAGTGGCAGAATTACGGCAAGTGAGGGTTTTCTCGGGGTACTCCTGTTATTTTCCAATCTTCATTCTGATGTTGCTCCACCCATTTCTCATCTTTCTTTCTGGGGGACCACAGTTGGCGTACTTGCTAGAATGCTCACCTACCATCAATGACAACTGGACTCTGTTTTTGGCGGGGTCACTCACTGATTTTTACATGTGGGAATCATACCGGGCAATGCCACTGGTCGGCAGGTTTTCTTGGCAACTTCCTATTTCCCCCACTCTTGCATTCCAGCGCTGCTTTGCTCTGCTCTGCTTCCGCCTCGCTTCACCCTCATATACTCTAACAACTCGTTAAGAGTAGATCAAACCTATCCACTCTATTCGTCTCTTTTTCTCTTCTTTAGGCTAACGGGTATGTTGAGACGTGTAAATAGTGTGTATTTTTGTATGAGTGTAATTGTGGGATTCAGAATGATTTTAAATTCACGGCGCTGGGGACGACAGTGGTGCCTTAAAATCAGCAGTTGGTTACCCTGGTTCTACCGTTAGCTGCCAACAAGAGTTGGCAGCTCTACTCTATTAGTTGTTCGTTGTTAATCATGGTGGTAAGTGGCGCTACCAGGTGTGCTTGCTGCATTTGGGCTGTTTATCACAATGTTTAATGTTTCTAAATACCNTGGTGGTAAGTGGCGCTACCAGGTGTGCTTGCTGCATTTGGGCTGTTTATCACAATGTTTAATGTTTCTAAATACATGGTGTGCCATTTTATAATTGCTATCTACATTTTTGGTTCCCAGGACCTGTGTGCCTGTATTTTAAGNTTATAATTGCTATCTACATTTTTGGTTCCCAGGACAGATTTGTGTGCCTGTATTTTAAGTGTTTTGATCAAACGTAAGTGTGTGCTTTGAGCACGTTGTGTCACGTGTCAAACCAAACTGTACCTTGTTTTTTATAAAAACTTAAATTGAAAATGCAACCAAGGCCGCAACATGTGGAAAACCAATTTTAATATGTATTAAGGTGAAAGTTTTCTACTTCAACAATTGTTATTTTACTGGTGTGTGATGTCGTATGACTTACAACGCATTCTGTATTTTGTTATAACATTTGCTGTTTCATTGTGATTTTGTTTATTCTATGTTCGTGTGAGACTTTGGACACCTCACTGCGTGTTTTTGTGTTATTGTGCGAGAGTTTTGTGTCGTATACACAGTGGTAAGACTTACATTCATAATGGCTGATCCTCAATCAGAGCTGGTCTGGATTTGTTTGGCTAAAGGACGTATCAAGCGTGCGTTTGATCTTGTGCAAGCTGTTGCACTGGATCCAAATAAGCAGAGACTTTTTCTCGCTACTGTACCCGACCTACCACAAGTTCGTGACAAATGTTAAGCAGATTTTGTTGCAGCTGAAACTGCCACAGGTGAAATAGAAAATTTTGACACTGAGAGATATGCTGCACACCTCGTATCGTTTGATGAGAAGTCTTGTGCTTCAANGGTGAAATAGAAAATTTTGACACTGAGAGATATGCTGCACACCTCGTATCGTTTGATGAGAAGTCTTGTGCTTCAAAATAATGGTGGCCATGGACTCCATTGATGAATCAAAGATACGGACTTCATCCGCTGATTCTCAGGTCAGAAAGTCTCGTGCAGCCCTTCCTAAAATTGTGTTGCCTAATTTTGATGGCAGTCCTCATGAGTGGTCGAATTTCTCAATTTCGTTTCTTACGCTTGTGGCTGATAATCTAGAGATGTCTGCAGTTGAAAAACTTGTGTATTTGAAAATTTGACTCACTGGCGAACTTTTGGGTATGACACAACTTTGCCCACATTCATTTGATGTAAATTTTGATGTAGCTTGGAAATTACTCTCTGGCTGAAACAAAAACTAGCACCTTATTGTACCTGTCCATGTGGAAACTCTGCTGCAAGCATCATCTGCTTCAGCTGATTCCCCAAAAACACTGCGTCAGTTATAGACAGTTATAAATGAAAATGTCTCTGTTCTTAAGGCACTGGTGTCCCAGTTGATCAGTGGGACTTAATCCTTCTTCCTACCCTTTGTAAACAGTTAGATACCTTTCACGGAAGGCCGCTGTTGTCCACGAGTTCAGTGAAATGTGCAGTTTGTGCCGGCGATAGGTGGCCATCCTGTTATGAAACATATGGACGAGGGCAAATGGGCAGCCCCAACTCATGAACCGAAGTCTCGATGACTAAGTAGTTGTCGCTACCAGGTACGCATGGTTACGCGTTTACAAGACTGGGGAGAGTTGTTGGCCTGGTGCAGGACTGTTTAGATTGTTTCCACGGAGAGCGCACATTGCGTCTAGGAGGAGCTCGAGCCTGCCTATGGCCGGGTTTTAATTGAATGTGACACGGTGATGTGCGGTAGTGAGATTGGAGTTTGCAGGAACAACTGGTCCAGGTGTGAGAGATGTACTGCTATCCCAGATAGTGGTGTTTTTTACCGCCTACCCTGCAGAGCCCTGGAACGTCCGAGGGTATGGAGGGGCTGATCTGGTCGTTGGGGGACGTGCACACTTAATGTAGAGTTTGGTTACCTGTAAGATCAAAGTAGGGATCTGAAAGCTAGTGGATTAGGTACAGATTATTNACACTTAATGTAGAGTTTGGTTACCTGTAAGATCAAAGTAGGGATCTGAAAGCTAGTGGATTAGGTACAGATTATTAGGTAAGGATCAATTTTATGCGGGCTCTCCCAGTACGACACTCAGGCTTAGATTTTAATTGTAACCTGTTGTTAATTAAGCTTAGTAAACCTGAATGTGGAATTAACCTTGAGTTACTCGTATATCAAAAGTTTTTTTAATCTGTTCTGGATAAATAGTCTGATGCAATAAACCTTGTAATTTTTAATGAGAAAATATCTGCCATGTTTAATGATTTCTACACCCCCCAAGTAGAAGTTATAGCGTTAATTACATTTTGAGTATTGAATGTAATCTTTGAATCTGTTTTCGAATCTTCCATGGGCACTCGCCCATACTGTCACAATATTTAGTATAAAAAATGTTNGTAATCTTTGAATCTGTTTTCGAATCTTCCATGGGCACTCGCCCATACTGTCACAATATTTAGTATAAAAAATGTTTTAATTATTAAAAAGCACAAAACAAATTGCAACATTTCTAACTATGATAATAGTCATTGGTCCCTGTAATTTGTGTTTGCACATGTAATTTACAACTTCTAGTAACATTTACTTTTTTCACAGTGACACTTACTGTTCTGTATTGTCTCTCTTTGCTTGCAACTTCGCTGCAGTTATTACCATACTGAGAGTAGCTATAGATTCTAAAGTATATAATCTACAGTTCAATTGCCTACATGTTTGGCAAATCATATTATACCAATTCTTTTATTTCAACACGGTACCAATGTTCACTAACCTCTAATAGATCACAGGTGCTTCTCTCCTGCTGGAAATATTTCCTTATCACTTCCTTCAGCTGCTCACTGCGATCTGTGTTGCACTTTTCAGCACAATCTTTATAACTTGAACATGAGACCCTGAAAAATGCACAACAATTTATGTCTTCCAAAAGCAGAGAATTGCACTATGCAGAGTTTGTGCAAAACTTACAACAGATGAACTACATTTGTCAACATGTTCGTATTTCAAGCATAATAGAACATAATGATATGAATATTACACCCATGAATTGGGCTGTCTAAAACTCTTTGTATTCTGAGGCTGAACCAGAGGGAAAAGATTCAATGTTACTGTACTATTCTATACACCAATTACATGAGCACATCAGTATATCCAAACCTATAACAGTCTACTGTATAAATATTTCATATAGTTGCAATCAATATTGAAGTTGCCACACAGGCAGATGAAAGAAAGTAAATGTTATGCAGGCACAGCGGGTTATCACTTGCCACCTAAAGAGGCTGATCCTACCAGCAAAACGCTGCGACCGCGCATCCACGTTGAAAATGTGTTTGTCTGACTTTGCACAGTGCAGCCAAATGACACTAGTGTGTCATGAAGATTCTCTACCTATATGTGCCATGAGCATAATCTGAGATCGAAAACCAAACTTACTGTTTTACATCTGTAACGTATAATATTTCATGGTGGTATTCACTATTACGGCTGTTCCAAGATATTTATTTCACTACAGTTTTTGTATCAAGTTATTATTACTTTATGTGACGTTACTATTGGCATACGTATATTAATTGCATTAATTCAATTTAATAATACGCTAATTTTGTATATTTATGGTATAAGTTAATGAGCATCTGTTGTTTCAAGTTTTAAATAATGCACTTTTGAATGCAGCTCTGAGTTAAGCCCTAAATTGGCCAGGTTAATTTAAATTCTCATTGTTTTAATGAATGTTTTACATATAGCTGGAAGATTATTCTTAGTTGACTCAGGTGCGAAAATGGTTTTAATGGCATCTGCAGTGTTCGTGGAACAAAAGAAGAGGGCCACAGATGATATTTAATTTAAACTTGGCAAATTGCAATATGTATTTCGGCCTACAGATCACATGGTACCCATGACTGGTACCTACCTCAAGACTCCGAACTGGTTCAATGTTTTCTGGCTACAGACCTGATGTTTCTACATAGGTATAATGTTTATTTTATGTTGCCAAGAGAGAATTCCTGCTAGTTTCGACCTGATTTTGTTAACTATCAAACATTTTATAATTATTCTCTGGTGATCTCTAACAAGCTATTAATACTTTTTTTACATCATTTCCCTATACATCTCTCAGAAACTGAGCTAACCAAATTTTCTTTATTATTTCATCTTAATTAAAGTGTGAGAGAAAACTGTTTTGAAGACAATATAAAGTAAAATTAATTACTACGGAGCCAGTCTGCCATACGCTTTGAATTTAATTCAGATTGTTAATTAATTTTAAAGCTGCACATTTTGTCATAATTCTAAACCTGATAAAATATTTAAAAAAAANTAATTCAGATTGTTAATTTATTTTAAAGCTGCACATTTTGTCATAATTCTAAACCTGATAAAATATTTAAAAAAAACTGCTGTTCATAATTTTGGTCATCGCAGTAAATGTTGCTCCACGAGATGTGTAGTGTTATTTTTTTTTGGTAGTTTTGGCTGTAGTTTGAAACATATGACAAGGATATCTTTTTTTAGTGTTTTCTTGTTGTGAGTATTATTTACATGCATGTTTGTTGTAAGGTCTGGGTCATACACGTACATCAAAGTGCAACATAATCATGGGGNGGATATCTTTTTTTAGTGTTTTCTTGTTGTGAGTATTATTTACATGCATGTTTGTTGTAAGGTCTGGGTCATACACTACATCAAAGTGCAGCATAATCGTGGGGCATAAAAAATTAGTAGCGAAATACGTCAAAAATTTTTAAGTGACGCCCAACATGGAGNAAAGTGCAACATAATCATGGGGCATCAAAAGTTCTACGTGTCATTAACGACAAGGCAGAATTAAAAAAAAAACTCAAATCTCTACATACAAGCAAATGTAGTATGAGGTGTAACTCACTTAGTGAGCGCTGAGAACACTTCCTCGAGCTGGACCAGAGCCGTTGTCTCTTGCTCGTTGACCCGAGCATGCAGCACGTCCAGCACCTCGTCCAGCTCGTGTGGGGGCAGATCTCCGGGGGCCAACACCCGGAATCCCAGGCAGGAGAACTCCACCACCACGCCTGTCCGACGCCACTTCTCATTCACTGCACACACACAAGCCACCTTCCTTAGGGCTAGTACTCACTAGCATTCAACTGCCCATGGGCAGGTGTATGGTATGGGCAGATGTATGCAGGCTCATTAAGGCATGTAGTTGTCTGTCACAGACAAATGCCCAATGTCAACGCTTCAATCTTGCTTCTTGTGTTTAGACAAAATTGGTTTTTCAGAGACTAAATTTTTCCTCCCATCTCTGTTGGACTCACTATACACCTTCACCAGTTGCGTAATAATATACCGTATGTTTTATTTAGAGGTGGGTGTGAAAGGAAATTTAGTATCAAGAAAAATGAGGGTAGGAAAATTAAATTTCCAGCGAGAATTCTGGAAAAATATTTTAGGTAGGTTACAGAAGGTTGCGGGTTGCTAGGCCTCGTGAATATAACATTCTATAAAGATTTATTTCATGAAACAAAAAAGGAACAAGAGAATAAAGACTATACACCAAATACACAAAAATTAAATACGGCTACAGCTACAAATATTGTATTATTTTATATTCTTATACCTTTAGCTACTGCACTACTAATTAATCCTCTGAGTTTATAGCATTTCTTTCAAACTGCCAGGTTCAATTTTCAATATGAAAGTCACTTAAAACACATTCAAAACAATAAAAAATAGCACTTACGACATGCCCGAAACAATAATATCACTTGAAATGTGTTCAAAACATTGCCTCTATGTTTTCAATTGGCTACTATTTTCTTTATAATTTTATGACGTCTGCTAAGGATCTTTGTCATAGTAAAATGTAAGTACACTCATAGTACAACTTTACTTGAATTAACTTTCAGTGGAATTTTTAACGTCTATGAACACAAGAAGCTTCAAATCACATAGTGCAATCACAGGCTAGTCGCATCTGTATGCCAACAAGGCTTTTTTCTCTATCATTAACGGAACAAAAAGCGGCTAAGTAAATTAATTATATTTTTTCCCCACACAAAATTTGCATTGTTTGAAGTCTGACAATGTCTCAGCCACAAAATATTCATCATGCACTACAGTGCATTTTTTGTGTGTGTTGTTATATAGGTAATATATGTTGAAACTTAAGTCCTACGTTAACCAGCAATTGATGCCTGCGCTACAGTGAATAGTTTTACAACGTATAGATGTCATCAGAAGCATCATGAGGGGGTGGAAGCTACGGCTGTTTTCATGGAGTCTAGGTCTTAGGAAATCCTTAAAAACCCAAAAAAATAATAGTAATAATTTGAAGGGAAAAAGAATCATCACTCAAACTGTTACTTCCAATATATTCTTTTGAAATATAAACCTTACAATTTGTTCAATTTCTTATGGAAGTGTCATGCTCTTGCAAAAGATGAACTTCAAAGCAAGGTGGAAAATTTGTCATACCTGTACCAGACAGATGATGTGAAAGAAGAAATGGATAATTTCAAAAATATCCAGCCAGTAAACTGTGGTGGTGATTTAAAACCCTTAGAAATGTTGAATGCCGATACCAGCAATAACATTTCTACAGTCCCCCCCCCTCNCCCCCCCCAACATCTGCATTGGGCTATGTGTATTTTTCCCTTTCCAGTGACAGTTGCGAAGCATTAAATATCATTCAGCTTGTTGGTGAGAGTGAAAAATGTCCAACAGTCAACTACAATACAAGGAAGACTGACAGACCTGGGTGTGTTAGATCTCGAAAACTCTCTTTCTCAGGGGGCCACGATGGCTGAGCGGTTGGCCTGCTCACCTTCCACTAAGGTGAACCAGGTTCAATCACCAGCTGGGTCATTCCCGGATTTTCACATGAGAGAATCGTGCCGGACGATGACGCTGGTTGACGGGTTTTCTCTGGGATCTCCCGTTTCCCCGCCCCTTAATTCTGGCGCTGGTCCATACTCACCTCAATCACCCTCATCAACTCTCAAGACCTTGCTGTTAAGAGCCGCACAAATCTCTTCACTCACTCACTCACTCATTCTTGCTCAGAAGTTGGGCTTCAGTGAAATTACTGATTGTTTTTCAAGGCAAAGAAAGCTCCTTTGTCAATTAACCAATTTTAAGTAGTAAAAATGGTTTGCAAATAAAAATCAATTTTGTTTCGGTTCTAAACTAACAGCTGAATGAGTTCTAGTAATATTACATTCTTTTAAAGCCATTTGTTAATTACGCCAACCAACTATTAATACACAAATTTATGTGTCTAAAAGTAGTTGGAGTATTCCTTCCCTAATAATGAACTATTTGTGATTAATTTATTCCAGTTTAAAGCATGTATTTGAAGTGAAAATTATGTTAAAAGTGTTTAATGAAAAGTCAACCATAGCTCTCGATGGCCCTAGACATAGTATGCATAGAAGACACATCCAGTGCGTAGAGTTCACAGTAAATCCATAATACAGCCAGTTTGCGACCAGTTTCAATCATTTTTCCCCAACAAATACATGGTGCAATGTGTTTCATGTCGACCAATTTTGAATTTCTATGCAGCTAGCTTAGTGAGAGCACATATAAACAGTGGTTACTGCTGGAATTAATAGTCTCAAAGCTACACCACATTTCAATGGCAATAAATCACTGCTGTAGATACTCACTTCAGTGAAAAAGTTACTGATAGTGTTTATTTCTTAAGCTTACAAATATGTTTGACAAAAATTTATGCTTTTCTCTTATCACAGATTATCACTACTCGAACAGATATGAAACATTCCATTAGTGTTACCAACTTTTTTAGATTTGCCATAAGGGTTACTTCCAACAACTCGAAACATGTCATCTGACCCCACATAAATGTTAAGAAAAATAGTTATTAAAAATGAGAGTTTCAAATAGTCTGCATTTTATGCAAAAGTCGGTACAATGAACCCTCAATATCTTGCACGCTGTTATCCCAGACTTCAGATTACTCGGACAGCAGGGGAAAAAAAAATTTCTCATAAATGTAGCAGAAAAACATTTTTTTATTTAGCAAACCATAAAGGCTCAAGAAAATTAACTGAATGTAATTTCCTAAATTTGAAACGCTTATTCAGCACAGTATTTACTACATATGTGTATACATATTTTCAAGAGCAAATTATATATGGAACGCAGCGGGAGAAGTCTTTGTTAAAACGAAGTGTGCAGCCGGCTGAGATGTGACAACGTAGTCTGCCGCGGTCTAGCCCTTGCAAGGACGCGGTACACAAGTCACTGTAAACATGTCATGCTGTACTGCACAGCAAGACAGTTCCTTGTTAAGGAACCGCAATGTGACCTAATAGAAAGTGTGTGACTGAGTGTTTCTGACACATTACAATTAATTCAGAAGCATGAATCTGTCATTTCTGTGTTGAATACGTAACTGGAATGTGCAATCGCAGAACAATTAGAAAACAAAGACAAGTTACAACAAAGTCCTGATTTCATAAAGCATCATGATTTGTAGGAATAACTTTCTAAAATCTAGAGGGACTGAATGTGACCCTAATATCACAAAAATCATGGTAAAAGTATGGTATTCCACATGAAGTCAACGTTCTTAGTCTATGGTGCAAAAGTGAGTTTTTTTTAATTCAAATATTTATTTTATTCAATAGGCAGATGTTTTTTGAATTAAACTGTACTCCAGAAAGGTATACACACCTTCTCTTGCAACCAAAAAAATTTTAACATTTAACACCTTATAAATTTTTAGCGACCACTAAGTCAATTTTTAATTGATTATCGTGGAAAAACAGAAGATTCTATTATAAATATGAAAATATATTTTAGTATGCCAATGTCTTTAGAAGAAAATGATAACACAGACAGATGTGTGTCACCACTCATTGATGTCCAAAAAGAAGTTGTCGAGCGGCTTGAGCTCGTTTCCGCAGGGATAGACTGCAGAGGGCAGTTGGCACTGGAGTGCAGTTCAATTGGCTATGTTCGGAGGCAGGAGCTGCGCTCTTAGCTCTTCACTTTGCACCACTCCTTTAGGTGAAATGCGTATGGGTAAGTACAACGGTCTACCACCTAGGTAAGAGCAGGCGACAAATTCCCTAGCTATGTGTATAGCCCGTCGGGGCTAGTCCACCCAGACTCAGCCCTATGGCTCCAACCGGCAAATATAACAATGCGGTGGATAGAGTGAGTTGGCTGATCTGGGTGTCTAGCCACTTCGTGGATTGTGTTACTAGTGCTTGGGGCTCTACTGTACGACTAGACACTCACCTTTCTGCCACTCAATGTTCTTGAGGCGAGCTTTCACCAAGCCACTGTCCCAGCCGATGACTGCTGCAATATCAACGACAGGAAACTCAATGCTGTTGCTCTTCTCATGGGATATTCCTCGTCGCTGATCAAGCGCTATTGCCATGGCTAAGGGCGCACACTACAAACAATTTGAGCTGAGTCACAAATGGGCTTTTTAGATTTTACTTTAGTTTTAACAGTTTTTACCAACATAGTAGAAAAATTTACTAAATATGATATGAAACTATTAACTTCACGTAACACAATCAATTATTCTACAATCTGGATCAATCTTTCTTTCACTCTTTGAAAATAGATGGAAACAGACCACTAGGCTACGAATAAGCAATAAACCTGAAAGTAAAGCAGACAAAAGAAGAAGAATCACTGGTTTGTATCAGCAGCAAAAACATATGCAGTAGTAATATACATTTTGACTAGTAAATTGTTGCACAAAAATGCACTTTTGAAGTATATATGTTGTGTCTGTCTGTATGTAGCAACATATCACTATTACTAGCCTTATTCATTATTATTTTCAACTCAATTATCACTTCTTTAAAATACTTTTCTATATAATTTTAGGGCACTGCATTTTACTAACAGAACAGTGTAGTACATCAAATTTGGGACAATTTTTAATACTACAATTATGACTCAGTTTCCTGTTGGCAGTCATATTTCAATTTAACACACATTTATAAATGAGTAACTGAAGTTCATACACAATGTTTGTTTACAAAATTGTTAGTAATAGGTATTTGTTTTCTATTATATCACCACTGGCCCGACATTCTTATTTAAAAACTTAACAGAGAAACAGTAATTTAAATTGCGGTTCAGCTGCCTAACACGACGTAACATTTTCTTTTTGTTAGTGAAGTTACACATTGGCCCTATATTAACAACATTTTTTATTTCAGATAGGAGCTGTGGCATACAAATTTAACGATGGTGCCTTTGGCCTCCAAAGGATATGGCAATTCCTATACACATTTGTAGCTGAAATTACTGCATATCTGTAAGCACAGAGCTGAAATGAACTTAGCGCCAGTCCTTGTGTGGAACTGCACCCATGTGTAGTTATCTGCAGTTGTTGGATCCCCCAAAATTACTGACACATCACTGGAATGCATTTTGAACGACCTGAAGTCTTCGACAGTGTCCACGGGAAGGACGTACACTCCCAACATTCAGTTCTGACCACGTACTTTCCCCCCTCAGCTACTANTTCGACAGTGTCCACGGGAAGGACGTACACTCCCAACATTCAGTTCTGACCACGTACTTTCCCCCCTCAGCTACTGGAACCCTTCCGACTTGTCGAAGTGGAGCTTCACTTACTGCCACTCTTCCCATCACCTTAGCCTGTCACCAGAGGCTCCCCACTCATGTCATTGTGACAGAGGAACAGCGTAACTCCATTACCTTGAGATAATGTTGAAGTACTTCCGAAATCACAGCAACCCATTAAAGTTTCATACATGGATTCTACACACTGCGAAAACAAGAAGTCTCATTTATCGTTGAGTTTCCTTTGGAAGTTACCCGGGAACTAGTCCACTTGGTTTATGGTTAATTGAGTACTTTTGAGAGACCTGCTTAGTTTCTTATTTCTACCCAATGTGTTTCCTTCTATGGCTACATGTAAAAATGAATACTGCCATGGACCCAATGACAAGTATTTATGTGTTAACCAAGTGACACTGTGACTTCATTAGAAAGATAAAGAATGTCAAAATATACAGAGACAGAAAGAAACAAGTTTAAGTTACAACTTAATTTGCTACAATTTTTACTGTGAGTGTGCCAACTGATATTTGTGTTAAATACGTACATACCATTATGAACAATTTTTTTTTCTCTTCAAAAATCAATTAAAAAATTAACTGAGAATCAGCTACAGCCATGAGTGTTACGCAGTGTTTACATTAATGTCCGACCATACCTAAATTANAAAAATTAACTGAGAATCAGCTACAGCCATGAGTGTTACGCAGTGTTTACATTAATGTCCGACCATACCTAAATTACAGAAATTAAAATATGGCATGATGATGAGTCTTTACCAAGCTTGGAAGTTCCATGAAAACATATCAATTTACTGTACCACATCTTAATGAAGCACAAAAATGTGTACACTCAGATGACGCAAAAACACAACACATTAAGAATAGCTTCTCAATCTCAGTGTGACAGTCCCATACCTTCCAAGTACACCTGGCTGTGGTGAAATAACCAAATACCATTTTGTTTGTAGGAACAGCTGGCATGACTCAAACACGAGTGTAATCACAGCTGTTCTGTATACTTGTGCCGTGACCTCATCTTGGGCTTTTACAAACCAGTTTTTGAGCATACATAGTTCTATATTAATGTAAACATCANTGTCGGCTGCATTTGACAGTTACCTCTAAAGAGGGTGGGGGTGTTTGGAGCAAGAGGATGAAAATGCAGATGTCGCATAAGGGGATAGTTGTTGGGAGCGGAGGGGAGGGGATTAAAAAGAGACACAACAAAGTGTGAGGGTGTAGAAGGGAGCTTGGAGTGGGATTGGTGATTCTGGGACAAAGGGATCATGGAGGGGTGTGGGCCAATGGAGTGTGTCACGGAGGAAGGAGGGAGCAGAGCGGTTGGGCATGTCCAGGGGGTGGAAGGAGGAAAAGTGAAGAAGGGAGCAGAGGGTGTGGTAGGAGGAAGAGTGCTGGGGAAGGGAGCAAGGAGAAGTAGAAGGGAGCAGCCAGTGGCACAGTGGACTAGACAGGACTAGACACAACTGCCACCGCCATAACCTTGTTAGAGGTCAGACCCAGCTAACCAATAAGGAGTGCACTTTACACAAAAATGGCACGTTTTTATAAACTGGCACTGCTTTATTATAATTGTACTAGGGCTACAGCGGTACTAATAAATTACACTGTCTNGCACGTTTTTATAAACTGGCACTGCTTTATTATAATTGTACTAGGGCTACAGCGGTACTAATAAATTACACTGTCCATTTTATCAGCTTGTTTTATATATATATTTGGTTGAAACTGTGTGTAATATTGCCTGTCCCAATTCTAAGAGGAGACATAATTTTGGAGGATTTAAATTGATAAAAAAAGGTTGGGTTACAATGCGGTAACTACGGTAAGTGGAGGCTCTTGCTTAGAAGAGCAAGCCAATCTACCCAAGGGACATACCCGTTATTTCCAGATGGCCTGAAAAGTGGTTGCAACAAAACAAGGCATGGGTGAAGGTAATACAGAATGCAAAGGTGGAGTAAATTGAAGTACAGCGAGAAAAACAAACAAAAATGTTAGTCACATTTTCCACGTTCAAAATATTTCTACTTGGATTGACCAGGAATTGAACCAGGATCACTAGTGGGAGTTCCGCGGGTTAATTGTACAGCCCACAAGGCTCCTAGATGCTGAAACAACCATGGGAGATTAAATGTTCTTATAAAACCAATGTCCCAGCGAGAGTGAGAGCTGACCTTGCTGTCGAGGAAGAGATGGCAGTGGGCAGGTAGACCGTCCCTGCCTGCTCGGCCCACCTCCTGAACATAGCTCTCAAAGTTGTGTGTCATGTTGTAGTGGATTACACCCCGGATGTCCGCCTTGTTGATCCCCATGCCAAATGCAACTGTCGCCACTACGATCCTCAAATTACCTGCAACATGTCAGCTTTGCCATTAAAAGTCAATCAGTGGGAAAACACTTGTTGTTGAACTTAACATCTAACTGCATGGTCAGCTTGATGATAAAAATTGAAAGATAGAAAGGAAAGGTTGCAGTGGTAAAATGATAATTTATATGNATAGAAAGGAAAGGTTGCAGTGGTAAAATTATAATTTATATGACTCAAATCACACTGCTCTTGAACTGCAAATATACTGTCAGGTTTACAATACTGACATGTACTACAATTCAATAATAATAAATATTATATATATTTAACAAAATATAAAACTAGGTCTTATTCCAATCTACTTGCACACAATCCAGGAGCATAATTTTTCCACCTAAGAAATGTGAGTTCAATTAGTCAATATTTTAGCTTGACATATTTGTTTAATTACAAAACAAATCACTCAATAAAAGTTTAAAAAAATTAACAATGTTCTTTACAATCATGAAAATGCAATGGGGTGAACCAAGTTATGTGCCTTCCTTAAATTTTAATAATGTGCTTCAATTACAGTAGTATGTACAGCATTAAAAACTTCACAAAGAATTTTTTTTAATATTTTTTTTCAAACACAGAATTCTCAACTTTAAATTCAATGTCAAGTAAATGCTCAATGAAAATGTATTAGATTTTATTCGTTGGCATCAATAGTGAGACATGTTGTATATTTATTGAAGTAGAGCAAACTCCTGATTATTCGGTTGTGGATTATTCACTTTTCTGGTTATTGGTGCATTACTTACGGTCAGAATGAAAACTTAAGAAGTCATGATTTCACACAACCAAAATTTGTGCTGCTGTGTTTTTATCTGATGTTCTTCACTTCTATTTAGCAGATATTATGTTTGTTTAAACCAACAGCCTAAAGTTGAAATTAAAAGCAATTATTCAAGTAAATTTATGATAAAATATTCACTCTAAATTAAAAACTTCAGTTCTCGAAACTGAATAAAATTTAATTTTTATTTATTTTAATGGTTTTGTTCAGTATTCCTTCATCAGCTGAACCATGCTCAATCCCACGGTTAAAATTGCCACAACTAATTTATTTGCAACAATTTTTGCCAACTATTACTTGTTAAGTTGTTTTCAAACCATAACTAACCGATACTAACTAAACCCACAACCAACAGTTTCAGACAATAATCACACCCGTTAAAATATCACCACATCGTTAACCTCCTACCAAATTTAGTTTGCAACAACAAGATCATAGATGGTTCAATACAGTATCGGACATGAATAAAGGGATAAACGTGTCAGAGATTGTGTGATTCGTTCTCATTGTCACCAACCTACGAGTGCAATAGACACATAAGAAAAATAAAAAAATCAACATAAAACGAAAAACTGCTGCGGGATTTAAACAATACTATAGTTACATCTATNTATATATATTTGGTTGAAACTGTGTGTAATATTGCCTGTCCCAATTCTAAGAGGAGACATAATTTTGGAGGATTTAAATTGATAAAAAAAGGTTGGGTTACAATGCGGTAACTACGGTAAGTGGAGGCTCTTGCTTAGAAGAGCAAGCCAATCTACCCAAGGGACATACCCGTTATTTCCAGATGGCCTGAAAAGTGGTTGCAACAAAACAAGGCATGGGTGAAGGTAATACAGAATGCAAAGGTGGAGTAAATTGAAGTACAGCGAGAAAAACAAACAAAAATGTTAGTCACATTTTCCACGTTCAAAATATTTCTACTTGGATTGACCAGGAATTGAACCAGGATCACTAGTGGGAGTTCCGCGGGTTAATTGTACAGCCCACAAGGCTCCTAGATGCTGAAACAACCATGGGAGATTAAATGTTCTTATAAAACCAATGTCCCAGCGAGAGTGAGAGCTGACCTTGCTGTCGAGGAAGAGATGGCAGTGGGCAGGTAGACCGTCCCTGCCTGCTCGGCCCACCTCCTGAACATAGCTCTCAAAGTTGTGTGTCATGTTGTAGTGGATTACACCCCGGATGTCCGCCTTGTTGATCCCCATGCCAAATGCAACTGTCGCCACTACGATCCTCAAATTACCTGCAACATGTCAGCTTTGCCATTAAAAGTCAATCAGTGGGAAAACACTTGTTGCNCCACTACGATCCTCAAATTACCTGCAACATGTCAGCTTTGCCATTAAAAGTCAATCAGTGGGAAAACACTTGTTGCTGAACTTAACATCTAACTGCATGGTCAGCTTGATGATAAAAATTGAAAGATAGAAAGGAAAGGTTGCAGTGGTAAAATTATAATTTATACGNTTGCTGAACTTAACATCTAACTGCATGGTCAGCTTGATGATAAAAATTGAAAGATAGAAAGGAAAGGTTGCAGTGGTAAAATTATAATTTATACGACTCAAATCACACTGCTCTTGAACTGCAAATATACTGTCAGGTTTACAATACTGACATGTACTACAATTCAATAATAATAAATATTCTATATATTTAACAAAATATAAAACTAGGTCTTATTCCAATCTACTTGCACACAATCCAGGAGCATAATTTTTCCACCTAAGAAATGTGAGTTCAATTAGTCAATAATGGTCAACATTTTAGCTTGACATATTTGTTTAATTACAAAACAAATAACTCAATAAAAGTTTAAAAAAATTAACAATGTTCTTTACAATCACGAAACAAAGAATTTTTTTTAATATTTTTTTTCAAACACAAAATTCTCAACTTTAAATTCAATGTCAAGTAAATGCTCCAATGAAAATGTATTAGATTTTATTCTTTGGCATCAATAGTGAGACATGTTGTATATTTATTGAAGTAGAGCAAACTCCTGATTATTCGGTTGTGGATTATTCACTTTTCTGGTTATTGGTGCATTACTTACGGTCAGAATGAAAACTTAAGAAGTCATGATTTCACACAACCAAAATTTGTGCTGCTGTGTTTTTATCTGATGTTCTTCACTTCTATTTAGCAGATATTATGTTTGTTTAAACCAACAGCCTAAAGTTGAAATTAAAAGCAATTATTCAAGTAAATTTATGATAAAATATTCACTCTAAATTAAAAACTTCAGTTCTCGAAACTGAATAAAATTTAATTTTTATTTATTTTAATGGTTTTGTTCAGTATTCCTTCATCAGCTGAACCATGCTCAATCCCACGGTTAAAATTGCCACAACTAATTTATTTGCAACAATTTTTGCCAACTATTACTTGTTAAGTTGTTTTCAAACCATAACTAACCGATACTAACCAAACCCACAACCAACAGTTTCAGACAATAATCACACCCGTTAAAATACCGCCACATCGTTAACCTCCTACCAAATTTAGTTTGCAACAACAAGATCATAGATGGTTCAATACAGTATCGGACATGAATAAAGGGATAAACGTGTCAGAGATTGTGTGATTCGTTCTCATTGTCACCAACCTACAAGTGCGATAGAGACATAAGAAAAATAAAAAAATCAACATAAAACGAAAAACTGCTGCGGGATTTAAACAATACTATAGTTACATCTATNACATAAGAAAAATAAAAAAATCAACATAAAACGAAAAACTGCTGCGGGATTTAAACAATACTATAGTTACATCTATTCAGGTTGGGAAGATCAATGTTAAAAGTTTGACAACCAGAACTTTTCACCACTAGGTAAGCATTAGTGTCATGTGTACCAGATTTTCTCTATTTCCTACGTTAAAAAACAGGATAATTGCAATAATTATAAATCAAATGTAAAATAACTTCATAAGTAAAATTTTTCTCTTTTACAATTCACATAGATTAAAATTTTAATTAAAAGTTACCTTTTGAAACACTGTGCACCTCGCGGCTGAAATTTTCCCTATGCCAAACTCTTCCTTACAAAATTTTGTTTTGTTCCTAACCTGAGTAGAAGTAACCTTAACAATACTATTGATAGCACCAGTTGTTGATTATTTGTATCAATCTGCATATTGTTAAAGAAGATTGATGCACGCAATCTTTGGTGAACGTACCATCTGTTTTAAATGGACATTACGGGAAAACCAAGATCGGCGATCGTTGACTGTGGTTGGCAACTTGTTTATTATACATATGGGAACTTTGACGGTACCAAAATAAATAAATGAGAAAAAGGGTAAACCGTAAATAGCGGGGACGAATAATCGAAAATCCATTGTAACTTAACATATTTTAGATAAAATGTGGTTGCTTATTTTCTTTTAGCCTGCTATATTGCTTATGTTCCTCACTTAAAATATATTTTTCCAGATAGTACAGTGTAATTTTGATAAGTTAACTGACAGGCATGTGTTGCAAATCACCTAGTTCAAGGTTAGGAAAAAATTAAAAATAAATATATGGGTTATTTGGATCTTTGGCCATAATTTGATTATTCAGGCATTCAGCTACCCCAATTAACATGAATAATAGGGTATTTACTGTACCAAATTACATTTCCAAGTAATGCAAGAGGAAATTACTTTTTACACAGCACAAAAGTGAAAAATATAAGTAATATTTTCAAGCAGCTAGACAGAAGACATCTTGAAATTGATACTACCTGGAAGATTGAAATTACATGTCTCCAGTATTTCCAGTAGATGTTAGTAGTTTGCAACAGTGACTAACCAAACTATCAGAACATAAGCCAAATTTTGTTGCTAGGCAACGCCACAGCAGCACCGATACTCACATCAAGTACCAACTGTGCAGTCAAAAAATTAATCATCTTAGAGCAGTGGTACTCTATAGACATTTTTTTTGGGGGCCATATTAAGAAAAACTAAGACGGCCGCGGGCCGCACTTAACACTTGACATGATAATATTTCTGAACTAAAATCCNGCCATATTAAGAAAAACTAAGACGGCCGCGGGCCGCACTTAACACTTGACATGATAATATTTCTGAACTAAAATCAGGTAGGTAATTCGATGACATTTAAAATTCAGTGTGTCGTGTATCGTCTTGCAAGTCGTTTGTTTATTTGTTCGATACTGTGATGGCGGGCGGAGGTAGTACATCAAAAATATTGTCTAGTTTCANTGCAAGTCGTTTGTTTATTTGTTCGATACTGTGATGGCGGGCGGAGGTAGTACATCAAAAATATTGTCTAGTTTCATCAGTGACTAACTTTTAATAAATTTGTATTATGTATTGCTTTTTTATTTTGTAACAGACACCCTAAAAATAAGAATTTGGTAATTTGTATCTACTGAAGCTGGCGAGTGAGGGCCACAAAGAATGGGCCCGCGGGCCTCAGTTTGAGCACCCTTGCCTTAGAGCATAGAAATTTTACTATTAAAGATCTATTTTCTATATTGTAATTTAATGCACCAATTACTTAGTTATTTTAAATAGCATTTGCTTCACTCATAATTATGTCTTAAATGTACTGAAGTACACCTGTGACTCCTTCAATATACCTAGAATGTTGTTAAAAACAATGTTCATACAGTATTTGTAATATTATAACTGTTTCATATGTTTCTGAGATATGCTCACAATTTTGGATTAAAATCCTAATACAAACTAATTTGCATAAAAGTATTAACAATAAAATATAATTTTTTTAAATATATATATGTATACATATTGCAATTATGCTATACTAAAACTGCCATAAAGTTTACAGTAAAGCAACCTCAATGAGAATTTGGTTTACTATGATCGGGCATTACAAAGAGTGCTGTCATAAGTGTGTTACGCAACTCACCAGACATAAATGCCTTCTGCACCTGCTTGCGACGGAGTGCACTCAGCCCTGCATGGTATGGCTCGGCTAACTCAGACAATCTGGACTTATTGGTCTGCCTCTTGTGTGTGTCCTGTTGAGTGATACAGTTATATACTATAGCAACCATGCAGTACAAGTAAATTTGCATTCATCATTTTACTGCAAAACATCCACTTCTATGCTTTTTAATCCCAATCTGAAAAGTGAAATGACTAATCAAAATAAAAGTGATAGGTAGTTATATATGTAAAATAATGGAAAATACATCTGTGCTGTATTTTGTTCTTTATTCCTCCCCTAGTTTGTTAGGTTACTATCTTATTCATTGTTCAGACTTCTTGGAGAGAAGGCTGACTGAATGGCACATCATCATCATCTTGTGTTTGCAACATTCCTTCCAGGCCACGATTCTACATTCTACATCAAAAGATTAAAAACAGAAAGATGGAAATGTCGATCCTAGATGTAGGTAAGATTCCAGAACCTCTGGCATCCCATGCTAGCCCTCTAACTTAGCTGATCTGGATTTACCTTCTGAATCAGTTAACATTCTTTCTCCTTTAATGACATTAAGGGAAAACTTCACCCGTAATTTTGGATTCTTGATTTTTCTTGCTCATTTATAGTTTTAAAAATGAACATTTCAAAAGTATGTTCATGGCAAACTAGCTGTTGACTTTGCACTGCAATACAGATATAAAAACTAAACTATGAAACCATAAATATGTCACAATATTGATTCTACCACAATTTGGCAGAATCGATATTATGACATAGTTATGAGTTCGTAGTTCAGTTTTTATGTCTGTACCGCAGGGTAAGGTCAACAGCTAGTGCGCTATACATGCATTTGAAATTAAAATGTTAAAAAATATAAATAAGCAAGAAAAACCAAGAATCCTAAATGGCGGATGAAGCTTTCCCTTAAACAAGCAACAAAAGTTAAGCTAAGCCCATCGACAAAGTACTTTTTAACTCGTGTTAAGTCAAGTACTGCATTTGCTAGCATGTATTTTACATTAAAAGAATACTATCCAAACAGTCAGTGCTCACCCTATTAAATTTGTTTTTTTTTTTATGTATAAACAACTACACTCTACAGTTAAGCCAAATATCTTATAACCCACCCAAGAATGATTGAGAGTGCACTATAGTGGCATAAATAAACTGACACAAAACACAGCAACTGGACTTCAGTGGTTAAGCAATAAGCACGCTGGCTTCCCACTACGGTAATCCAGTTAAATCAGTGGCATATCATTACAGATTTTTTGTATGTGGGAACTGTGGCAGATCTTGGCAATGGGTGATGGGTTTTCTCATGGTACTCCCATTTCCCCCAACACTTAAATTCATTATCACTCCACCCATAACAGGGGCCACAGTGGTGCAGCAGTTTTGAGTGCTCGCCTCCCACCAAGGAGAACAAGGATTGATTCCTTGCAGGGTTGTTCCCGGATTTTCGCAAGTGGGAATCGTGCCAGACAATGTCACTGGTCAGCAGATTTTCTAGGGGATCTCCCGTTTGCCCCGCTCTTGCATTCTGGCACTGATCTATGCTCACCTCACCCTCAAAGGCTCTCAAAATCATAGGATTAAGAGCCATCCAAACCTCTCCACTCCACCCTCCACCCAACACTTGTCTCGCAAGACAATCAGAAATGACTGGTAAGCCCCTCAGGTGTAGCAATCGCCGCTCCACTCGGCATCAGCCTCCCCTCAAATAATTTGTGTTGACTCTGTCTTAAAGGCAGAACAATTTACAGAAATTTTTCAGTATGAGTGTAGTCGAAGAACATATTTTGAGGGCGTTGGACACAAATAACTCCAAATATGTCAAATTAATTTTACAGATTTTTGGAAGAAAAAACAGAAAAACTAAAAGATGTAATCCTACATACCCATTTTTTACATCTTTGAGAGCAACTGTTTTGCAATATTGGTGAATTTATTTTGCATAACAACTTATTCCACAGTAACATATAAATATTTATGGCTTCAGAAAAAGCTTGGCAGAAAAACATTGCTCTGGTAGAAAATTTGCTCTCGTAGTTGGTAAAACAATTCTTTAGAAGTAAAATACTAGTTGAACTCTACAGCATTACAGTAATTTATGTCCCATGGCCCTCTTAAGTGACTCAAACTAAGTAAACAAGAAAATATAAACATGTTATCATGTATGGTAACGCTAAGGGAAAGGATACCTGTAAATATGTCCTGATGAAAGCAGCCAGCCTCTCGCACTCCTCCCGCCGTGTACAGTAGACAATGATGGATTGGCAGGGAGAGAACCTTGGCCCACGTAACAGGGTTACCAGCGCCTGGTCGCGTTCCTGGTCAGCAGACACAGACAGCAGCAGGTTGGGCGGCAGAGGGGTGTCACTGATAACCCCCTGCTCACCATCTGGGATAACCAGATGTCGCACGACGCTCGCGCAGGTCGCCTTGGTGGCAGTTGCGGTCAGACCCAGGATCGTCCTCACGCCTAGCTTCTTCCGCAGCACCTGCAAGTAACACTTCAGAGCTTCCACTTCCACTCCTTAAACCATTATTTAGCTATCATATATTACACTAAACTCTTTAACTGAATTTTCTCCTGATTTACATTTAAAACAAAATTTTGCAACTGTGACTTTAGTGCTCAACTATTTACCTTTCCCAGAAGTACAATCATAATCTTAAGTATTTATTTATAACTATATTAAATAGTTATAATATATTGTATCATTTATGAACAGTAAACACTCTTAAAACCTTTCTGAACAGTAGAAAAATGTTTGGCTTATTAAAAAGGGAAACCTCTTAAGAGGGTCAAATTACTTTAATGTGGGAGGCAGGCAAGCTGCTTAGCCACTGTACCTCCATAGCCCCATGCAGGGTAAGATAAATAGGTAAAGGATGATTGTCAAATTTTCTTTCAGTAAACTTACATTAGCAATAAATCAAAGAATCCATTATAAGAGAGTACGACAACGCATCAAAGACATTCTCTGTGCTCCAATAACAACCTGCCAATAACTGTAAATGGAGGGCAGGTGCAGACAGACATTNGCATCAAAGACATTCTCTGTGCTCCAATAACAACCTGCCAATAACTGTAAATGGAGGGCAGGTGCAGACAGACATTTCACCTGGCAGATCATGAGGTACGAGGAGCGGAAGTTGTGGGACCACTGGGAGACGCAGTGCACCTCGTCAATGCAAGCAAAGGTAATGGGCGGCAGGTCACGCAGCACACTGCCGAAGCCAGTCATCCTTTCCCCAGACACCACGGCCTCCGGGGAGACCAGGAGCACGTCCAACCTGCCGCCCTTTGCAGCGTCCACCACGTCCTGCCGCTGGTTGGGCGACTGCGCTGTGTGAAGGCATGCCACGCGCAGGCAGGCTGGGACCCCCGTCACCTGCCCACATCACAGCCATGTTTTAAACCATGCATCTCCACAGTGAAATACTGCTCAACCTTTCAGCCATGGTATATATACACTGAACGTTGCATCAGGTGGATTTAATAATGTACACTTAACAAAGAAGAAAACCACATACCAATATAAGATGTCCCTCACATAATGGGAGACATCACTTATTGTTGAGACTGTATTCTGTAGTCGCATAAACAGTTGTTTCCAATCAATAACATCAAAACACACACATGTTATAGGTCCTGTCATAAGGACATTTTCAGATTCACAAACTGATATTTTAAATTAAATTATCTAGGTTAAATAAATATAATATCAGATATAAAAATTNCATTTTCAGATTCACAAACTGATATTTTAAATTAAATTATCTAGGTTAAATAAATATAATATCAGATATAAAAATTATTATATTTAAAGGAAATTAATGAAGAAATAATAATAAGTATTCATGTAAATTACCAACTCTAAATGAAAAAGAAACAGAATAAATCATACCATGTTAACTATAAGAATATATATACAAAGTATATGCAGCATTAAAAACAAAAAAATAAAAAAGTATTTAATGAAACATTTGCTAGTCGCAATGCCTAAAATTATATTTTCTGGGGATTCTTGAATGTGCCTTGCGGATATGAATTTGTTGTCATAGTAAGTACTTGCTTATTCCTCTGCACAGACTTAGGTTAAGAGCTGATGGTTCAGTGGAGTAAGGAAACACCCAAGTACAAGCTGGCAAGCATTTAATGTAAATAATGCAAAGGACATGACCAAAATCATTTCTTCTGCTGCTGATTACATATGACACATACCATCATGTGCCATGATGAATTGATACCTTGCATAACGTTATGCACATAGGTGGAAGAATATCAGTCACTGTAATANGATTATATTTAAAGGAAATTAATGAAGAAATAATAATAAGTATTCATGTAAATTACCAACTCTAAATGAAAAAGAAACAGAATAAATCATACCATGTTAACTATAAGAATATATATACAAAGTATATGCAGCATTAAAACCAAAAAAATTAAAAAGTATTTAATGAAACATTTGTTAGTCGCAATGCCTAAAATTATATTTTCCAGGGATTCTTGAATATGCCTTGCGGATATGAATTTGTTGTCATAGTAAGTACTTGCTTATTCCTCTGCACAGACTTAGGTTAAGAGCTGATGGTTCAGTGGAGTAAGGAAACACCCAAGTACAAGCTGGCAAGCATTTAATGTAAATAATGCAAAGGACATGACCAAAATCATTTCTTCTGCTGCTGATTACATATGACACATACCATCATGTGCCATGGTGAATTGATACCTTGCATAACGTTATGCACATAGGTGGAAGAATATCAGTCACTGTAATATTCAATATCAGTACCTTGTGTCTGTATGAACTAGTTTCAAAATGAGTTTTGTAGATATGTTCAACTGTTGGAACATTAAATACTTCAAAACAAAACACACACCTATCGAGTCACTGAGTAGCTCACGCTCATGCTATAGCGTGGTTTGGCAACAAGGCATTTACTTTATTATAATAGTATACTTGGTTTATAGATTGTAGTGTATTGTGTTACAACATCCAAAAATATTATGAATATTAACAATTTTAAAAACTTGAAAGTTCCTTTCAAGTTAAAAATTAAAATTTTGTGTTCACTTTTAAATACGTGTTGCAGGATCAAAAATAGGACTATTCAAAATTACGTTACTTAATTAAAATTATTTTAGTATCCAATTTCATTAATTATGATAATATTACAGTACACGACCAGAAATGTGATAAAGATGCAGTACGTACCTGATCTTCCATCAATGAAACCAGCGGCGAGACAACTAAAGTGATGCTACGGCACTTCTGAGAGTAAATGTATGCTGGCAGCTGGTAGCACAGTGACTTTCCAGAGCCAGTTGACAAGGTGACGAGAGTGGACAGCCCAGACAAAATTCTCATTACTGCCTCTTCCTGGCCTGGGCGAAACTGGCTGTGTCCAAATTCCACCAGTGCCGCCAACAC
The DNA here is from genome assembly GCA_002778355.1 of Clitarchus hookeri. Taxonomy (NCBI): domain Eukaryota; kingdom Metazoa; phylum Arthropoda; class Insecta; order Phasmatodea; family Phasmatidae; genus Clitarchus; species Clitarchus hookeri. Next base: position 404,243 of record NQII01001732.1, read on the forward strand.
TTCCAATGGAGTATCTACAAAGTCATACAGGCTACATAATGACATACTGAACATGAACACTAGCTTGATCCATTTAAACATCTAAACACCTCAAATTGTTGCAAACAAACATACATGGAGAGGACAAGAACCAATGCAAAAAAATCATCTGCACCCTGGCCTCCACATCGGAAAACATAAATTAAATAGAGGACAGTGCAGAGATTTGGTGTGCACTTCATCATGAGGTCTTCCGCACCTATATTTGCGAAGTGAGATGAAGACGGAGCAGTGAAGGAAAGCAAGGACAGGGAAAATGGGAGTACTTCAAGAAAAACCTACAACCAGAAGTAACGTCCGCCATGATTTCCACAAACAAAAATAGGGAGTGGACGTACTAGGAATTCAACCCAGAATGCTTTAGAGGAAGACAACTGAGCTAGCAATGCGACCACCACAGTTATGATGTGATAGATATGACTTTATTCAATGTTTATTTTCATTTTCAGGAATTTCAAATACATGAAACAATATAACAGAGATTGTATTTTAGCAGTAATTACTTTACTAACCTAATAGCATACTGCCAAGTAATTTAAGATAACTGAAAATGAATGTTAAAGTGGCTTTTTTAAAAACATACCAATAAGTGAGCCATCTTCGTTTAGTTTGTATACTGGCTCTATTCTGGACGGTGTCAAGCCTTCGACTCCCAGCACATCTTTCATAGATTCAGGCAAGTCTTTCTGCTCAGATAAACTCTGGAGTTCAAGTTCTTCCTATGTAAAACAGATTAAACATGGACATAACATCAAGGACTTAACGCAGCTATCTAGTGCAGGACCAGCCGAGTGAAAGCCTAGGGTTTTCATGTTCAATGATTTAAGGCATATGTCTGCCACATTTCATGATACCATTTTCAATGTAAGTTTTTGTAAAAAAAATAATACTCTAAAAATTGCTGGTAAATTAAAATTTATGGACTTAACAAAACCACAAGAAAGAACCTCTTGTTAATTTACTCCTACTTGCTCTCTTGTAGTAAGGTTCTTCAGTCGAAAGGGCACAAAGTGTTTTACGTTTGAAAGTGATATTGTAAAAGGTGTCTAAGACATGTCTAAAATCATTTAATATACTAAAACGCTATACTTTCGCTCATTCGCTTCTGTACTATTCAGCACCTTTAAGTCATGACACACAATAACAGGTTAACATTAAAACATACCAGATAACTTCAAAATAATAAAAACCAATTTTCTGATCCTCCATAATACAAAATAACATTTATGAGACAACGGACAATAACAAAACAAATTCCGAAGGCATATATTATTCCAAAGGTTTTGAATGACTTATAACAACTTGTACCAACAGAACCTACTTACCTCACACATAAGCTGCATTGAAAAAAAAATTGAAATGTGTGTTTTGAAGGGAAACTGCTATGAACATATTCACTACTTTATATAAAAATGAAACAAAATTAAAAAGATTTTGGAATACAACTTTTAGGATATCCTAGTTTTCCAAAAATATTAGTGTTTTTCCAACATAAAATTTTTTAGTTTTCTGGATGTTGTATCCAGAAACATAAACACCGAATGTACACAACATTTTTATAGGGGTTGTACTGAATTATGATACACTTCCCATTATTGAATAATAAAACTACTGCTAAAAAATCACTTTTGTTTTGGCACAGTGCACGTCCAATGAAAATACTAAAGTCATTATTGTGATGCAGCATTATTGCAGGGGCCCATTAGCACCCTTACTATTTAGCACTTACATGTACATAAAACAACACTAAACTGAACACTTTGCATCAGATTTCCACTTAAGGTATGCTGTAACTATAGCCACTTTGATAGAGCACATAAACATAACAGTATAGTTTGAAAAAATTGCTTTGTTCAAACACACTGTAAACACTGATACCACAATATCCATAAATAATTTTTGTGTAAAATTTTATACAGAAATTTAAAAACCAACATAAAAAATATTTACTAGGGTATTCTGAATTAGCCTGACTTTAAACCAAAAACCACGAATTGAGAAAAGAACTTACTGGGACTAAACGGAACTTTCTTTTGCTGGGCTGAGCAAGCTCTGCAGCCATTGCTTCCGCCTGCTCCAAAGTAGGAAATGGACTTTCATCTTCGTCTTCACCTTCATCTTCATCTTGGGGCAGCAACTTGTCACCTGAAAAATGACATCACAGTTTGCAAAAATATCTGAATTCTTCTCCCGGTCTCACTTTGATAACAACACTGAACTGACAATGGGCATTATTAAAATATATTAAATATGCTTGCATTTTACACTAGCAAATTCATATTGGCTTAAGGGCCAATATTACCCAATTGGCTGAAATTTTATATTTTTGTGCCAGAAACTTTGTTTAGTGGTATTATTTATGATTTCTGCTAACAGCAACATTACACACTGCCACATAAAGAAACTAAAACACCCAGAAAACAAGGTCAAATTGAGTACCTGTCCGTCTATATGTAGTTTCTAAGAAGGTGTACAAATTATTATAAAGAAGTCTTTGATGCATCAGCGAAACATGTGACATAGAGGATGTTAGTTGTTGCACTGATGGAGATAATAGGACCACAAACACACAGTGACGGCACAGTTGCCAATGGTATCGAGTACATCCAACCTTGCAGTATACCGAGATGTCAAGGGAGGCATTTTAATGGGGTCATATAGTGGGACTGATGAGTCCAGTTGGGGGGTTTGATGAATAACTTATTATGTGGACTGTGCCATGAGTTTTGTGGCATTTTTGGCTTAAGATGTCAAATTACGTAGCATTAGGCTATGTGTGTCTGAAGAAGTGCAGCAGTCGACCCTACTGCAACATCATCACCGATTCTTTACGCTATAGGGCCTTTTCTTTGCAGTTACCTACAGGGCTAAACTATTGGCATCTTACAAGATTTGACTGCAGTCACTGCATCCTATTCCACATCTATGTGTAACACATTTCTAGTGGTGCACCAAAAATTGGGAGTGAGAGCAGGAATGTCATCTTGTCGTCTTCTCCGATGAATCATGCTTGATAACAGTTGTATCTGGATTTCCTATGTGGGAAACATGATGGACATTTCTGTTTGCCAGCAAGTTTTCTTGGGGCACTCCTGCCCCTACCTTTGCATTCTGCCACTGCTCCATCTGAACGCCATTTTACCTTCACTGGCATTCAATCCTCTCTGTTAAGTGCCAATCAATATTCAATAATGAGAAAATTGCTTTTAATTGTATAAGTCAAAGCTGAACATGTTTTCAATCAGTAAAAAAGGCACAGCAGCCCAAAATTGCAACAGCTGTTAATGCATATGAAATTATGTGTACTTAGCCCCAAAATTCAAAAAGCAGAATCAACAGAGAGATTTTTGGCAGTTTCACATTAATTCTATTAAATGAAATTGCATCTGAAATTATTAGAAAGCTTAGCAACAATTTCTAAGCAATTTTATTTGTAAAAGAAGGTGACCAAAAAAGTTTCCTTTAATGAAGCTTGGAAACTTGCAAGTAAGTAAACACTACAATCCGATTTAGATACAGATAAGCTGTATGATGAACCTGACATAATAAAATCAAGTTTCTTAGTCAACTATNACTACAATCCGATTTAGATACAGATAAGCTGTATGATGAACCTGACATAATAAAATCAAGTTTCTTAGTCAACTATATGAATGTGAGTAGGTCGTCGGCAGGTCCGCGTACGGATATGAACCTATAGTCAGTTTGACGTCCAATACATATGCTTCAAGAGCCGTGAGTACAAATAAACAATGTAATGGATATAATGACTTGCAGCTATTCATATCTGTCAATCAAGTGACACACTGAAAAAGTTACAAATGTTAACATGCACATCTACCTCACTAGTTCTTATTATGAGAACACAAAAAAATTTTTCTTTCCTATAAAATTAAAAATTACAATTTTTATTAGATTGTAAGACATGAAAAACTTTACCACATCCACTGCCAACTTTACAGAGCATCGAATTCAATGTTTAAGTTGAATTACAGGTACAGAGTTATAGAGAGGCATTTTTCGAGAGATACTTTAAATGGTTAGTCATGAATTAACTGTATCATACACTGTTAAGGAAAGAAGGCAATACTCACCTTTATTCATGCAGTTCCTTGCAAAGTGACCAATGTCACCACACTTGAAACATGATAGCAATCCACCACCCCTGCTGCTCTCACCAATGTCGTCTGAACAACCAGCCAAGCCTGCTGCCCTCTTTTTCTTCTTCCACTCCTGCTTCTTGTACTTGGAGAAATTCATAGTCTTCTTTCCTCGTACATATACTTTCTTCTTCAAATTGATACTAATAAAATTGTCATTTGCCTGGCCTGATGACAATTTCCGTTCCAGTAGTTCTTTCTTGGATAATTTTCCACTTTTTTTATTGGTTTTCTTAGAAACCACATTTTCCTCCTTAACTACAGAATCTGCAATCTCGTATATGTCAATTTCATTCACAGCATTTGAGCATACGTCAAGAGAGACCTCCCTCTGACGATCTGAAGAAAATGACTGATCGCAAGATTTTTCATTTTGTACCTTGCTTGAATGAAAGTCAAATTTGCACTTTTTATCAAGTTTTGGGCAGTTTACCAATGGTGTATTGGTATTAACAGATAAAGTACTAATGGATTTTCGCTTGATTCCGAAGCTAAATCTTGACCGGGATTCCGTTTCAGACTCACTGTCATCCACAATATCTTCATCGCTGGCAAATGACTCTTTCCCCATCACTTTATTTTCAAAACTATCAGCTACCACAGCATTGTCAAATTCAGAGTCAAAAATGGTACAAGGTTTAAAATTCATGCATACCACTTCAGAGGATATAGAGGTTTTGGCATTTGATCCTAATGATTCAATACCTGAATCATTTTGCAGCACAGGTTTACAGTTCAAGTTGTTGACTTTGGAGCATCTTTCTAGCCAGCCGTGATCAACCTTCCTCAGAGGTGTACTATCCGATTGCTCGGTGGAAGGAGCAAACATCTTCTGCACAATATTGACTGCTGTATGAGCTATTGGTGTGGAATTTGTTACAATTTTAAATTTTTCATTTTGATAAGAACTATTACTACTCTCACATTCTGAGGATTGAGATTTGACTGAAGTCAATGGAACAACCTGAAACTGGCTTGGGGCAGATGACGACACGTAGTCATCTTCACACGACACAGAGTCAAAATTTGAAATACTTTCTATCGCAAAGCTGTCGGAGCGGTTACGCTTTAAGGTTCGCGTAGCAGAAAGTGGTTTCCGTGGGTTTCTAATTTTAAATTTGGCACCAGCAAATAACTTTTGTGAGAGTTGCGATGTGTAGGAATCTGTGACAGCAGGTTTTTTATTTTCAGATTTGTGGTCCTTTGTTACATTCAGATGAGCCCCCCAAACCCCTTGGACATTCTTCAAGTCCTTAACATCACTACATTCTACGTCTTCACTTTGCTCGTGAGCTGCAGACACTATCTCTTCAGCTACCGTGTCACTGCTTCCACTGGCACTGTTGCCATCATTCTGGGGAAGAGGACTACTCATGTCAAAATTATCATCAGGTTTATGAAAATGTATGGAATTTGCCACCTCTGCTGTACCATTTTGTATATCTCCAAGAACTGTTCTTTTTAAGTTATTTGTCTCGTGGGTAACAAACGTATTGTTTGCAAAAGAAGTGCTGTTTTCACAATCTTCCGAAAATGATATTTCCATAAGTGATTTTTGCAAAATGAGCGATTTAAGATGGTAGTATGTTTTATATGCATCTCTAACTTTTTCAGAAGCTGTACGGATATCATTCTGAAATAAAAAAAACAACATAATGTGAGTATGAACCGCAACCAAAACATCATTTTTTTAGACAGTATGTTTGTCATGAACTGAGCTCACATTTCTGATGGATTGATATTTTGGAAAAGACATCACAGGGAATTTCTATCCCATTCTATTGCCAAAACAGGCATTTAATCACAAAGTAATTACTCCCCACAATAAAATACAACAGAAACTAATACAACAGCCTAATTGTTATTACTTTAAGTTACATGTTTGAAAAAGCTTAGAACTTGAGTATCACAGTTCATTTAGCAGTTTTTCCACATCATCAGAGAATTTTTTTTCCAAGGTCTGACACTGATTATCAGAAAGTTGAAAAGGTTGTTCGATGCATGTGTGGAAGGATTACGAACTTATGCAGCTGATAACCTTACTTTAGACATAAGTGATGATGGAGGGGGGGGGGGATTTCCGTAGCTATTAAGGAGGTCTTGAGGGCATATATAGAGGGGTAATATGTGAAATATTTATTGTGGACAAGAGAACCACTTTCCTTCGTTATGAATGTTGTAAAAATTATTTGTACCTAAACTTGAATGGAATTAAGAAGTCAATGAAAATTATTTTCAACAAGTTGCCCCACCTGCAGACAGGAGCAGATCTAGACTTTTGGTTGAGGAGAGGAGTCATTTTCCCACCATACAGATGCGTTTCTACTCTTACGATTCGTGACATGGGAGGAGGTGAATTGTCTCATAATTTGAGGGGACAATATTGAATTAGTCAAATAGAATCAGTATTTTAAACAATTCTTATACTATTTCATTTCAGTTTTAAAACTATCACATGAGTTTCAAGTTCATATGAGAGTTTTGGTGGGAGGGTGATGTCCCCCGTGACCCTACCCCTTTGGATTCGCCCCTGATCATTGTCTACACACACACGTACACACATGCACGCACCCACCCACCGATGTGCATGCATGAACACACGTGCGTGCGNTCATTGTCTACACACACACGTACACACATGCACGCACCCACCCACCGATGTGCATGCATGAACACACGTGCGTGCGCGCGCGCACGCACACACACACACACACACACACACTCTCTCTCTCTCTCTCTTATTGTACATAATTACCTCTATCACATGTTCCTAAACTAATAAATATGTGCATGTTCACCAAACGTTTTACAGCCAGGGCACTGCCCTGACCTCTCCAAGTGTAGTAATGCTCAGTGGGGGAAATGGATATAGAACATCACACAACATTTTGTATAAAAAGGAAAAACAATTACTGAGACCACATCTGCAAACAACTCAATCCAGGATTGATTCAAAAGTAAGTTGTACTCATTTCATCAATATACAAACCACTACTAAAGCAGGTACTACTAAAGTAGGTACTACTAAATTAAATAAATGAAAATAAATAAATGCATCCTAAAAATATGATGATACACTAAGATTACAAACTTCATATGTATGTAGGGTTACCAGATATACGGTACTCGAAAAGAGGGCATGTTCAAGTAACAGGTACTAAAAAAAAGAGAGCACTTACCAGAAAATGACACAAAGAAAGAGGGGACAACGGGAATACACAAAATTAGTTATTTATTTTGCAAGTCAGTTAACAATATATATTACATGCAAAATTGTATTCAAAATTTGGTTCCACTGAGACTGTTAATACAAATATATTTTTTTTTTGCAACCAGATAACATGATGATCATGTTCACTCTGAATATGAAAGTCAATTCCATTTTGTTTGTAGGGACTACAGAATATTTTGTAAGAAAGTAATGTAAAAGTATCCACACTTAAAAACAGTTGTACATAAGTATTGAACACAGTTTTGTTAATTGACAGTTATTGACTCTCGCACAGCTCAGGTTCAGATGCATTTCAAGCATATTTCTTTGACAATTTTATTTGTTCTAACAGGTTTCTATTTACTAGCAATAACTCATAAGATATTTTGAATAGATTAGGAACTTCTCAATTTAGAATGTAAAAAGCAGCCATAAAAAAATATGTGAGTTTTAATAACAATAAAATAATCATGTAATATTCTCCAAAATGTTTACACTTTTGCAAGAAGTTAGTCTGCACCATTACTAAAGTTTTGACGACATATAAAAAACCCACAAGAAAGTAAAACTTCGCTCTCTTTCACTTTTATTGGAAAAGAGGACATGTCCGGAGGACGTCTGGTAACCCTATATGTATGTCTAAAAGTAGATAATTTACATTTAGTTATATTGTCAGTTATTTTAACTTGTACATTTTTCTTATGTTAATTTTTGTAGTTAAATACATAACAAACCCTAATTTGGAAATTTTTAAAAATACTTCTTACGTTATTTATGAAACCTATTTACACACACGAGACCATTTTAAATGTTATATGTAGTCACAGTAAATAGCACAGGCCTATTTTTTTTTGTGATGTGGGAAACAAACACAAGAATAATGTGGATGTGACTGACTCTGGGTGTGATTAATAAATGTTTCTTCCTGATAACATTAAATTTTATGAAATTAATCACCAAAAACTACATGAAGCTACAAATACTGAAAATATGGTACTCTTCGTGAAAATCCCCATCGACTCAGCCCAAAAACCTAGCTTAGTTTAGTTCAGCCTTCAACACCATACAAACAGCGGTTCATTTTAAAATGGTGCAAAGCAATTAGGTTGATACCATGATTTTTAATTAGCATATATTGAATTGAAATTAACTTGTAACTGTAACATTCCATTTTGAGCATACTTGAAATGAGAATTAGGTGTACATTACATCAAATTCTTATAATCAGTTAAATATTTTTAAAAAGATATTTATGTATTTTATTGTTATAAAGATTTTAATTTAACTTACCCTTCTGAAAACATAAAATGTCTTCTGCAGACGAACATAAAATACACATACAGTATATAAGATTATGAGCTTTGCCAACCAACAGTCTTGGCCATACTGGAATAACTGATTTTGTTAAAAGAACTTGGGTATATAAAGGCCTACATGATGTGGCCTATGGCTATTGTTTCCTAAGCTGTGTTGTGATACCAAAATCTTGATCAGCAAATGTGGGGAAGTTCGACAAGCGTTTATCAGTTATGTGCGATGTAGTGGTATATGAATTTTGTTTCCAACAAATTCATTGTTAATTCCATGACAGCGGCATAGCATTTTTTGCTGGCTCCCATGTATTCTTAGGGCTGCCAAGTGTAAGTTTGTTTACTCTCGTTTTTTACTTTGACATAGGGAACCCTTTTAGCTGGAATATCTAAAAGAAAAAAAAACTGTTACGTATGTAAGGTAAAACATTTCAAAATATTTTTAGCAGATTATCTACATGGCACTTAAACTGCATTGTAGTGTGTTTGAAATACATGTTTTCCAAGAAAACTAGTAACTGTGTATCAAATGTGCTAATCTACAAAAAGAGCACACACTTTAGACTAGACTTTTCCAGTAATTTCAAGAGGTCATGCATATTAGAAACACTATTTCAGAACACTCAATAATAGCTAAAAACTGCTTTTTCAAAGTGCTGTATCTCAAAATATACACATCAAATATAAAGATAGATAGTTACACCTATCTATGTAATTATGTGCTGTTAATCTTTCATGTCATGTTGTTTTGTAAAATCTATTCACAGTATCTTCACACTTTTTTTAGATAAAAATTTCGAAAAATTACCCTACGTATGATGTGTTTGGTTGTTTACTAAATATGTCATTATGGTAATTATTAAGTTCAGGGGCTTTTCTGTAAAAAAAAAAAACATTCACGGAAAATGGTTAATTTCCACTGTACTAATGATGCAGAACATGAATATACGAGGGACCTTAACGTACAACTAATTTCTTAATATGTGCCCACCTAACATATCAGAACCTAACCCCACGATGGGTGAATCAATATTTTACATTTTTAAACTAACCTAGGATTGTAGGATTTTAAACTAACCTAGGAGTTTAAGGTTTTACACTAACCTAGGATTGTAGGGTTTTATACTAACCTAGGATTTTTGGGTAGAATAGAAATGTATCATAATTTTGAATTTTTTTTTGTTTTTTTCAGAAAAACCCCTAATTTTAATAATTACCTCCTAGGTTATTTTAAAACCCTACAATCCTACGTTGGTGTAAAACCCAAAAATCCTACGTTAGTTTAAAACCCGGTAATTATTTAGTTTAGGGGCTTTTCTGAAAAACACAATAAAAATTTTAAATTATGATATATTTCTACTCTACTAATGATGCAGAACACGAATATACTAGGGGCATTAACGTCCGACTAATTTCGTAATATGTACCCACCTAACCTAACAAAACCTAACCCCACGATGGGCGAATCACTATTTTACATTTTAAAACTAACCTAGGATTGTTGGGTTTTACACTAACCTATGATGTTAGGGTTTTAAACTAACCTAGGATAGTAGGGTTTTACACTAACCTAGGATGTTTGGGTTTTATACTAACCTAGGATGTTTGGGTTTTACACTAACCTAGGATGTTTGGGTTTTACACTAAAATACGAATGTAGGATTGCAGGGATTTAAAGGAACCGTAAAACACACCAAAAGAATGTAAATTGACTCACCTAGGTAGGGGGCTGGTATAATTCCTCTGACGTTAATAGACACAAACAAACATATTTCGCAAGTTTTTTTTAATATGTTCTACTTATTTTAACACTACGGCCGCTTCAATATCAACTAGGTAAGCTATGCTGAATTCATTAAAACAACTTTTGTTGGCATAAAACGTTTCGTTCATAAACGTAAACAAACTGTCAGAAACAGTCATCTCACAAACTTGTTCAATTTTTTAAAATATGTTGCACTTATTTTAAAGCGATGCCCCTAGTATATTCGTGTTCTGCATCATTAGTAGAGTAGAAATATATCATAATTTTAAATTTTTATTGTGTTTTTCAGAAAAGCCCCTAAACTAGAAAATTACCTAAAACCCTACAATCCTAGGTTAGTTTAAAATCCAAAAATCCTAGGTTGCTGTAAAAACCCTACAAGCCTAGGAGTGTAAAACCCTAAACTCCTAGGTTAGTTTAAAACCCTACAATCCTACGTTAGTTTAAAAATGTAAAATAGTGATTCACCCATCGTGGGGTTAGGTTCTGTTAGGTTAGGTGGGCACATATTAAGAAATTAGTCGTACGTTAATGCCTCTTGTATATTCGTGTTCTGCATCATTAGTAGTGTGGAAATATACCATTTTCCATGATTTTTTTGTTGTTTTTTTTTACAGAAAAGGCCCTAAACTTAATAATTACCAAAATAAAATATCATAGCATGATTGAAGAATAAACTGGTCACTTATTCCAAATTTTTCATTGTGAAGTACTTCAATTAGGCATTTTCTATGTAAAGATATTAGAAAATATGATTTGCTATATCAACTCCTTAATTATGGAATATGACTACATTTGCCAATGTGTGCGTGAAATAATAAACAAATGTGAATTCAATATTTACCTTTGTAGGATTACAACCGTTCTCCTTTTTGAATTGGCTTTCCCAGGACTTAACTTTTAGCTTAGCTTTCTGATATTTTAATTTGAATGACGAATCGGTGAGCAAATCCATTCAGCAGTTCGATTCTCTTGAATTATAATGAACCATATAAAATGTTACTATAGTACTAACGCAAAACAAACGTCAGCAAATCAATGTATTTTGTAAACATGAACTGAAATTATAAACATCCAAGATCAAGTATAGCCAACATTAAAATTATTAAATACCATTTAGAAACTTTACAATACTTATTTTTGAGGCTTGCTTTAAAAAAGTTATTAAATATGATAAAAAATTTAGTATTTATTATATATTATAAAATACATACAAGATTTAAAAACAGCGTATTTGGTTTTCGCGACTCAATATTTGGTGGCATTGCTTTTTGTCGATAGTTATCGAAGTGTTGCTGCCGCGTTCGATTTACGTCTTGCTCTCGGTATCTAGTGACATCTGCCGACAGTTTCTCTTGTGGATTCGTAAATTCAAGATGGCTTTTAGCCTGAGTTGATGTTGATGAGTGTATGAAGTGAGAATGTGCTTAATTTATGTGTGATATTGAATGGATTGACCATGGCCGAGTTTAACATCGACATATCAAAACTTCCTGAGGATGTAAGAGACAAGTTAGCAGAATTGGACTTGGAACTTTCAGAAGGTAAGTAGCATGTACATTGTTTTGACTACCTTAAACGGAGCTACCTGGTTTATTTGCAGCGTAATCAATAATCGGCAAACGCCTGAAAAAATTTTTAATATTCGTACAATGCCTTTTACACTGACTTATTACCATAATTTCATTTCAGTGGCAAATTGTGAGCATAATTTAACCGTTCTTGTTCCGACGTGTCTCGAATATTCATGTACGGAAGAGTTTAAAATTGGATAAAATGTTTTAAAGTTATAAAGTAATATTAAAATCAGTTTGTCACGGTGTAGGCAACTGTATTCTTAATTTGGTAAGTGTGTAACCGCATGTCCGTGTTGTTTACTTGCTCCAGGTTCAGAAGTGTGGCTTTGTAGATAGTCATAGGTCTTCTGATTTCAAGTTTTTGCCGCTTATTTTAAAAAAATTGTACTGTGTGAAGTGAACCGGAAACGTATTTCCAATAGAACAAATCCTTCGACTGTGAATTTTATTGTAAAAGTTTTGTTTTGCGAAGAAAATTTATGCTTAAAAGTCATTTTTGCACCGTTCATTATTTAAAGGTGTAACAACAGTACTTTTCTTTCTTTCTTTTTTATACAGAACAGTTTTGTTATCTATCTGACAGGTATAGAGAACGTTATGCGTCATAGACAGTTGTGTATGCCAGTGAGTAGACAGTTTTCTACTTCAGGGGCGATTGAAAGTATATACACCTAGCGTTTTTTTATGACAAAATACGCCTCGGGCTCTTGTTGGTTTTAATCACTAAATCATGTAAAATTCAACTCATTCGTAGGATATCTTGGGTCCTGGGCATAATTTCTGTATATAACGTAGCGTAACTTTTAAATAACTGAAATTTTAAAGATTATTGATTAAATGTAAAGATCATTTTCGGCTACTCGTTTTACCGTTTTGGTTACTCATGTTTGAAGTTTGGACGTGGCAAGGTATTAATTCTGTTTTCTTTCTTCACGTCATTGATCAGCTGGTCACGCCCATCTGTTCATCCTACCAGTTTTGACAGTCCTGAATAGTATATTAAATAATGGCAGCGAGAAAGTATACCAAGCTATGGCGTATTTGTAAAAAAAATTTAATAGGATAATGCCAGTGTGTTAGTAGAAAATAAATAATTTGTTTAGTATTTGTTATATTTAAGATATGTGAGAAAAACGAAATGCTATTGCTGGGTAAGAGTTAATTTTGCTGCTTGGTTAAATTGGATAGGTGGGCGGGGCTAATTCTACCCGTAAACCCTTTTCAGAAATTCGTATGTGCTATTTACTTCCTTTTTGTAAGAAGTATTTGATGCCAACTTCCCATATTTGCGCTGTTCGATGTCCGCAGCAAGTGGTTTTCACCTGCTACGTTGCAGTGGAGGTGCTGTACAGGTTGAAGTGAGGCTGGTAGACATCTCTGCGGTAGCGGTTAGCCGGCTAAATGCTTTCATAATCATCTCGAAGATCTCTTTAGTGTGTGTTCACCGGACAGACACTTTATCTCTACCCTTGACATGACGTTACATAGACTCAGTTCCCCCTCCCACTTTTTAGTCCTACCTCTTCGCAGATTGGGCATGAATAAATGTGTAGTTTCGCGAGTGTCGTCGTTTGAAAAAAAAAAAAAAAAAGATAATGAAAAACGTTAATTGGTTTACAGGCGGAAGTGCGAGGTTCATTTCACTCTGAAATTTTATTTCAAAGTAAAGATGCATTTTTGTGCATCATCTCTGTAAGTTCAAAGGTAAACATTGCTTTGCATGTTGGAGAGTTTAGTTAATATATTTGACGTTTATTCTGTAGCTGATAAAACGGCGTTAATTTTGTGTTTTATCCTTTTTTCAGAAATAAATGGCGTTAGTCATTCGTTTCTTTATCCTGTTTAAAAGATAATGAAAGAATAGCTATTGAATGTGTGGTCGTTCGGTACTGCCAGTGGCTCAACGGTATTCCTGCGAATCAGTTGCCAGTTTTGTGTGTTTTTGCCAGTGTTTTTCTTCTCGTTTTCAGTGGCGTCGAAAGTTTATTTCTATGCATCGTGAATACGAGTTACGTGAAGTTTTCTTTTGGATATATTTACATATAATCGTTTCTGCACGTGTGCGTGTTCGTCCAGTTAAATGCCTCGTTTTACCACATGTTTTCGTGTGCCACGTAGGTTAGTACAGAAACCTTCATGTGATTAAATATTCTTCATTTCTGACATCAAATTTAAATAGTTGCATATATATTGTGTTGGGAACTAGAGTGTTTGCGTAGTTTTCTGCCCACTACCAATTGTACCGTTTGCTGAAATAGGTGAGAATTCATACGTGTTTTTATCACACTGCGCGTTCAGAGGTAGCCACTGTTTTTGTAGTTTTATTTATGCTAACATTACCGTTATGAGTTAATTCAGCACAGTTATTAGTATACTAACATTAGGTTGAATAATATTAAACTGTGAGTCATTTATCAGAGCAAGAAGTTAATAATGATTACAAATGTCGAATTCTATAGTGTTTTTGGGTTACTGAGATTTTTTGTACTTTTAACTTTTTTTAAGATAACATCTAAATTTATATTTTCATGTGCTCAGTTGATGTGCGATTTTTCCCTGAATGTGTATTTTTTTGCGATAGTAGCCAATTCCAAGCAGTTCTGTTGTGTGAAGTATAACGTATTTACAGTGATCAAAAAAAGTATTTAAGCACCTAATAATCACATAGTAAATATATTTTCTGACATAAGTTTATAAACAATTGGAACCATATTTGTATGTTTATAAGTAAACAATGATGATATTTAATCAATACAAAATTATATATAGTCGTTACAACATTATAAAAAAGTAACAATTTCAATAGACAAAAATGTATTTGAACATATAATCATCACTACCTTTTCGTTCACAAAAAGTCATTCAATATTTCGTGTGGAGTCCATTTGCCTCAATAACATCCTGTAGCTTTCTAGACATTGACTGGACAAGGTGTTTGCTGGTTTCGCTGGATATTTTCTCCCATTCTTCGAGAAAGATAGCCTTAAACTCATTATGGTTAGAAAACCTCCTTTTCCTGACTTGTGAATCCAAAATACTCCATAGGTTTTCTATTGGATTTAAATCCGGTGACTGGGGAGGTGTAACAACCCTTCGTGGAACGTTATATAATAGCCACTCGCCGGTATTATGGGCCGTGTGTTTGGGATCATTATCCTGCTGGAAATAAAATGTCCCTCCGATATTTAACTTTTCTGCACTCTCACGAAGATGACGTCGCAACATCTCTATGTACATCCTGGCAGTCATATTTCCTTCAATAAAAGCCAAATTGCCAACCCCTGAGGATGCCATGCAGCCCCAAACCATCACACGACCACCCCCATGCTTGACAGTCACACACAAATTCTTCTTTTCAAGGGCTTTATTTTGTTTTCTCCAAACCCATATTTTTCCATCACTTCCGAAAAGATTAAATTTACTCTCATCACTAAATATTACCTTTCCCCAAAAGTCAGTAGGCTTGTCGATATAATTGTTTGCAAATTCCAGTAGTTTTTTTCTATTGGCCTCACTTATGAATTTCTTTTTCCGTGGTACCTGTCCCCTAAGCCCTGCTCCATGTAAATAATTTCTTACCGTTTGGGGAGTAACAGTCACACCAGAAGATGTCGCAAGGTCTTGGGCCAATGAACTGCTGGTACAGAAGAGGTTCTTTTGGATTTCTCTACAGAGGAACCTCACTTGTCGAGTCTGGAGAATCTTTGGTCGCCCAGAACGTGGCTTGTTGTTTGTTGATCCTGTCTCTTCTTTTTTTTATCACATAAAATACTGTAGACGGATTTAGTTTTAATCTTCGCGAATTTTCACGTACTGATTTGCCTTCATGTCTCTAAAAAAACAATGTGATGACGGGTTTCAGAAGACAGTTCCCTATTTTTCGGTGCCATCACTCACTAATGTGAACAGAACACTGACAAGTCACACACTGAGGTAGACAAAGAACACTCCTAAGGAATAATCCCCACGCGTTCACGAATTGGACCTAAACAAACCTCCTAATCCTCTAATGGTTTTATCTGTTCAAATACTTGTTTGCCCTCCGACTTTACAATTTTAATTTGTATATGATGTCCGGTAATGAATTTTCCAATTTTATTTACTTTTTTAACATTTTTCACGCATTATTTGTATACAATTATTAAGGTTTGTGGAATAAATAGCTTTATAAATATATCACATACATATTACGTTTTCAAATACTTTTTTTGCTCACTGTAGCTTTAATAAGAGTTTCATAATTATTTCACCCCCACACCTTATTTTTATCCCACGATT
Source organism: Clitarchus hookeri (assembly GCA_002778355.1). NCBI lineage: Eukaryota > Metazoa > Arthropoda > Insecta > Phasmatodea > Phasmatidae > Clitarchus > Clitarchus hookeri. Next base: position 420,583 of record NQII01001732.1, read on the forward strand.
ATTCTCATCTTCATAGCTTACTTCACTGGAGTGAGTGAAGAGATTTGGGTAGCTCGTAACATCGGGGTCTTAAGAGCCGATGAGGGTGAAGCGTGGTAAGTATGGTGCAGCGCCGGAATGAAGGGACGGGGGAAACGGAAGATGCCCGAGAAAACCCGCCGACCAGCGGCATCGGGAATCGAACCCGGTTCGCCGAGGTGGGAGGCGAGTAGTCTAAGCACTACACCACCGCGGCCCCACGCCAATGAAATTTTAAGACGTGGACAGAATACAACATCGCGCCTTTCGGAAGTGATTGAGCATCTTTTGTGGTTCCAAAAAAAATGTAACTTTCCAGTATTTTTAAAACAGAAAACTCGTTAAACAATATAATTACATTTAGCATACAGTAAGTACTTGAACTCTGTTTGAAAGTATCGGATGCATGCCACTGCGATAACAGTAACAAGGGGTGGGCACTTCTCGAGAACTGTGAAAGTATCCATATCTGATAAGCGGGAGGATAAGTATTCGGACACACTCATATTACCAAGCCCGCGCCAGCTGTACAACCGGGTGTAAAGTATTTCCACATCATTGTATCTGTAAGATTTTAGTTAGGTAAATACACTCTCGTGTCAGGAATGTGGATTTTCACACATAAAGGAAATTAACTCTTTAAATTTAAGTCTGATACAAACCTTGCCATCGCAGTTTTGAAGTCTTTACTAGTTACTAATTTAGGGAGGTCAATCGGAGGATAAATTTCTACACTTAAAAAATAGGGCGGACTAACACTTATTTTGACGGAGCATATGAAACGAGCCAACTAGTGCCGATTTCCCTTAGTTTCTGGTGGTAGTAGCGACTGATTGCTCTGCATACGGCCCAAGGACGCATGCTATTTGTTTAATGTAATGAGTGTTACTTTATCCGGAACATCAGTGAACTTTATTTTGTGTTTTAATAGAAAATACCCCAATTGTACATAAGCCCACGGCTGAATTTTCTAGTTGATAAACAAATGTATAGAGGTGATCTTAGAAACGGCAAACACAGTCCACGCCATATTTTAACACAATTTTCGTAAGCATACGTAAAAACTCTATGAAAAGTGGCTCTTTTAGATTCACTAAAAAAAAAGACGAAACGGAAAATCGAAATGTTATAAACTTGCGCAGCAGTTAATGTTCATAAGCATACTTCAGTCGAAACGCCAAAGCGTATTTCCTTAGCTTTCTAGCTCTGCCATTAAATAATGTGTGTCTACGTGCACACCGTTTGGCGACGTAGACAGGTACTCTAACTTTCACGGCAGCGTGTAGCGTCGCGAGATGTCGCCAGTATTTATAGCGGCCGAGATTTCGCCATCCTAGGACGCGACCCAGTGCCACAAAACGCCCATTCTCGATGGTCGGTTGTTAGTTCCTCGAGCTGCTAGAGGCGCGACTGCAGTATGGGAGAAGTCAGTCATAATCTGATAGTCCGTCATTTGCCATATTTTGGTAAAGAAATTGTTAGATTTCTTCATTTATAAACTTGGTAAAAAAAACTGTACAATTATACACCATATGATTATACTGTATACTGTACAATTATACAACCATACTTCAAAATGAAACTTACTACGAAAATTACCACAAATAATGTCTTTAACGCAGTAGGTAGTATAGCACATGAAATAAGTTATTCCCAATTGCAAAAAATTACACTGTAAATATCACATGTTACATTGAACAATATTAAAAATAATGTTATCTGGACTCTTTCCACCTCCAAACTAATCCCTGGCAACACCTCCCTGCAGTTGTGATACATACGTGGGCCGCTGTTTGCACGCCGTCAGTGTTCCAGCCCTCCACCAGGGGCGCAGCATCTTAATCACACCCTTAGTCGTGCTTTCATGTCAAACAGTTCAGCATAGGTATTTTGTTTTTACATGTACAAAAACAATGTGCGTTATGCCGTTCGTGGTATCAAAATGTTCTGATGCAAGTAATGTTTTGACGTGAATAAGTATTCAAAATCAGACCGGCTTATGGGGTTCTAGGACGGAAACGGCGGGTGTGTCGTTTGCATGGTATTTCATTCCGACGCTATAACTTAGTGAGTAATATCACGATCAAAATGAACGTGGTCTCGTTCGATAGGGTATACGACTGCGATGCGAACATGGCCTCGCGGTGACTGGCGGTAATTTTAGGGGTGGGGGGAAAATCTCCGGGCAGCATATCTCGCACCTCCTCCGATGTGCTAGCGCTCTGATTTTGGTGCCAAGTGAAATATCTCGCCCGCATCTGTCGATTTAAGTCACAAAAAGAAAATATCCGTTTCGCTACTTTAATTTCATTCCTATGTTCCGAAGAGAATATTCTCCACTAATGCAGACGTATTCACGTAAAATCCCTGGCCGTGCCTCCGACACAGCCACACCCAGATATTTTTGCAAAAATGCGCTAGTAACAGTGTGTACGTAGCCTAAAACTAACCACCTCAGCATCAACCACAGGCGCAGTTGTTTGTGAAATGTGAGAGCGCTCAACTGTGTACCTTCAGTTACTGAAGAACCTCCCAAAAAAGTGTGCGTTTCCGGTGGAAATTTAAGCATATTTAAGGGAATTATTTTTATTAACATTTTAAACCTTGGCTCCCCGGACCCCCTACTACCAGCAGGGGGAACGATTGGCCCCTGCCCTCCAACCCCTAGCCCTGCCACCCACCGATGTCTTTCGCTGCAATGTCCCCCAGTAGGTACTTTACGTTTTATGAGAAAAGTCACTAGTCTCGAATTCCACTAGATTCCGTTCTTAACTCGATCACTCACTAAGCACAACCGGCCACTGCTCTACTCGAAGCGAATGCTGTCAATCCTCTTCAGAGTATTAGACACCTGTCCTCACCAGAATGACAAAAGGTAGTGTCCAGAAGTTCTAGGAAGGGGAACATTTTGCACCCATGCATTCACAGGATTGCTTCATCTGTCACGGTCTCTGAATCTTGTCCTGCCACATGTAGCGCTTCTGTCGTCCTTTGGAAGCCGCGGCTGCTGAGTGGCTAGCGCGCCGGGCTCCCACCATGACGATTCCGTTTCGATTCTCGGTGGGATAATTCCTGATATTAGCGTGCAGGGTAGCGTGGCGAACGTTTCCATTGGCCCGCGGGTTTTTCTCGAGACACTCCCATTTCTCCCGCTGTTGCGTTTAGTCACTGCTCCGTCTCGCTTCGCGCCTCATGCAGACACGCCCGGAAATTTCGCGAATTTATACGAGGACAAGCTAGACGACACGCCCTGGACGGATTTTAAGCCAGTAGCTGAACATGCAAGAAAACAGGGACCTAATACTGTGCTACCTGGTCAGGGGTAAAATTGCAGTGAGAGAACAGCCAACAAAATATTTATTTGTATAGGGCAAAAAAATATATTTTGTTCAGCAGACAAAAACTTGAAAAGCAATAAATTAAATTTTGTTCATCTAATAGTAATTCATTGAATAGACAAAACCACTCTGATGAGCCACAAAAAATTAGGCTGCCAACAAAATATTGGGTTGAATCAACTGCATATATTTGTTTGGCCACTCATTTGATTACCTTAATTCGAAAATACAGCGTGAGACTTTGCAATTTTTTTTACAAGTGGTTTAGTAACAGTGTTTGTTAGTGCATGTATTGCTGCAAAATAATGGTATAGACATCCTAATAAACAAGTTCTACGGGGAACTAATTAGCAAATCTGTAAAACTTGAAATATTTATTGCACATATTTGAAAATTGCCAGTATTTGAAAATTATATATTTAGAAACATTTAAAATTCGTTAATAGTCACTTCAGTTTAGGTTGTAACGACGTTGCGCTCGGTTACGGGTGATCTAGGTTCGAATTTCTGTCGGGTTTCCGATACTTCTTTTTACTAACGGTAACTGTTTAATGTACTTAGAGCCAAACAAATATTTAGTTGCACCAAGGAAATCTTTGTTTGGAACAACCAAATAATATCATTTTTTTTTTCAACAACAAAATATTTCGTTGCCCCGATACAAACAATTAATTTGATTGCGTCAAACAAACTTTCTTTGATTCAACAAAATCTTTTCCTCGGTGTGAAGCGTCAGTTAATTAGCAACCAACTGAGGCTTGAGCAAGCAAAAGGATTGTGGAGTTCTAGCTTTTTACCCAACTCGCTCAGTCGTTTCCTTTGCTCCACTCGTCCTGATCAACCCGTCACGTGCGAGAAAGGACTTCACAGGCTGCCCTACGGAAAAGCAACATAAGTGTATAGTCCATTCACGGTTACTTCCAACATTTCTGAAGCCCTGCTGAAGTTGTACTTCCAGGATATTCATTCTACTCATGAGAACAAAGCTCATGTAGTCTCGAATTTTGCATTGTGTTTTATGGTTTTTTTCTTCACTGTCGCAAATGTTTTTTTTTTTTTTTTTGCGCGCGTGAACACTAATGTTTAAAACATGTAAAAGTAAAGACTTTATTATACCATTGTCTTCAGTCGTAAAAGTGTCACAGTTAAATTTTGCGTGGTTTTAGGGAAATTACAATGAAAAAGGGGCTTGGGCCGGGACGGCAACTGAGGTAAATAAGATCTCGTTATGGGTAATTTACAGGACCAGCGTAAATGGCGGCCGCGCTTAACGTGCTTAGTTTTCGCCGAAACTTCGCAGTTTCGCCTTTCCTTTGTTTTTCCTAATTCCCAGTTGGATTATGTACTTATTTCAGGCTTAACAAGTGGAATTTTGAAGCCCCTAGAGCCGATGTTTCCCGGCGCGGCGCGCGAATTTCGCCCTTAATCTCCACTTGACCTGGGGCGACGAGGATCACCACGGCTTGGAAACTGCTAACAACCATATCCACTCAATCCCTTACGTTAAGTGCCCACAGTCTCGACCACCCTTTCTAGGACAATTGTCGCCTTTTAGTTCCCCAGTAAACGGCTCGTAATCGGAAAAAAAACATATTTATGAGTGATTTTGTTTTGTCATGAAAAATGGTGCATCCTTCTACTTACAAAGTTCTATTTATTTATAGGCCTACTTCCTGTACAGTGAAATATCGGGGTCATAACAGAGGATTGGAAGAGGGCGAGTAAAGGAACTCCGTCATCGAATTTGACATGCGAACCACTGGACCAACATGCTCTGTTGTGAAATTCGACTTTGCTGTCTACTCGCACTGTGTAACTGTACATAATTAAATCCACGGGTGCTATAATCGCGAAGGTATTGGGTTCGATTCCGTCTCGTTCCAGAACTGGTTCGGTTGTGGCGGAATTCGAAGTTGTGATTTGTAGAAACATGAGTCGTGCCGTAGCGTTCATAGCTCGTACTGAGAGACGGTGAGTGAGTGGAGAGATTTGGGCGGCCCTTAACATCGAGGTTTGAGAGCTGATGAGGGTGAAACGAGTTTGAGTATGGAACAGCGCCGGACTGCAAGGGCGGTGAAAAAATTAGATCCCCGAGAAAACCCGCCGACCAGCGGCATCGTCCGACACAATTCCCACATGCGAAAATTCGGGGACGACCCCGCCGGAAATCGAACCAGATTTATTTAGCCTTGGTGGGAGGTGAGTAGTCTGACCATTACACCACCGCGGCCCCGAGATACGATGAGATTCCCGCTTACATCAGGCCACCGAGTGTAGAAATTTAGCACATGCAGTAAAACCTTTATAACAAAATTAAAGGGACAAAATGTTTGTGTTTGTTTCCTATAGAAGGGTTCTAGTTACTGCTGAAACTGAATTGAATTTGCTCTTTTGTTTGTATAAGATTTCGGTAAGAAAGGTATTATAAATATATTTTCTTTTGGGCACGTAAATCCTTGTCGCTACATAATAAAATCACCGTTTTCGTAGGAAAGCTAGGCCTACATTACTAAATTTGATTGGAACAACTGTTACGTAAACAAACAATTTGCAAACTCATGAATTTAATTTATTATTCTCAATTATCAGAACATTCTTACTATTGAAAAGAGTAGTTGGTACAGAAGAAGTGAGACATAACTTCTGTGGCACTAAAAATTGCATGATAGATTATTTTTTCTGAAATGTGTAAAAATATAGGTTTTTTTAAAGTTCTATATACAATTTCGTAAAAAGGGAGAAATATCGAGACAAATATAAGACTTTTCAGTATATTTTTTGTAAAAAGGTTTTGTGCTGAAGGAAGAAAAATAGTTTGTTACAAAGAGTAGAAAGTGCAGTGTGTCATGGACGACTTTAACCGAACCAAACACAAGTTTTAGATTGGCCTTTTGTTATAAATAGGTTCACTACATAGTGTTTCACTCTAATATTTGTTTAAGTTCAGCTTATCCTTTATATTTAAGTTTATTTACGGGAAGAATTAAAGAATGGTTACGTCCCCTGTAACATTTTGAGTGGCGTTTGTCCATTTGGACACTGCTCCTTAATCCTACTTCTCAAGACTTACAAATTGTTCGTTAGTTCCTCGGTGCATTTTCTGTACAAAGAATACATATTCTTATGTAGGTTAGTATTTAACCTGTATTCGCAATTGTATGTAGTAGTACGAAACTATACGTATAAAGAGTCGCCTAGTGCGAAAGTTCTAACTCCAGCTTAGTGGTAAATGTGTTTTAAAATTTGCGATTTCTTTATAGGCAATGGCTGCAAAAGAATAGCGGAGTTCACATAATACGTATATTTCACACGTTTTAAAAATCAATATGGCAATACTAAATCATAGATGGCACCGTACAAGAACAAAGCTAATTTCATTTTGAATGTTATTAGAAGAAAGTATTCTGAGAAAAAGAAATGCTGTCATACATTCTAGAGAACTCGTACTTTTTCCTCCTACAAATACTATTGCTTGTTTATACAATGATAAATTGCATTGGGCGCGTTGGGTAATATATACCTCATTGTTGTTGCTCCCGAATTTAACTTGCAAATAAGAATCTGGGTCTAACCTTCTATTGCCATCATTCTTGTCACCCCCTCCTGCGTGCTTCTTGACAGTAGAGGTGACCTGGCGACAGATATGAGCGACTTTGCGTGGATTCAACAAGGTTGGCGGCACTGGTTACTGAGAGTAGTTTTTGGTTAACGTTCCCAACACATCTTATTTTCGGACTCGCGTAAAAATGCGCAGTTGAATTTTTGTTTACGGTTTACCCAGATCCATAGCTACACTTGGTGGTAGTATCTCGTGCACGCTTCTGTACGCTTTTTTTTTTATAACGTGTATGGCAGGAAATTTGGCGTCTAAACACGTTTACTTTAGTTGCCACAGTGTGGTACAAAGTAATAAAAAATAACTTTCGAAATAAACATTTAGAAGCTAAAAATAAGCTCTTCAAGAATAAAACATACTTGTGGACTGTACTTACTTCTGAAATCGAAACTTGACGCCTTGAGTTAGTGTGTTTTGTTGTAAAAACATACGGAAAGAAATTCTGCCAAACTCATGCCAGTTTAGTACCACGTGAATGGAGTAGAGAGGTTTGGGCGGCTCTTAACAGCGAGGTCTTGAGAACAGATGAGGGTGAAGTGAGGTAGGTGAGTGTGGAGTAGCGCCGTAATGCAAGGGCGGGGGAAACGGGAGATCCCCTAGGAAAACCCGCCGACCAGTAGCATCGTTCGGCACGATCTCCACATGCGAAAGTTTGGGAGCAAACCCGCCGGGAATCGAATCCGGTTATCCTACGTTGAGGTGAGTAGTCTGACCACTACACCACCGAGGCCTCCAGTATCACGTGAAAACGTGAATAATGGACCGATTTGGATAAATGTTTGTGGAATTTCGTAGTGGATACAGGCAACAGAAAGCGACTATTTTTGAACTTTCTATGCGAAAGTTTGATTGTGGGTATGGGTAGTAGTGGCACTCACAGGGCCAAGTGAGACCACTGTGTGGTTGGCGGCAGGTGCCCGGGAGAGGGGGGACAAGCGAGGCTCCTGTGCCCTTCACGCGGTCATCAACTCCTGCCCACTTCCGGCACGGTCACCCACGTTACGATACCAAGACAACGAGGACGACCGCCACAAAAGCGGCCCTCAGGCTGCAGGCGCCAGCCATCACGGGCAGGCTTTNCCGACAGTAATTTTAACAAATCGTTATACGCTGTTCTAAGTATCTATATTACTCGATTGCGGTTAAAGATCGGTTTTCGATCAAAAATGTGTACGTAATGAAAGTGTACATACACACTAAAACCGTATCAGTTTTATCAACCAGTGAATTTACATTCACTGAAAGTCAGTTCATAAGCTACTGCCGACTGGCAAATCAAGGAAATAAACTGTGAACAAGTGACTTGTGGCAGTGGAATTCTCGACATTCAGTGGAAATCACAGACGTTCAGTGGGAATCACAAATAATTCAGTGAAATTCAGCCGCTATATTAATTAGTTATCAGTCGCTCGATTTTCACTATTTTCACTTATTTGGCTCAATTCTCACTGTTTCAGATTTAGTGTGTATCGAAATGAGAGAAGGTATTCTTACGAAATGCCGATGTTTTATTTGGCCTCGTGTACGTAAGGCATTCAGCCAGTATAAATAAAGTATAATAAGAAACGCATTTATTCGAATATCTAATTTCTAAGAAGAAATTACGTTTTTATTTTGATACTCTTTTAAATAACACGTCTCAATTATTATATTTACTAATAAATTACTCTTTACTAAAATCAAGTTAATTTCTAGTCGTGTGTGATTAGTTGAACATAAGACAAGTACATTCACTACGAAGCACACTTTTTTTGTAAATGTTCTATGCAGATGTCTCTTGCGTACACTAAATTGACCTGAACCGACATTAATTGAGCAGTTTGAACCTCCGATCAGCTTTTTCTTCCCGACTACTTTGTACATACTGAACTTCAGGTACAAACTTTGAATTGATTCGTTAAATAAATGTAAAATAGGGTAGAGCATAGTACTACGTATGACCTAACGTGACCGTTAAAAAAGACACACGCCCTTGGAGATTAGGAATTAAAATTAATTTGCAAAATGTCAGAAACGTAACAACAAATTCGTGAATAGTGTTCGACTGATTTGTTGTCTGTCATCTGTTAACATTTAAGGGTTGATATTTCCCGCCATTAGAAAATTAGATGGTGCCATGCTATAAATCAACAACAATGTATTACTAGTGGGTAAACACTGCTCTGCCCGCAAATCAAAGGGGTTCTGTAAGCAGTTACTTAATTCTGATTTTCCCTGTCAAGTAATTACCGAATTATCTTCTCACAAAGACACGCCGCCGGTAACCAAAGGAAAACTGCAGGTGGTACGTGTAGTGTTTTGAAGTCTAGTCTGCTGGAACACACTTTGCGAGAATCNGTGTTTTGAAGTCTAGTCTGCTGGAACACACTTTGCGAGAATCAGGCGTACCTGCTAATGACTAGTATAGTGAAATCCAAATGAGAAAATAATGCGCAGAATTCCAAAACGCGTGGGACGAGTTCATTGCCGATGCACGAAGGTATGAAGTTGTTCAGTAGCGACAGCGGCCGAGAAATGTTAGGCGAGAGCTTTTTTGCCTGTACATGTTACCTGTCGATAAAACGTAAGTCGCGTCGGCGGTATTTAACAACACGGTACCAGAGTGAACGATGTTATCAGTTTGGTATGTATAGCGCCAGCGGTGGCACGTGGTCGAGCGGCGAGCGATCGGGAGTGCCCTCCCCTACGCTGCCTCCACTATGTTCCCTCCCTCAAAGTTGCGCCAAGATACATATGCATATATTANTCCCTCCCTCAAAGTTGCGCTAAGATTATTTTTTCATTTGAACTTAAGGTGGCCGCCTGGTTGAAGGAATTTTGCACTTCTGAGGCCCAAAAGCGTGGGAGTGCTAGGGGCGATCGAGACATGCGCATTAACTCGCATCGCCTCTTTGCGCAAAGCACTGAACTGGCGTGCAGTCTTGCCGTCGATAACGCGACTCTATGAAACTTCCAGAGGAGACCCTGCCATTTTATGACGTAATATTAAAAATAAAGGTTTGATGCAAGTCCCTATACCTTTTTTAATGTTTTGTACTGGAATGTTCATACCTTAAAAATGACAATTAAAACACCCGTTTGAGCCATTTTCACTATCACAAAAACATGCTTTACTGAAAAACGTATACAGACACGTAACGTCTGCACTCCGTTCGGCGGTCTACCCAGGCGGCCACCTTATCTATACCCATTGATCAACCAAATGACACATTGAAGTTCTCGAAAACATAAATTGTTTTAAGTCGCTTCTTCCTTAAATCTAAACTAAACTAAAAACAACCGCCATTCTCACTAATTTAAACACGTCAGCTATATTTTTACAATGTTCAGCAGACGTTGAGGCAAATGCTCTTACTAAATAGCTGTCAATATTACGACGTATTCAAGTCAGTGTTTACATTTAAGTAAACGTAGTTATTGTCATTTTCCTTTTTGTAGGCTGATATTTAAAAAATGCTCAAACTTGAACTAGCTATTGAAGGGGTGGAGGGGGGGGGGTTAGAGAGAGAACTAAATGGGCGTGAAGCAAGGCGACGATGAAGCAGCGTCGCGGGTGAGGTAAATAGAATTACCCTATGAAAATCCGCCTGTCTGCGACAACGTCTGCCACGTTTCCTAAATGCTAAGATCAGTTATTGACCCCGCGGAGCATCGAACCTGGCACACCGTGGTGGGAGGCGAGTGATTTCGAAACTATGCGACAACAGCCCTCCAAAACTAGCCATAACACTTTTTTTTTTTTAATTGAACCTCTGTGCATACTGTTTTGTGGTCCACGTAGGCAGCTAGCTTACCTTACCACGCGTGGCTCAATAGTTGTACCGGAGGACACAGAATAGGTAAGTATACAGAAACAAAGCGACGACGTGACGGTCCTCATTGACGTGATCTTGCTTGGTCGCCTGTTGGCTGTATGAAGCCCTGGAAACGTAGCTCNATTTTCACTATCACCAAAAACATGCTTTACTGAAAAACGTATACAGACACGTAACGTCTGTACTCCGTTCGGCGGCCTACCCAGGCGGCCACCTTAACTGTCTTAAATCCAAACTAAACTAAAAACAACCGCCTTTTTCCACGAATTTAAACATGTCAGTTATATTTTTACAATGTTCAACAGACGTTGAGGCAAATGCTCTTACTAAATAGCTGTCAATATTACGAAGTATTCAAGTCAGTGTTTACATTTAAATAAACGTAGTTATTGTCATTTTCCTTTTTGTAGGCTGATATTTAAAAAATGCTCAAACTTGAACTAGCTATTGAAGGGGTGGAGGGGGGGGGGTTAGAGAGAGAACTAAATGGGCGTGAAGCAAGGCGACGATGAAGCAGCGTCGCGGGTGAGGTAAATATAATTACCCTATGAAAATCCGCCTGTCTGCGTCAACGTCTGCCACGTTTCCTAAATGCTAAAATCAGTTATTGGCCCCACGGAGCATCGAACCCGGCACACCGTGGTGTGGGAGGCGAGTGATTTCGAAACTACACGACAACAGCCCTCCAAAACTAGCCATAACACTTTTTTTTATTGAACCTCTGTGCATACTGTTTTGTGGTCCAGGTAGACAGCCAGCTTACCTTACCACGCGTGGCTCAATAGTTGTACCTGAGGACACAGAATAGGTAAGTATACAGAAACAAAGTGACGACGTGACGGTCCTCATTGACGTGATCTTGCTTGGTCGCCTGTTGGCTGTATGAAGCCCTGGAAACGTAGCTCGTGTTCTATTGCCCACATCTGTGAAGGAATTCACAGCTACCATCTGGCAAGCGCGTTTCTTGATTGGCGTATGACTTTCCGACATATTGGTGGTGAGTCCATTTTCCTGCCGTGTGCGGCTGGAGTAGGCGATAACGCCCAAACCGGTACACACAACACGTAATTACTTCTTAGTGCAATAATTTAACGTATAGAGTTAGTACCATGACCTTGCGAACTGCAGTTACTTTGATAGAGGAGGTAATTGCAAGGCAGATGGAACCCGTCCTATTTTTCATAGCAGCTTCTGGACTTGAGTATGCGCGATACCCGATGGACGAGAGCGCTACCTTCGCTGCTCGAAAAGGTAGTAAATTTTTGTCTTGTCTTGATAAACAACAAACATGACGGACGGCCGCAATAAATCAAAGTGTTGCAAAACAGGGAAACATAATTTCTTCTTCTTATAATTCGGTCAATTTTGATACGTCAGTTACGTTTTCTCGTTGTTCCGTGCATATGTGTGTGTACGCGCGGTCGTAGTTTTTCCAAAATGTTTCGTGATTTATATTACAACCCAGAGTTAAGTAGATAATAATGGAATAATGTATTGCCTGGGCTTATTGTCTGTTTGCGGTTAATCGAGCACTTTTGAAAGCCGGGCTTAAGATGTTCTTTTACTTATCGTTTTGTATCCTTCTGCAATATGTAAAATTTACATAGCCACGGACCTGATCACTTCGTTCATGTGCTATCCAAGTAAAACCGCGGGAATTTTAGGAATGTAAATGTGTTACTAATATCAAAATTCGTAATCTAATGTGCATAAAACAAGAAATATAGTCTATTCGCGGTTTCTTTACACCTTTTGAATCAAGCCTTCGAAAAATCGCTAAGTATGACGTGTTTGGTTGTTTCATAATTATGTTATGTATCACAAGTGTTTTATACTTCTGTTAACATAAAATTACCTTATTAAAGGACAAACTGAAATTATATATGTATTTTGTTTATAAATTATAGTATTCAAATTATAATTGATGTGAATAAAATTAATAAAAACGGTGAGAAAATAGGTGTGTTTGTAATGCTTAGTAATAAATAGTATTTATGCAAAATATTATTGCACCGAGTGCGCATGAATACGGTGAGTTGTCCCTTTGGTGTAATTTTCTAGACTTGTTTAAGCATTGTTTGCACGAGGCGGAGGAATATCCCGGAAGTAGAACTTCAACAGGGCTGCAGAAAAGTTTGAAGTAACCGTGAATGGACTATACTAACTCAGCGTCAAGTCGTAAGAACTATTATTATTATTTCGCTGCCAACTTAACTAAGAGTCTGCAAGGCAGTGCGCGTTGTATAATATACTGTGTGTGGTTACGGGAAGTGTTTTTTCCCCCCCGCGAAAGGTTAGTTTCAAAAGTGCTCATCGTACCGTGGACAGCCTCTCCGTGTTCTGCAGTGAGGAGCGAGGACGCAAGTCTGCGTGGTGTCGCCAGCCCTATTCTATAGCAGGTCCCGGACGTCGTAGCTCATCAGCATAGACGTCACGTCGCGAGCGATGCAGCGCGTCTTACCACCCGGCCTGCTTGCAGCCACCTCGTCTATTTCACACGTGCTGAAGGCCGACCCCGGGTGGTATATCTGCCTGTAGTGTATTCGCAGTATCTTCACACTTTTTGAATCGAATTGAAAAATCGCCCCATATATGAAGTGTTTGTTTGTTTCCTAAATATGTCAAGCGTTTTATACTTCTGTTAACATAAAAGTACCTTATTTTTGGTTAAATTGAACTTTTACTTATATTTTATTTATAAATGATAATATTTCAGATGTGATGGCAATACCTTTTAAGAAATACTTCTCATGCAAGATATTATTTAACTGAGTGCACACGAATGCAGTGCGTTGTCCTTTTGGTGTAATTTTCTGTTTGTTTGCATGAGGCGGAGGAAAAAAAACTGAATCCAGAACTTTAGTAGGGCTTCAGAAGAGCTGGTGGCGCATTCGCTGTTAAAAAAAAACGTCATTTTACGGAAAAGTGCTGGTAAAAACAATCTCCAGAACTGTCCTGCTCAATTATAAATACTATGCTTTTTCAATAATGTACTTACCGTAAATTTTGCAGAACATTCTGTTGGTTCACGGAAACCCCCCGTAAATTTACAAGTTACTTTTTCTGACTTACGATTTAAAGAAATAGCTCGCAAGAAACTCTGTAATTTTGTTATCAGGGTATTTTACCGTGTATAAAAATTTATTTAAGTTTAAATATCTTATTTTGGGGCGAGATTTGAACACGAATTAAATATTTCGGAGTGCACGACTCTCCCCACTCACGCACGACCTTCTTTTGACGATGTAGCATGGGCGGACTGGAGGGGCAGGGGCCTCGGTATGTGGAGGAAGAAGTGAGCCTCTTAAGGCGACTTCCTAGTAAATTTTTTTAATGCTGCAATGTTACGCCGGGCCGTTAGGAAGAATGCTTGCGATGAACTTCAAGGGTTTCGACGTGTATTTGCTGCGATCAAATTTCTCGCCAATTACATCTGTAAAAATGGGATATTATTACACGCTATATATGTCAAAGAGTTAAACTACGTGTCCAATGTTGCATTTTTCTCCTTCATCTGAAGAAAACCGCGGGTGAGCTCTCAATATGCGTATTTTAACTGTTTTCAGGAATTATTTTCTTTTCTTTATATATTTCCTAAAACAAACGTAAGACTAAAAATTTAGCAAAGGAAAAATTTTCGTCACTAGGTAAGCGCTAGTGTCGGCAAGGTACCAGACTTTCTTTTTTTCTACGCCAAACAACAGGATAATTGCAAAAATCATAAATCATAAATTAAATAACTTCGTAACTAAATAAAAAATTTCTCGTTTATTATTCACGTTGCTTGAAATTTTAATTAAAAGTTACCTTTTGGAACACTGCGCACCTAGCGTCGGAAATTTTCCCTATGCTAAACTCTCCCATACGAAATCTAGTTTTGTTCCTAACCTAAGTAGAATAAACTTCATGCACAGAGTCGTATTTCAAGTAAATTGCAATGTATGACTCTTGCGACTTCGACACTTTAAACTGAAACCAAACTTTTTTTAAATTTAGGAGTCCAAATTTTAAACTACAAAAAAATGGAAGTTTTATTTATATTTTAATTTAATTGTTATTAATATATTATTTTAATTTGAAGTTATTGTTATTAGGTCACGAAAGTATAAAATATCCTAAATTATGGAAACAAAATTGACTCTTGAATAGTTTTAACATACTGAACTTGCGCAAGTGTGAAAGTTACTATAATAACGAGTTATTCTTATCAAATTAAGTATACATGTATCACTGCACCGCCGTATTTGCTGTTCACACGGCCATAGTGCCACAGTGATTACGGAATTAAGTGGCAGATCTGCTTTCGCGACCTTGCCCATGGAGGTTGCGGTGACACTGTATTTATTATAAACGTAACTTACAGTTTGCGCCAGTTATTGCTAGCTGGCGGTGACGGAGGGCGAGTTGCTGCTGCTTGCATTGCAAACGGTCGTGTGAGGCACACTTGGGTATCCACGTCGACGGAGGTCTTTAACAGTGCCCGTATCTATAAAATTCATTAAAAAAAAGTAATTACACTTAGATTGGAAGATGAAGCCTTCCCGCAATAATTGCGAAACGATCGTTGGATTGTAAATCACATTCTGGAACTCAACATAACCAGATGACGCATTGGGCCAGTTCTTGCGGTGTTATCATTTATATTCCAGTTTATCCTGGAAAACAACATGGGAAAAAGCTTTCAGAGTTGCAGAACACTTTACAAGGCAGCGCTTCCCTCTGTCTTGTTATAGTTGCATGTTTTTTGAAAACGGAAACAGGACTTTATGGACATCGTCCACATCTTTACTGGGGAAGAGAAATTATGTGAAACAGAAATGTTTAATAAAGCTTGAAGTGTAACCTATATTTAAGCTAATTTTTCCTCACCCATTTATGGACTATGGATTTTACTTGAACGTCATATACTTAAAATCAACGGATACTTTATTGCCTGGGTGCCGCGGTGGTGTAGCGGTCAAACTACTTGCCTCGCAGCTAGGCGAACTGAGTTCGATTACCGGCGGGGTCGCTCAAGGATTTTCGCATGTGGGAATCGTGCCGGGCGATGCCGCTGGTCGGCGGGTTTTCTCGGGGACCTCCCGTTTCCCCCGCCCTTGCATTCCGGTGCTTCACTATACGTACCTCAATGTTAAGAGCCGCCTATATCTTTCACTATATTACCTTTATACGAAAGTCACAAAGCACGAGCTATTTCTGTTAAAAGTTGTGTGTGTCTGATGTTTTGTATACTCCAGGTGCATGCATTTTTACGAAAGTGAGACCTCTCACTCAGCGAAGAAGCTGCTACAACATACCTGAAACCAGTGTTATCATTTCTTAAAAGCTTCCATTCAACAACAGCCACTCGATCATGAGGTAATGATCTCGCCGTAAATGGTTCGTCGACCTCTCTCGCTCTTTCCCTATCTTTACGCCACTATGTTCTTGAGACTATACGGTTTTTAAAACCCACCTGTAATGGTTCTTCTTTATGAGTGTACCAGGAACGGTGTCTTAACTTTTTTACCCTTCTCTTTTTCTACCTCCGAATTGGCTCATCTTTATTATTTTTACGTGGATAAAGAGTTCTACGCAGCAAGTTTTGATGATGCTTTTTGCTGCAGTCTTATGTCGTTATCTTCAGCAAACTTGTTTCTATAAAATAATAAAAACCACAGTAAAAGCGAAGTGGCTATGTAAAAAACTTTTGTTTTAAAAAATACGTTGTGCTATTGTTTCTCAACAAGTTGTAATTATTCTTAATTTTATTGTTATCAGTTTCACAGTCATTAAAAAATCGTTGCGTCAACCGGATCCCAATTTAAGGTGGTTACTTAATGCCTTTAACTTTGCTTTTATGATCTTCTTGCAGTTAACATGCATACATGACTTGCATTCTATCCCAACCGGCTACACAGTGCATTATTTTCTTAGGTGTTTTCCGTACATATGCCGTTCCATGCTAACCACTTAGCCATTCGGCTATCGCGTATCCTTTATAGGATAATATCAAGTGCAACAGCTGTCAGTACACGTTGCTTGCCACATTTTCTAAATTCATTTTATGCCGTCCGTTACATGCCTCGAAATGTTTGCATGTNCCCCCCCCCCCCTTTTTTTCTTCTTTCTCTCCCTAACCCCCACGGGGGTTGTATGCTGTAGGCTTGTCGGCATTCGGCTTACTTTGTTAACCTAAACTCACACCTTGAAACGACATACTTATGCATTGTTTATCTCGAGTTCCAACCCACAACTTAATGACTTGAAGACGCCCACAGTACTGTTAAGATGCAGAAACCTTTATGAATTACACGAAGTGAGAAAAAAAATTTTTTGGACAAGATTCTTTTTGGTACTGCTGTATTTGAATGCCTGTTGGCTCGTTAACATTGCAAAAGCAATTAAAGTTTCGTCTCTGTAACATTGATAGTATCTTTTCTTGAGTATAGTTGAGTCGTCGCATCTACATAAAAATATTCCCCCTACGTGAATGGTAGCAACTTGGCATTTGTAATATTTCTTGCGCTTTAATGCTGCCTTCCTGTTATTCCAAAACAAAAAACGGCATCGGTCAGGGTGATTCGTCTTAGTTGGAGGCATTACTACCCCTTCTTTTTTGCATTGAATTTACAGCGACGATAATGTTTTTGACTGTGTAGTTGTTAAGTAAGTATGATCTGAAAAAATGCTAGGAAAACCTCAGTGCCTGTGATATGTGAACGGAATCCTTTACATTCACGGGTTTATATGCGCGGACATTCTCTTAATTTCTTCCGGGAATTCAATCGGCGAAAGTAAATTTCAAAATTTTCTTATTGGTTCTTTGAAGAAACCAACTCAAATGAAACACATGTGTCGTGGCTCATTTTTAAGAGAATTTATGACGCTGAGGGAACAGTACTTAATACTAATGAATGTAACACTTTTTGCGGTGATTATGAAACTCGCTAAATCAGAATTGCAAGGACTCGCCTGTTATAAAGGATTCGCCAAGCTTAAACTGTTACGCCCGTTTGATGTACAGGAGCGAGTGGGCACAAATCCTTTGACATGGACACTGGCAAGAGCATCAAATGCCTCGTCGCCTCATTGCGCGACGCACTGAACTGGGGTGCAATTGAGCAGATTGCAGCCGTTGGGCTTTAAGAAGAGCCATCGCCGCTGCTAACTCTGCGCTGTAGACTGTTAACATCTCGTGCAATCGCGTGCATAACATTTCATGCTCGAAAATTCGATGTAAGCCAGCCACTAGAAAATGTGTCAGTTTACAAACAAAAAAACTTTTTGTGTCTATGTGAGTTAGTTTACTTTGTTTTTGAAACTTGTTGCGTGATAAATTATTTCCTTCAGAAGCGTTGTCATAATATTATTACAGATGATGTGTATGTCCACTATTGCCGCGGTGGCTGAGCGGTTAGACTGTTTGCGTACCACCTAGGCTAACCGGGTTCAATCCCCGGCCGGGTCACTCCCGGATTTTAGCATGTTGTAATCGTGCCAGACGATGTCGCTGGTCTGCGGATTTTCTCTGGGATCTCCCGTTTCCCCCGCCCTTTCATTCCGGCGCTGCTCCATAATCACCTCAATCGCCTTCATCGGCTCTCAAGACGTCGCTGTTAAGAGCCGCCCTAATATCTTCACTCACTCCATTGTTATGAATAAAACAATTGCTATGAATGTGCAACGCAACCAACTTGACGAGTAAAAGAATATGCTTTGCGGGATAAACTTAATGCTAGCCAGAGTAGGGGTTTTGATTTTTCTTGTAAGTGGCCATTGTCTCTGTTCATCCAGAAGACCATATCGTTAGTAAATTAGCTTGTAGTTAGTTCCAGCAAGTAGGCAAGTAGTAGGAAGGTTCTGGGACAGGGAGTGGGGACGAGGGACGAGTCGACCGCCATTTTGGATGACGTCACGAGGCTGCTTCTTTCTCTTGTCATTCCTCGCCAGCAGCGGTCATCTTGGCTTTCCCTGTTTACCTTCTTGCTCCATCACTCCACCTCAGCACATCATGCTCTTGCATTCCGTTTGGGAGGTTTTCTCACATTCCGCCCAGTCTGTCTCGTCTCCCATGTTCTATCCCTTGGGTTTTTCCATTCGCATATACTTTATGTTGTCCCTTCCGCCCCCCCCCCCCCC